>JAXDDW010000090.1:687500-892500 GCA_034670385.1 Hoplostethus mediterraneus
AGAGAATTCACAAGCTGAGAGACAAACAGAATGAATCTGCGTACATGAGACTGAACGCACACCAGTGGTAAGGACAGAGAGTGCATACAAAAGAGAGAAGGAAGAGGCGAGAAATTCTGAGAAGTGACTGGTAATGACCTCACCAAATTCAGAAGAGCCGCATGACATGTTCGGACTGGATAAAATATTGCCTCCTGTCTCAACCAATCAAATCCACTGGTGCCCCCATACTTGACCCATTTTCCTGCCCTCTCTATCCAGTTGTGCAAACACAGATGACCCACTTAAAGCTTGCACTCACTCGCCTACCCCCGCCCCCCCCCCTCCCCCCCACCCACATACACACACACACACACACACACACACACACAGAAACAAACAAACATACAAGCAACAGAATATCTGCAAACTCACACGTACTTCTGAAAGGTGAAAGACAGAATCACCTTGCAGTCTATTGACTGTATTGTGGAGCTGGATTGGCTTACGTCAGTGCAGGCTGATGTCATCGTGTGTCCACTGCAGCCTGGGGAGGTGACAGACACGCAGACAGACAGACAGACAGACAGACAGACAGGTGACATAGACAAACAAACTGTCTGTCACCAAACAGAGAATAGAGGAGAAGAAGGACCAGTAATGGAGGAGGAGGGCATGGTAAGAGAGCAGCTCCAGCCTATAGGTGGTAGTTTATGTGCATGTGCATGTGAATGTGCATGTGCATGTGGTGGGTTAACGTTTATTATTGTATTATTAATATTGATAAGTGCACACGGTCATGAAGCAGATTTTAACAGCCTGCTCTTACATAGTTAACGCAGGAGAGATGTACTCAGCGTCATGCGTCATCTCCATTCTTCCACCTCCCCAGCTAGAATGATACATCACCTCGCGATTAAACTGCAGCCCTCTGCCCTATCTGTCCCTTCTTTTTTCATGCCCGAACACACACACACACACACACACACACACACACACACACACACACACACACACACACACACACACACACACACACACACACAGAGAGACACGTACGCATGCAGCCAAGCATAGGCGGAGGAGGATTCGTATGTGCGTGCGCTCTAGTGCGCGTGAGTTCAGTTGAGTGAGCATGATGCGACCTAATTAATATCACACAGCGCTTTGCCTCCTCATCGTTTGGCATCATAATGTCCTTTGATGCTCTTAAAGGCGATGGTGCACCCTGAGAGGGGCAGAGCGGCGACGTCGCGGGTTTCCTGTTGGAGGTGCGACAACCGTGGCGGGTCAGAGGAAGCGTCTCAGCACCCACCCGCTCCGTCTTCAGGTTTCCACCGGGCCACCATCGTGTTATGATGCTGGCACGTGGTGGCTTAGATTCTCTCTGACGAGGACTCCTTTTGTGTGGTAGCTCATTTCCCTTACGCATACTCTATAAAAGCCCTGCAGAGAAAGATACGACCTTTAACTGAGGGATTAGGGGAGACCGGGGCAAGTTGTCACACTTTTTACTCATTAGTGTATTTTACAGCCCTGTGGGAATATTTATTTTTCTAGCTAGATTAAGGTCTTCCCTAAAAAAAAGCATCATTACATGTTGAATACTTTACTACAAGTTATAACTGGTGAAAGACAAGTTACCCCACGTTGAATCACACAATATATCCCATTTAATAGAGTTTATGAAAGAAATACGGAGAAACATTTCAACATATTTTTTTTCTCAAATATCAACATATAGGAACTTACAAAAATATAATATGAAATTACTTACTTCAAATTCACATTTTGAATTATGTTAAAAACTTCACAGCACGTCCAGCAGGCAGGTGGACTCCTACCTGGAGGTGCAGGTGGAAGGTGCCCTCCGCTGGTCTGCTTATGTGGACTTTGTTTGGGCTAAAGTACAGCTCTGTTATTCAGTGTCATTCAGTATTGCATGTCAGTATGGTACAATAGAGTGACTGCACAGTTAAAAGCCAAGGTTACACGCATGCTGAGAATGGCGTCTAAGACCATTGAGACTCATAAGATCTGACTGAACTCTCCTCATGTCCTCCACAAGTGTTGAGTGTTGAGGTTCAGACTCCCAGCCTGCAAACTAAACAGACTCAAAAACTCTTTGTGTGGAATTTGCGCCACATACCATCATAATGTCCTGAACTGGGAGAGAGACTGGAGGGGATGGGGTGGGGAAGGGGAGACAAAGGGATGGCTTCTGATACATGATGCCTTTTACCATCTGGATCATGCAATGTGTTGTGGTGTCACATAAATGTCATGATTGTTGCTGATTTTCTTTGTATTCGTGTATTTCTTATGTTTCAATATTTTTATGCACAATGGGACTTTCTTGTACGCAAGAAAACAAACAATAAAGTAATCTAATGTAATCTAGTAAGCATTGTCCTTTAGAACTTGACACGTCAGGAAACAATGGCTGAGCAGAGGAGGGAGAGCAATTAACAGAGAATATATGTGTGTGTGTGTGTGTGTGTGTGTGTGTGTCAGTACACAGCTGCTTAGTGAACTCTGAGACGCCTGTAAAGGAATGCTCACACAGACGCCAGAGCCTACTGTACAATATTAACAGAGCCCAACGTGCGTCACAACTCTCACAGCTGACAGTATGTGTGTGTGTGTGTGTGTGTGTGTGTGTGTGTGTGTGTGTGTGTGTGTGTGTGTGTGTGTTCATATGGGCCTTCCTTTTATCTCTCTCTACTGTAGGGCCACACCAGTCTGGTCCTTTTGAAGTAAGTCTCCCATTTCAGCACCCTGGGTAGTAATGATGCATTTAATTGGTTAGTGCTATGTAACATATTATAGTGAAGGCAATTGGCTCATATATTGTTTGTGGTATCTTGACATTTCATATTTTTTAACCTTGATGGGATGATGGCTTCATCATGATAAATGATGAAATCCCATAGTCTTTTCCAGAACGCTGTATATAAAAACTGCTGGCCTGCTGGAAATATTTCTAGAATGACGATCTAGTCTGTTCAAGTGTTCTGGAACATCTCATAGTCTATCAAGGACTTTACCTACGTTATCTAGTCCCCTTTTAAAAAAAGGATCATAATTTGTTTTAGTTTTGTCAATCAATCAGTCTGTCAATCAATTTAGAGTAGGTTTAAGTTAATCAAATGGTGGATATTTCCTCTAAAATGAAACTTTTCAAATGCTCAATCAATTTCTACTCACTGGGGAATCACAAATTTAGATCAGGGCTTCAAGTTTAGTTGCTATTTTCATATTTAAAGGGGTCCTTGAGTTCCTCAGTGTTTCTGAGCTGCACTTCCAGTACTGCAACGTCTTTTTCCTTGGATTTTCTGTTGGTGAAGTTTGAGTTTCTGTTGGTGGTGCTCTTTGTCTGTTCAACCACGGTGGCTATCGCTGCACGTGCTAACAACCCAGTTATCCTTCTGTTTTTTCAAAACAAAATAGTATTGCTGCTGCCAGAAATGAAAAAACGCATCACTTTCTGTACGCCAGAGGAGTGTTCCTAGAAGAGACGTACCTGACACCAGGCGTTTAGAACAACAAATGTAAAAGCTTTCGTGCGTCACTATTGTGTTATACCAAGCGGCAATAGAGAGTAACAAAACGTGTAAATGGATAGGTAGCAGTGTGTTCTGTTATGCTGGAGTCCTGGAACCTGTTCTCATATCAAGTTCGTAGTTCTAGTTACAAAACGTATAAGGCGCTGTAATTTCATATGATAACGTGCGTATCGAGTGAAACACGAGACAGAGGTCATGTGAGCGAAACAGGGTGCGGTGAGTAGACACGTTCAACTCTCTCTTTTTTATTGCCACAACCTTACCCTAACCTTAAGCAAAGTACTTTGGCACGCTGATCGGTTACATGGCCAGACATGCGTTGATATAGTAGGACTCAAGGGTGCCCGACTTAAAGACGTGTAAGACTGTTGTTGCGAAAACACGTTGCGTCCTGTTGTGCACTTTCGCAACACGTTTATGGGTTTTGCTCCGAGTCTCCAAAAAGTTCCACAAATCCTCTGGCATTCATGCCCCTTCTGCCAGAGACCCCGATTATTGGCAGTGACGCATGTGTGCACGTACACACAATTAGGAGGGTGTTAATCTCACCGCAGGGGGCAGAGGATCTAGAAACCCCTGCAGTGGCTTCCTGTGGAGATCATTGTGTGTTTGTGTATGTGTGTGTGTGCGTGCGCAGTTGCTTTGGATGGATGTATTTGTTTTTAGCGTGCATCACAGTGACTGCTGCACTTGCGCAACAATTGTGGCAAACTGTGACCACTGAATTTCTGAGCTTGTGACTTTGAATTTCCAGTTCATCATCAGGCAGAAAGTTCCTCCCTCAGGCATCGTTGATTTACCCTCACTGGGTTCTCATTGAGGTGGGAAGATATTTCTCACACTTCTCACAGAACGGGGGTAACTCGTCTCTCCAGCCGCTCCTCTTTTCTTTTTTTTTTAACCCGCTGTCTCTCCTGCTTTCTTGCACAGTAAGTAAAGTAAACTGTGGAAAAATGTCCCTCCTCAATGCACTTTGAGTTTGATAACCAAGTTACTTATTCAAAGCACTCTGAATGTTTTATGACAGGTTGTCTGTGGAACCTCCCCGTGTGTGTGTGTGTGTGAGAGAGAGAGAGAGAGAGAGCAGAAGGTGAGATAGGACTGCTCCATCAAAGTGCTTTTCACACATAAGTGCGTTCAGTCCCAAATCCCAAAATGCTTTGCGGGTTTCATTCCAGTTTGAGCTGAGTCTGGGAACTCTCCTCTTACCTCTGTGGAGCCCAGCACCCAGGTCAGCTGTCTTTTGACCTTTCTCTGGGCCCGACACAAAGAGTTCACTAAACAACTGTGTGCTAAATTAGACTCTCTCTCTCCTCTCAACCCCCTCGGTTCTCGTGCAGCGATGCGATCCGTCGGCAAAAAACAGGTAGATCTACAGTACTGTGAAAAAGTCCTAGGCACCCTAGATTTGTTAATATGAATTTGGCCCTAGATTTTTATTTATTCTTTGTTTTATCTTTACATTACTGCTCTTTATAGTCACATTTTGATATTCAGGAGCTTTTAATTTCATTATTTCTGAAATCAAATCAAATCAAATCACATTTATTTGTATAGCCCTTAATCACCGTTACAGTCTCTAAGGGCTTCACAGTGCCCAACATGTGAAAATAATAAATGATTAGTACACGACATCCCCCAGCCTTAGACCCTCACAGAGGACAAGGAAAAACTCCCACAAAACCTTATTAGAAAATTGGGAGAAACCTTGGGAGGGGCTACTCAGAGAGGGATCCCCCTACCAGGACGGTTGGGCTGCAATAGATGCCGAGTTTGGGCAAGCAGAGTATACACAATATATGAAAGTTCATTTTGGTGGGACATCCAGATCTGATGGGGCATCACAGCATCTTCGCTGTATGGATTTGTTTTATACGTGCCTAAGACTTTTGCACAGTACTATATATGTTGAAGATGGTTGAAGTTATTTACCGTTTTCTCCGGCTCACATGTATCACGTGCATTTATGAAGTCTGAACCCTGTGAGTGGATGGGCTGAGTTGACTACAGCAGTCCTATGTTTCTCTGTATAGGTGACCCAGACAGAATTATCTTGACCCTCCAGCTCAGTTTACATGCGCAGATACACAACGAACCGTCAGAGAGTTATAAACGGAGTGACCTCCGGCTATCAGGCACTGAGATGAAAACTGTATACTCGGACAGAATAGCTGCCGGGGGTTCTGTGTCTTGCTCAAGGACACTTCAGCGGGGCTTGAACCTGGGCACTGCGGTGGAAGAGCCACTCTGCCGCACCAGCATCGTGGACACACGAGCATACATAACACGCAGATGAAAAGCAAAACAATAGACCCACTTACAGCAGCAGAATTGTATCAACATAAGCACAATGTACACGCGCACACACACACACACACACACACACACACACACACACACACACACACACACACACACACACACACACACACACACACACACACATAAATCAGCCTGCCAGGCAGTGTTGATGTGAGCATGTAACAAAGGGCTCATTAGTCAGCACAAGGTCAAGTCCACAGCAGGCAGTCTCTGATGATTGACACACTGGATGTCAAATGCACAGCGTTCCTTTCACACTGGACCCTCACCAAAGACTCCCGGGCGGCCACACGCCAAATGTCAAGCCATATGTAAATTGTGTAAGAGTGTGTGTGTGTGTGTGTGTGTGTGTGTGTGTGTGTAGCTCCTAGTTTGATCCTGTAGACTTTGTGTTGAGTAAACCAAAGCATTCTTAAAAGCCTCACAATATGTGTCTGTTTGTTTACACTATCAGTGAGGCTCTTCATTCAGTCATGCAGGTGATGTTAATCACTGCAGTGTAGGGAGCGAGGAGAGGAGAGGAGAGGAAAGGAGAAGAGAGGAGAGGGGAGGGGAGGGGAGGGGAGGATAGGAGCAGTTCAGCACTTGCACAGTTCACATGGGTGAATCATGGATGGTTTGGCCCCGTCATTTTCCAGACACCTGTCCTTTCTCTGCATGATGAGCAACTGGGCAGCAACGCGGTCACCAGGGTCCATCGCATCTTCACTCTGCGTCAGAGCGGCATCATAGCAGCCTCGTGCATCATCAGCACATGCAAGGAGATGAGCCACGATGACGCATTTTGTTCCGACAAAACACAACACAGCGAATCACAGAAAAGGTGCTCCTTTATCAATCCTTCGTGAGATTATTTGGTCAAAGAATAAATGTGTTAAGTAACTTATTCATGCAACTAGCAAATATTTATATCTATTAAATTATGATCAATGATTACATGTATAGCTAGATAATGGCATGGATATACATCATTAGAGTGTCATGCAGTTCAGATGTTTCCTCAGCAGTATGTGTTGTGTTAAACTACTCTGCTACTCTGTAATGTCAGCTCTCAGCCATTTATCAATATATATATCTAGCATTTCATATCAAATGTTTTGGAGTAAAAGTGACTTAAGTAAAAGTGAATTTATCCAAACTATGATTTTACAAATGCAAAACACAGAAAGTTTAGGAAGTGAACTTTATTCAAATAAATAGCCACATAAATAAACAATCTTTCTTGAACTAAGCCCCCTCCTTTCTCTCTCACACACACACACACACACACACACACACACACATACACACACACACACACACACACACAATCACACACACGCACGCTTACACAGTCAAGTAACAAATCAGAAAAAAACCTAAAATACTTCTCATTATCCAAAGTTTATCAAAAGGGTCATCTTACAGATTTGCATCAAGAGTCAGTCATTAGTGTTTCAATAGTTTTGTGAACTTTTTCCAACACAAGAAAACATTTCAGAAATATGAAATATTAATAAAGTGCGATGCTTGCTTTTCTTTACACAGCAAGTTACAAGGTCGGAGAACGTATCAAAAGGGGCTTTTGAGTAAATGGCCAGTCCATCAGTTTTCTTCCTTTCAGTGTGCTGATCAGAGACAGGGTTCCTCTGATCATGGGAGTTTGTTCAGGAAAAGGCACAAATGTTGGTGGTGAGTGCAATCAACCAAAAACGTTGGATAGAAATATCAACACTGCTTGTTTCGGACAGAAAACTAACATTTGAGATTCTGGCTTGGAAAAACACTGTTCCTTTACAAGTTTTTCATAACCATTGGAGATTTCACAGATATGGTAAAACTAACCAAGCTTACAAGCACGGCTGCCACGGATGACAGCTTAGTTTCTAATACAGTGTCTGCACAAATAAACCTATATTTGTTGCAGGTAATATCCACCTATTTCTATCTATCTTCACCACTCATGGACAATTCAAGAAAGATCAACTTCCAGCACAACATGGTATTGCTACATTTTTTTCTGTAGTTTTTTGTTGTTGTTTTTTTAAGAAAAGTACAAAAATGAATACCACCGTGGTCCTGAAAGCTAATAACTAGGGGTATTACAACACAAATAGCTTTAGCATTTGGTGGCAGAGGAAGCTTTTTCATAGCAAAACCTAAGGAGACAACGTGAAACGTCTAGCTAACCAGCATGCTACATTTTGAGACACAGCATTTAAAGTGAAACATCAGTAGTGTGTGTGGTAGATCACCCCTCTCTTGCTGTTCACTCTTTGGCATAACCAAAATTATGCCAGTCAGTGAAAGAACTGCAAGCATGCTGTACGGAGAAACAACGTTTTCTTCCATTTCTACAGTATCTTGTTATTGTGTCCGATACCTAGTACCTGTTCTAGTCAGCTAGCTCAGTAAGGTTAAACAATCATATAAAAAAGACAAATGAAAATGATTACAAAAACCTCAGGCAAGTGCCATGTAAGCCTGTTTGCCATCCTATGGAGATTCTTTGCCTTATCTTTCCTTTGTATTTCAATGTGAAATATTGCACTGTTCCCACAATCTTTGTTCTATCCAAGTTAACACATAAAAGAGAGGAGCTAGAAATCATTACTCTGTTTTGTGATGTCTTGGGATTGACAACATATTTTTGTTTTGATGAAGTTCCCAAATTGAAACAGGTTTCAGACATGGTTACCTGTGGAGGTAGCAATAAAACAGAAGATTTGAAAAGCACAAACAAGGTGCCTAACAAATGAAGGGAATATGGATTGATTTATCCACATTACTAAGGTGCCACCAAGCTGACTGATGTACCTATTGTGCTTCAGTCAATCAGCTAGACATTATTTTTCTTCAGTTTTGGCTGATGAAGATGTAGCAGTCTTATCTAGCTTGAGGTAAAAGCAGCATAAGCCTAGCTATAGTCTTGCACAACAAAATCACAGTTTCACAAATCACAACTCAAATCCAAACTTTTGGAAGCTTAGGGCATTCTGATACTGCATGTTCGTAGGACGGCTACAAAGTAATGTCTCTTTCGAAAGGCAGACAAAGTGGGAAAAATGAAAAAACTTTGGTCTTCTCTCCAATAATTTGAAAAACACAAGTTTTTCAAATTAACAAACTGGAAACATGAAAAAACGAAACTAAAAAGTCTTGGAAGATGGAATCTTCCTATTTTCAAATAATGAAAACATTATAACTTATAAATCATTGAAAGGTGTGAGACATAATTGTATCTGGTCGGCTACTGTCAGTTCTCAATTTATTCAAGTGAGCCCCTAACTTCTCTGGGAGCGTGACAGGGTATGTCTGGGTGCCCCGTCAGGGAGTTTGATGGGGGTCTTTCAAGGGGTCCTGGTTGAGGCCCAGTCCATTATTGCTTCTCTGGCAGTCTGATAAGGATTCAAATCCTTGTCCAGAGTTTGGTTATTGCTTAGTCTTTAGCTTATAGGATACCAAAAGCACACACAGAACATACACACATGTCCGGAAACACTCTCACGTGTACCCTATTTTGTTAAATAAAGTGTAAATTTGTCACTTGCATCTGTTTTTGTTCTTCATCGTCCTTTCTGTCTCGGTATCTTCTCTGTTCAAAATCAAGTGACCTGTCCTCAATGACATTGATAATCATTTTTCTCTGGGTGTCTTCCAGGGACAATCATTGGTCTTACAGCATGGCTGATGTTTTACTTCACCATCACACAGCTGCTCAGCTGCTGCTGTCCAGCCAGGCTCAGCTCCTGCATGTCAGGATCTGTGCTAGAGGTGGAGCCCAGGTTCCACCTGGACATGAGGGGAAGGGGGCCCTGTGTGAGTGCCTGGGGCTGTTGTAGGAGGTTGGTGTCGGGGTGAAGGTGGGGTTGCTGGCTGATGTGCAGACGAGCCTCAAGAAGGTAAGCAGCAGAGGCCACGGGGGAGAGAGAGGATGCATAACAGGATAAGGAGGAGGATGATGAGCAGCCAGATGAGGATGCCTCAAGGGGTTGTTGCCAGGGGCCATGCTGGAGACCCAGTGGGACTTTTTGAGGAGGCAGGGAGTGCTGAGCTTTGCTCTGGAGAATGGAAGGGGTGGGGGTGTCAAACATGGAGGAGGAGGCAAATACAGCAGTAGGGGGAGGGGAGGATGACTGCTGCTGGGCCAGGAAGATCAGAGGATTCTGGGTAGGCCCTGTCTGAGTGACTTGGACCTGAGGCTGGGGCTGGTGCTGGATCTGTAGCATCCTGGAAAACAGGGATAGAAAAGTAAGACTCTGTGTCTGCATGATATAATGTGTGCATAGTGTAGATGTGCTTTGAGTGCACATGCACCAGTATGTCTCATATTCACCTCTGCTGGTGCAGCACTTCTTCCAGCATGCTGCGATGCTCAGAAAGGGCTGGGCCAAGAGAGCCACGGCTGCCGCGGTTACAGGAGGGTGGAGGAACCTGCCTGGTCAGACCCTTGATCTTGTTTAATCCCAGAAGCCCCTTTGTACGTGTGTTTTTCCTCAGCTGCTGGCGGAAGGCTTTGAGGCCTGCAGAAAGTGGGAAACGGTTACACAATACTCTTTTGATCCTTTGATGGTTACACAGTAGAGTAGACATTGGAATGGAAAAGAAAGGTAGAAATCGGAGTAGAAAGGTTAGGCATTCCAGCAGGTAACATAGTGCTAAGTGGTCCTACTACTCTACCTTGTGTAAGGGAAGTGTCAGAGGCTCTGCGACCCTCCTGAAAGCTGGCAGGGGGAAGGCTGCCTTGGGCCTGGGGTAGGACGTGGGAGGAGAAGGCCAGGGGGGTTCCTGCAAGCGCCAGTGCTCCACCTTCAGCCCCAGATACCAGAAGGGTGGACACGCCACCCATAGCAGCCTGCAAGGTGGGGTTGGGACTGGACGAGGACTTCAGACAGCCGTCAGAAGAGGCACCGTCTGAGGGACTGACCACAATACCTACAGAGGCAAGAAAGGGAAGAAAACAGGAATTAGTCATGGTGCCGCCAGAGTGTACACTGGTGTGTGCCCATCTGCTTATGTCTGGCATACTCACAGGGGGGGTTGCACTGGTGGAAGCGGGCAGACACCTCAGCCAGCGTATGCCTGCGGGAGGTGGTGGTTGGAAGGAGCAGAGGCCCGACAGCTTGCGTTCCCTCCTCCTCCTCCAGGTCCCTGGGACACACTTCTTCACTGATGCTGGTCTCCAGCAGGCTGTTGGGTGAAATGGAGCGGTTCCATAGCAGCCGGTTCAGACTGGCCTCCACGGGAAACACCACACGCTGGAGACAGGGGGTTGAGAGCTAACCGTTAGCCACTGATTGACAGGAGACTGCTGGGGTGAGCGCTAACTTTTAGCTTCCGGCCTATTAGTAGAATAGAAAAGGGTGGAGGGTGTCCGTGAAGTCCGCTAACCTCTGATTCAATAATGAGCTATGGAAGACTGATGGCTGACAGGTTTTAATCAAAGGAAATTACCTGAAAGAGTCCACCTTGGTCACATTCCATCTCAGAGTACACAGGAGGGGCGCTCTTGGCTGGAATTGGAAATGCTGTGGCTCTAAAGCTGTCGGTGGATTTCATGATCACCTAGAAGCAAACAGAACAGAGACTCCTCAGCATCTCCCAAAGTAAAGCAGAAGCTCCAGACTGCCAGGATCAGGGCTAGGCTGAGATTCAAACCTGCAAAGCCCAGCTAGAGCACTCACCTCTGGGGCAGTGGAGTCAGAGGTGCTCCTGGGTCTCTGGCTCCAGGTTCCACATTGCCGGCTGAGCTGCTGGGCACGGTGCTCTCTGACTCTCTCCAGCAGCAGGTAGTAGATGGCAGAGAAGTGATTGTAGCTGCTACTCTGTAGGGACTGAGGAAGAGGATAGGTAGAGATTAGTGGCTTTGCTGCATTGCTCACGTATACCCCCTTTCAAGCTAGTTTATACCGTTCTCTTCCTCTCTTTAAAGCTTGCTTTGACTCTGCATCTCCATCTATTTCTTTGACAGACAGCCAGACATAAATATGTAGCTTGTCTCATGCTCTCTGTTCAGCATAATCCCTTTATTCAGCGTTTCAGCTTTTAAAAGCAGATGACACTAATTCTCTCTACAAAATGAGCAGTAAGCCCTGAGGGATGTGGGGATCCACAGTGGGTTTCACTCTAGCATCAGGAAGATAGCTCTTAATTTCAGGCCAGACATGACTAACTGTCTAAAAACCCCATCTCCTCACTGCCCCACCCCCGCACACTCGTCTCCTCAAACTACTACGGTTAACCCCCGACAGGCACATATACTGAACAACATTCATTCATTATTTGTCTCGACCACTCACCTCAATGGTCCGCTGGCGGTCAATGCCCAGGGTATTCATGATGCCCAGGACCGGCTCACTGTAGTCCCCCAGGTTGGAGTTGTACTCTGTCAGGGAATGGCTGAGGGTTTGGTGGGGGGCCGTTGGGTCCGCCAGCATCCAGCGGTGCTGCTTGATCTGGGCCACGCTGATCCTCTTGGCTGGGTCCACCACCAGCATCTTACGGATCAGGTTCTCACAGTCTGGAGGACGTAAACAAGGGATGAGTCTCTGATTATGTGCACTTGTGGATTTAAACAGAACTGGCAATTAGCAGTAATTCCTGTGATTTGTTGCCATGGCGAAGCGTACCTTGAGACATGAAGAAAGGGATTCTGAAGCGTCCCTCGGTCACTCTCTGTCTGAGGGCAGGAAGGCTGGGCCCGTCAAATGGAAGGGATCCACACACAAGAACATATAGCACCACACCAAGGCTCTGTAGAGACAAAAACAAGGAGGGTGTCAGCGGTATTTTTAAAAAAAATCGAGAGACCAATGCTTACTTCTTTGAATATTATCGGCTATATTTTCCATGTATACACTTACCCAAATGTCAAGCTGAGGCCCCTCATACTCCTTCCCCTCAAATACTTCAGGGGCAGCATAGGGTGGGCTGCCACACCATGTAGACAGAGGCTCGCCTGCATTGTAGAAGTTCCCAAATCCAAAGTCTACAAGAGAGAGCGATAGATGAGGAGAAAATTGGTTTGTGAAACTTGTTTTCTGTTGTTGTTGCTTGTTGTTTGTTTCTTCTCTTCTTATCGAGAGCTCGGGGCAATAAAATGTTATCCCCTTTCTTTATCCACAGCTAAATACGTTAGCATCATGACATTTACCATGCCATCTAGTACACAAAGAGCTAGCTGTGCCTTTATGAAGCTCTGAGACTCAGACACACATTTTGTCTTGCCAAGCATGCATCTGTGTGTGTGTGTTAATTTCCCCCGGCGAATATTAGTTTCAATAAAAAGGATGAATTATCAATTAGTGCAAAGACAGTGCCCTGATCATTTAATTACAATGATCCATGGCTTGGGAATCCCAAAGCCGGAAATTATTTTATTAACTGTGAACAAAAAATACCCCCCGCCCTCCCATATATTTTCTTTCCAATAAACCTTAAGCTTCACATTGTATGTCCCTGTCCCCTACCAATAGCCATGATGTATGGCAGACTCACCAGCAAGTTTGATATTCATGTTGGCGTCCAGCAACAGGTTCTCAGTTTTGAGGTCACGGTGAACGATGTGGTGTCGGTGGCAGTAATCCACTGCTGTCAGGATCTGCCAAAACTTTTTGCGTGCCTCATCCTCACTCATACGGCCATTTGAGGTCAAGTAGTCTGGAGAAAGAGAGGAAATTGAGGTTATAGAAGTCCATATTTGAGACACAGAGACGTTGCGGCGTTCAATGTGGGCATAGCTACGATAAATAGGCTTACTTTAATTGTTTGTTGTGAAATCCCAGGTAAGAGATTAGTAAACTAGACCTTATTGTGTAAGAAAACAATGCCGCTCTGTAGCTACAAAAGGAAACATGAAAGTTGAACTCACCAAACATCTCTCCATTCTTTGCATACTCTGTCACAATGTACAGCATGTCTTTGGTCTCCATGACCTAAGAGGAACAGAGAGAGAAGAAGAAGAGGGTTTAGAGCAAACTAGGTCATAGGCAGCTGGTGATGACAAAGAATGAATTTCCAGAGTAAAATCTGCTCTAAGTGCTTCAGCAGAGCCAGCTCGAGGAATTGGGGACATTTTTCGGCCACAATATTCCCCTGATCATACTTCTCCATCTACTTGTTCCACCCTTACTGTGTTCTGTATTTCCATGATATGAACCGTTGAGAGCTGAGTAACGTGCATGCTTGATGGGATATATAAACATCCATTTATACACACACACACACGCACTCATATCCAGTTGTTACATTTTCACTAAGGCAGACACTAGTTAGCAACAGACACTGGTGTTGAATTTCATGCTACCCCATATCTCTTTCTTTCTGGGAAACAGAGAGACACATTCACACAAGCTGCTCACGTGGGCCCCTTCTTGTGTATCGGGGACACCATAAGTGGAATCACTCAACACCCAGCACTCTATGTAGGACGGAAAGACACAATTCCCAGTCCCTTCCTGGAGCTCACAGAAACCCAGCATCTCTCAGGAGAGCCCTCGGGGACAGAGCGTTTCAGTAAAAAGGTTGCACAACAAAGCAATTTTCATCAAATGACAACGCCTTGTCTGAGCAACATGGAATTAAATGTCACAAGATTCCATTGAATGGTGAGGCCTAATTCTTTTCAGTCACCAGTCCTTTAGAAAATCAACAGAGCTTTTGGTAGACAGGAGTGATTCAATACACAGATGCCTCCAAGCGGGGAGTAGTCCTTATCTGTCAGATAGGGCACCATTATGGGGCTCTGTCACCTTGAGGTGCAGCTGACGTCAGAGCCCGGCATGTTAAGGGCCCTCACATTTTCCTAAGTAGGAGCGTGTGACTGATAGAAGGTCAAAGGGAAGTTGAGACAAAGGAAGAAAGAAAAGAAAAAAAAGCAGAGCCTTTGATGGGAACATCAGTTTCTCATCAGGCTAGAGGTCTCAGACTGTGTGCTACCCCCACCCCCGATCCAGCTTCCCCCTCTCGTTAACTAACTAAACACAGAGATTGATAGCAGCTTCATATTAAAGTTCCCTGGAAGTGTAAAGTCTGGGAACTTATTGTGAATCGCTGCCACGACGCCATTTCTCTACTGGAGGAATGTGTACACGATGGGAAACACTGCTAGAGCTTTCAAGGAATAATATGATCTTATTGTTGTAGGATTTCTGGTGCTGAGACATGATTGCACAGTCTCAGTACCAATCAGCTGCTTAAATCCGGACATGAAATAATCCACAAAACCAGCAAAACAGCACAGTAAAAAAAAATTGTATGTGTTATTGTGTTTATGTGGGTGTTTGTGTTTGTGTTGCCAGACACGTGTCAGGACATCTGACACGCTGCTAAGGGAAAAATCGGATTCTTTGTACTAAGTCTTCAATTTGATTAGGAGAAAAGCAGCACTTGGCGGGGTAGCCTTCACGTGATGTGCAGACACATTACACTTGGCTTCCACTGATACTAATTGGGCTTGACATTCAGACCTGTAGAGACAGACTCATCCTTAAGTAGCACTCTCCTGGCCATCCTGTGGCCCCGCACTGCTATCAATCCTCTCTTAACATCACTCACAACAGCACAGAAATGAACAGTCTTCTGCACTGACTGGTACCTGCCATTATTCTCACTATCTCTCATTCTCTCACTCACACACACATGTGTACACTATGGATGGCAGAGGGAGGTCAAAAGGGATTGCAGTAATGCTGTTCTTATTATTCAACATGTTCCAGGAGTCAGCAGCTCACCGCAAACCACTGCAAACCATTGAGATAACGAATGCAACTTATTTTTGTCACTCCATAATGGTGTTGCTACATCCGAATACCTACAATAATGACACACTGCAATGCACCATAACAATGTTATTGTGGAAAATAGATTTGCCACCACTCTGCAAGCTTTCCACACTTCACTATGTATCTTTTCCTTGCTTCCATAACTGCCTCTATGCACCCTTGCAGTTATTCCCTTATTCATGCATGTTCCCCGCTGCAAGCACATAGCTTAACACATGGCAGTGCCACTCTTCAGTCACAGGCTAGGCCACACAGTGTACAGTGTCAGGGAACACATAACACAGGTCTAATAATACACGTGTGTGCACACACACACACACAGCCAACAGGAAAACCACTATGACGAAACACATGCTACACACCTGGTAGAGTTTGATGATATGGGGGTGGTTCAGCAGCTTCATGATCTGCACCTCTCTGTAAATCTTCTCCAGGTTGGAGGGGTTCAGTCTGGTCTTATCAATGATCTTTATGGCCACCTGCAAAAACACAGGCAAATAGTTCCTTAGTCATTTTAAAATACGTCAACAAATTTGCTTCATAATATAGATTTTGCGTCAATTCAATTAAATAAAATTCCACAAAGACACACGCACAAGCAGAAACACAGTAGCCAAATATGGGAGCACAGCTGCTGACCTGTGTTTTGGTGACTTTATGCCTGGCCAGTTTGACCACTGCAAAGTTTCCTTTCCCCAGAGTGCGGATGATCTCATAGAAACCGACCTGCAGGGGCCTTCCCTGGGCAGGGTTGGGCTGAGCCCCTGGGCTGCTCTCGGTCATGATCACCATGGTGAACCAATAATTTGTAGTTTTAAATCGGGGGATAATTCAAGTGTAGTACCTGCAGAAACAAAGACATTAAGGACCTGCACATTTCGTACTCCTCCTGTATTGCAATCATTATGGACTATAACACATGCTAAATCTACAATTACATAACGTTAGACAAGGTGTTCTAGGGCAAACAAATAATAGGCCAATAATGAATTTTTAACAAAACAATTCATTTGAAAAATATTAGGCAAAACCTTAATCAGAAGCCATCTAATAAATTAAGGCGCAAACGCGATTTTCTTCATAGCGATAAAGCCAGAACTCAGTTTCTTTGTGAGTATACGCTTGTAACATATTCGAAATGTAAATGAGACTTGAAAACCGGCAAAATACATTTTCTGAATATGATAATCCAACGGCTTCAATTGAATGCCTAAATAAATTACAGAATTACATTTAAAAAAGTTAAAAAGTAAAAGTTGAATAGATTAGAAAATCAGCGTGCCTCACCTCACAGGTCTAAAATGGGTGAGGCGATTTAAAATCTATACAAAATTAGATAGCCTCTTCCAAAAGATAGCCTTACCTTATAGCGCGTGCATACACCACCTTCTCTCACAGTTCAAACGGTTCTCATAGGCAATGCAAACCATTCCACAAGAGAAATGTAAACGGAGTTAAGAAAAAAATATAAAAAACAACTTTTTGTCTCCTTATTCAGAGTTTACACTTTGTGTCCAGTGTATCTTGGACTCGGCGCTTTCGTTCTTGTGCGCTCCGCTGGAATGCAGAGGGGCTCGAGCGTTCACAGGGGGAACTCCTCCTCCTCTCTCCGCCACCATAACAAATTGATACCCACCTTATTAACGTCACACCCGCGTCAGAGCTTCGAGCGGGGTGCAAGGCCGGGCTCGAGCGAAAGGCACAGGTTGCCGGGCAACCGCGCGGCTCGGGCGCATGGTGACGCGAGTGCTGATGGAGGGGTTGCTTGGAGATGGGGATGATGACGTCAGTCATAGAGATGTGTCACCACGTGATGTTTCCTTCCCCAAGCTGTTGCTCTGGTTGGGCTCATGTAGCACTGCGTAAAGCGGCTAGCTCGGCTTTCCTGTTTCCCTTGGAGCCGCTGCGGGGCAGAAATGAAACAGAAAGCAACTGGTGATCTAACAGTCAGCTAGATTATTTTTACTAGAGAAAACACATTATATTTTATTCAACTCTATAATGCACTTATGATAAGGCCACCAGATCTACTTTCTACTTCTTTTCAAAATGAAATTGTCTCATGCCAACATATGTTTGCCAACATGTTTGTCTGAAAGTTATTTGCTGATGCTGCTTTGCATGCTTTGCCTCCTCTCATATTGCAGGTAAAGCATAGCAAGCACAACTAAATCTCTCTAACCTCTGCACATTGTCCATGGGAGAGAAAGGAGGGAGGGTAGGGGGGAGGGTGATATCAACACCACATATCTCAGAGGGAGTATAATGTCAGGTAGGAGAGAATAGTCAGGAAAGAAAGGAGGGAGGAGTATAGGGTAGAGAACAAGTAAAACTGCATGAGAACCAGGAGACAGGCTGATACACATACACACATGCACGCACACATGCATGCACACACACACACACACACACACACACACACACACACACACACACACACACACACACACACACACACACACACACACACACACACTATTGCATTACAAATAACAGTAGGTCAGTGTGTAGAGCCACGTTTTTGTGACTCCATTGTTTGTGACAGTTTGGACTGGACCGCTACTGGGCTTGGGCAAAAGTGGTTAGACATTCACGGCTCTGTCTGTCAAAAAGTGCGTCAGCAGCAAAATTCACACCTTATACTTACTGAACCTGCCAGCCAGGACCGTCCTGCCCTGTGTCAAACCCAACCTGAGGACAATTTGATCATCAACACATTTCCCTTTCAAGGCCTGTTAGTAGCCCACTCCACTATTCCCATTGATTAAAGTGGAAAAGGAATTTGTTACTATTGTTTTTTCTGTGTGTCTGGGCCATTGATTTGCACTGCAAGACATCTGAATATCTGGCAAACTCTCTGCCACCGTCCTTGTGATTGATGCTCCTGGGCTTGTGCTTATTAAAGGAAATAACCCAGCACCCCAAGCCACTGGTTTTCTGTTAGGGTGGCAGGGCTGCTGTGCCTGGAGTCCCTTTTCTCTTCGCACAGAACAAGAGCTTTGCACAAATTGGGGACATCCCCATGGAGGTGTCAAACTGTCAAACAGTGTGGGGAGAAAAGCACAGCCCACACAGTAGTGAAAGGTCACTGGTACAATACCCGAGAACACAGGTGATATGCACAGGTTTCTGAGCAGAAGTAAGGGGGAAGACACAATCCATGCAGGCCCTGACAAGCCTGGATAAAACATGAACATGACATGGATGTAATAAGAGAGACAGAGCAAAAGTAATTCCCCTGTAATTACCTAATAAGCAGTCAAGCTGATAGAAATGTACAGTGCCACAGGTGTTTAGATCAGTGATGAGAGCTATTACATACAGGTTAGTAATGGAGATTCGACCCCAAAACAGTTGATCCCTCTCAACAAGCTTGAGCTCGGCTCACAGCCCATGACTCTGGGAGTCAAAACTGTCACCACCCTGGAAAAGGATCCCTCTCTGTGAAGCTCTTGCCCAGGTTTCATGCATTCTTTTCCATATGAGATTTCCATGGGTGATTTTTTTTACATTTAAAGATGACAAAGTTATGGCACATCCACAGAGCAGAGCCATACATGCAGCCAAGGACACTGAGTATGGATTAGGTGGTATGAGATGGAGCATGAAAAATGATTGTCTCTCTTACAATATTATTATACTGAGAATTTTGTTGTTATTATGATCGGATTTCTTAATTTGTGTGAATTACCTTTTGGCTATTCCCTTATCAAAGAGTTACTATGCTATGCTAGTGCTAAATTATTATTATTTTTTTTACTATGCTTAGCCTTTTGGGTGCCCCATACACAACGGTCTAAAAAGTAGCTCCTTACAGGACTCAAGGAGTCAATTCCAGCGACACATTAGTGTCTGACATTAAGCTCTCTGGCCTGCAGGAAAAGGCTTAATAAAACACTGTTATGGTGGCAGAGGTCATGAGGAAATCAAATGAATGCAGAGTAGACCAAGTATTGAGTATACATAAAATCTAATAGCTTGGATAGAATGAAAGTCGGTGTAGGAAGAGTGTAAATACCAAACACTAACCTCAGTAGAGGGAGGGTTTCTCCCCTCCCACATTGTAAAATGTTAGAAGAATGCACTCTGCAAAGCATAAGAGCCAAAAGGTCACGTAATATTTTGATGTACACTTGCAGCAAAACCGCACAGCCCCCTCTACTACCGCTGTCAGTTTTCTACTTTTACCCAGCACGATTTGAATATCTCCCTGGTTTGCATGATGCATTTGTTGTGCCCTAGTTACATAAACTGGGTTTACCTGAGTCAGATTAGCTTCGCATGAGGAGAGACGTGCTTTTACAGAATGATAAAGTAATAAGTGGTACTTGTGATGCTAAGCCACCTCATGCGCAGATTCTTTGCTGGGTTTTGTTAAATTGAATAACCTTAAAAAATGATGCCCGGGAGACTTAGAAAACATGTTTAATGCATTTCAGTTAACCCAAACCACATTCTAGCCTCCCACACACCAGCACTGGCATCCCATGATGACCTGAACTACTTCTCGTTTATAATCATTCCAGGAAATGAGGCCCCCCTCTCTGACACACACACACACACACACACACACACACACACACACACACGCAGTAAACTTGCATTAATGTCTGCATCTATACAAGCACATGTCTGCGTTTGAATTTTATCATTAGTCATGGTCAACACACACAATCCACATTTCTGTGTGTGTGTGTGTGTGTGTGTGTGTGTGTGTGTGTGTGTGTGTGTGTGTGTGTGTGTGTGTGTGTGTGTGTGTGTGTGTGTGTGTGTGTGTGTGTGTGCGTGTGTGTTGTAACTGGCATCACTATTGCAGAACTATGTTTTGGACAGTACTCTGTGTGTGTAAAAACACTCTGCCTGCTCTCATTCACATTCAGGAAGTCTTGGGGCAAACATTGTTTTGTCTTCAATCTTCAGATCTGTCATTGTTTCCTGAATCCCAGGGACTTATCAGGCACATTTCGCTGTTGTGTTGTTATTTCCTGTTTAATCCTGCAAACACAGCACTCCAGCCTGGGGAAAGGGCCACGCGAAGAGCAATGAGCATCTTTGGTCAGCACATCTTGCTCATTTGGTAACTACAATGTCAACAGGCATTGTATTTGTATTTGTAGTGTATTCTGTCAGCCAATCAGATGTTAGTGTGCAAAGGCTAACTCACTCTCTTTCAGTGCTAAATGCAATTTTGGGGAACTTACATTTGAACACTGACAGTAAACAGAGGACATATGACAGGACGTAATGAGTCATGTTTTTTTTACCCCGAGAGCTGTGGTTTGCCTTGGTAAGCTTTCTGAGGCTCTATCCTTTCACTTCAGTCTATTGACTCCTCCCACAAGATCATCAACCATGTCAATAATGGCAAGAATGCAAGCTTCAAAGGGAACAGTAGAGGTGGAGTGACTCCTTTGAAGTGGAGACCAAACATGCACTGCTGCTGCTCTTGGGTCATGTAATTATGTCTCATGTCTCATTCAATTAAAATGTCCAATGGCTGCTCTCTTCAAACAATATTTATTTAATGTCCTTGTAGGCTTCAAGGTCAGACCACAAGGAACAAGAAAATCCTCTGATGGTGAGATATGTGCATAACAAGATTCAACCTGAAACGCAGGGGAGCAAATAAACCCATACTATCTATTACCATGTATTAATGTCCTCTAGCTGTATACCTGACAATCCACAAGAAACATAGACCATCATAAAATTTGACCTCTCATACGCATAACATGGTCCTGGAGTCCAATCAGGAAACAGTGTCTTATGCATTACTACTCATTGTGATTTGTATTCCCGGTGTAGGTCGGCCTGCGCTGGCCACCCACACACTTAAAGCCACTGGTGTATTTTTATGTTTCAGGCAGTTCTTGGTCTGATTCCATCCTATTTATGTTCTTATATTTTGCAGTAAAGAAACGGATCCTATGGTTTACGTTCTGAAGACTTAATCCTGCTGTCTGCTGAATCAGAACCAGAACCAGAACCAGAATCAGAATCAGAATCAGGTTTATCGCCAAGGATTTTGGCTTGGTGTTTTTGTGCATAACAATGAACATAGAATAAAAAACAAGAATAAAAACAAATACTGTAAAAAGCAAAGGTCAAGAATACAAAATAAATTAAGTAAGAACGTTGGGGAAAAGGGCTTATGTATTCTTCTCCTTCTGCAGACTTCTGACCTAAAACTTATGGTGCTAATCTTGCTAGATGCTTTTAAATTGAAGATGAAAAAACTGGAGGCAGATTCATTAGTCTGTCGTTTTTAATGTAGCTTTTAATTTTGTTTTTAACTCGGTAAGTCAGCATTTAGCTTTTCTGCTCCAAACACCCTAAAGATTGATTCTCTCAAAACCGTGGTCAATTTAGAACAATGACCCATAGCTACTCTGTTTCAGTATGTGGTTGTTTTTTTTCCCATTATTTTCTTGTGTTTAATTTGTTTAGTTATTTATTACTATTGTTTTAATATGATTATCGACATCATTGTAAATTATGGCAACCTCAATGATTCCTCGAGACGTAAATGAAGGTTGAATGGATAAATGAATGAATGATCTGGGCTCCTTTGTTGAAAGATTACTCGAAGGGGAAAATCTGTCTGATCCGACTGACCGAGTACCGGGGATGACCTTGTACTGATTGACCTCAGTCAACTCATCCATTTATTTTACTCCTTGCTCTTGCATTGTACCACAGTCTCTCAAAGGCTCCTTTGTGTGATTATTAGAGTTATTGTGTCATCTCAGGGAGGACAGAGGTACCATTCTTCCCTGGTAATTAACGCTGGTCTGTCTCTGCTTGTTGACTTTGGCAGGCGGTTGCTGTCCCTCGTGAGCTTGTGCGTCAAGCTATCACCCAACAGCCCCAGCACCGACTCTCCTCAAACAAACAATATCTGTAATGAAGGCCTAACAACTCTCTCACACACAAATATATACATAAACTCTTCTACACACACCCACACATGTGAATGATGGAGCTACAGAAGCCCTTTATATTCTTTATATTCTTTATATTCATTATTAGGAAGTCCTGTTCTTTACATCTTTTCATGCATGATCTTTCTAGGATCCTATGACATATTCACAAATAGTGATGCTGTCACATTTATTTACATTTGTGCCGCTTTGGCCATGAATGTTGAACGGTGTGCCAATTTACTGGGTAGAAATAAAAGACAAAAAATAAAAGTCCCCCTGATAAAGAGCAACTCTAATGAATCAAATCAGCTCCAACTGCAAAGAGATGCCTAGCTAGCAATCCTCCTGGACAGGCTGCAATAGGAATCCAGTCCCAGACTTGTTTGATGTGTTGGTGTGATTGGTGTGTTGGTATCATGGTTTATTTTGTTGTGCATCACATTGTAGCAAGATTTGGATACCCCATGTTGTTTTATTACACAGGCAAACAGAACAGCATTGTGTTAGGCATGGCGAATGTGCAAATTCTTATCTTACCAGCGGTAAAGCCATAAAATGACAACCATACACCATACACAAATGTAACATAAGCCTTTTTCTTTACTAAAGAATGTACTGTACTATCAACAGGGCCCTTGATAAAGCAGTCCTGTGGTGTCGGTTATCTCAGGATGTAAATACTAGCCCGGCCATTCCCTGTAGTTCTAGTCTACACAGAGCCTGTATGAATACCTGCGTGTGCAAAAGCCCCTCTGGAGACAGGGCGATGTGCGTCATACCACAGGCCAGTCTATTATCCAGAACTGAGAGTGGCAGGGGAAAGGGGTGTGGGGTACCCAAAAATGAGATACGATCAACAAGGTGAATGAAGTGAAAAATAAATAAAGCAGAGAGACATAGGCATGAAAGCACCGAATAAGCAGATGAAATTGAAAAGAATACAGTAAGGAAGAAAAAGGGAGGACAAAACACGGGGATGGAGAGTGGGATTGGAGAAGAAAGAGAGGATACGACGATACAAAAGAAGAGAGAGAGAGAGAGAGAGAGAGAGAGAGAGAGAGAGAGAGAGAGAGAGAGAGAGAGCGTTGCAAGGAAGACATTGGAAAGAGGTCAGCTTTGAGTGGAGCAGGATGATGCTCCACTCTTAGTGATGTAATGCTCTTATTCTACTGCTCCCAAAACAAGTAGAGTGAATGAAAAAACGTCTGGGTCACTGTTACCCCTCTCACACGCACACACACACGCACACGCACACGCACACACACACACACACACACACACACACACACACACACACACACACACACACACACACACACACACACACACACACGCGCGCGCACACACACACACACACACACACACACACAGAGCGCAGACTCTAACTGCCATACAGACACATTAAAGAAACAAGGGATTTACAGAATTGAGCTGCTCGTGATGAAATGGATTTGATATATAGGACAGGGGGGAATCAGTAGAGAGGCAGGACCTGATTAAGACCATGCACAAAACAAATAAAAGCATCAAAGCTCTACCAGACTGTGGGATGTAGAGGGTGACGAGAGGTGAGCGTCTAACACGGGTTTAAAACAACTCCATGTGGAAAATGTACCACACACAGTTGCTCGGGAACTCGGGAAGTGAATACGAGGATGACTGAGAAGTGACATTGCAAGTGAGCAGATGGGAAGAAAGTTGTACGTTATCCCTCCAGGTGTTGTTGCATCTTGTCCTCCTGATCTTGCTGTTCGGCGTCCATATGGTCTCTCAGCTGGCCCCCTAAAGCCGGATAACTCTCCTTGGCACACCAGAGGAAGGAGAAGGAGGGAGAGAGAGAGAGGGAGAGCCACTTGTATGCGTACGGGGCTTAGAGGTGAAAGCGGTGGTGTGATGAATGTGGAGGAGGTGGGTGAGGCGTGACCTCATCATCCAATATAGGGCGATAGTAATTAGTCGTAGAGGTGAGGATACTTTCTATGTTGCAGAGAAAGAAATGGGTGGGCTACACTCTGCACATACCCTCAGCTACACTACTGGCGAGAGGTGGAGGGAGAAGTAATATAAAACAGTCTAAAGAGTTACAGAGATCATGGGAAGGATTATCCACTCCTTGTTAAACCAACCTGCCTTGCACGTGTCCTTTTGGCTCCTGTTTAAATTGACTCACCACGCCCTTTATTAACCCCTAACTTGTTGCTCCCGGACTCATTTTGCTGTCTGTGGCGGACCGGGGGGGGAGGGAGGGTGGTGGTGGGCTCGGGCTGGACCCGGCGGCTGCAGCCAATTAAGGCTGATTACAGCCGGGTCTGGAAGCCTGGCAGGCTGGCCGGCTTTGGGGTACCGCGGCTGACCCGCCGGGGAGGACGGAGGTGCGTCGGCGGAGGGAGACGGCGCCGACTGCCGTCAACACCGGGCCGGGTTTATTGGTGGTGTTAATAAAACGGCCCTGCTGGCCAACTAACTCTCCTCATGCCTCGGGCTCTGTCTGTCACGAACCCCGGTACGGTGGCAACTTGCCACACTGTCATTTCCTTATTTTCTCTCCTTAATTCTTTAACCTTGACCTCCATCTTCCCCTTCTCTCCACCTATCTTCATGCGCGGTGATTCCGGGGGCAGATTAGCAGGCAGGTCGAGGGAAAGAGAACGTCTTTTTGATTCACCGTTGGAGAGTTTGCGAGCAAGTCTTCCAGAGAAAAGAACAGCTCAGCAAGGATTAAGAGATCTAAGCTGGGTGAAGGAGGGTGTCTGGTGGGGGGGCAGAAATGACGATCAGGACATCTGTGTGTTCGCCTGCTCCAGCCATGTGACACTTTCAGAAGATGAAGGGAGGGCGGGGTGAGGGCTCTTCTGCAACACGCCGAAAAAGGAAAGCTAGAGCTGGGGTCGGGAGGTCAGTCTTCATGGGCCGTAGGACGAGTTGTCATATCGTCTTGTCTTAAAGTGCAGGTGATGCAACAATGACACAACTTTGTTAAAACAACACATTCCTTACGAGGCAAAAGTACGTGTACGCATGCATGGAATATATACATGCTATATACATATAGTACTGCAATATTCATACCAGAAACACAGGCAGATAAATTAGAGAATAATTTATTAAACTTGTGTATTGTATTGGTCAACATATCAATCAACATATCAATCATTTTCTCTATTAAACTGTGGTGCCCTCTAACCACTAAAGAAATCTTAATATTCCCCTTGGAATGGTTTGGATAAATGTTACAGCTCAACAGAAAGAGATGCAATCATCACCTATCGCAGCAAAGCTTTCACCCTCATAAATAAATCCAGAAAATGTTTTCCAGCTTTTCCTGTAAGACTGTGGGATCACGTCAGTCTCAGATACAAAGTGTGGCGTTATTATTTTTCTGCAAAATCGTGCATAATAGCTATAATTGCACAGTACTTAAACGGTAACTCAATCCTGTAGTTAGTACTATCCTTCTAATTCAAGTCTAATTCAAGAGCATGCTTCTGAATTGGCTTGATTGGTAGCATGGCCATCAATCCTGGCAGGCAAACTACTGGTGGATTGGTAGAAATATGAAGTGAGAGAGCTGAAGATGTTTAAACTCACTTATCTCATAGAAATACCATAATTTGTGTAATTTAATCAACCACTGGTGCAGCTGTCTGACATACTGTCGACAAGCACCCCGCCAGAGAGGAAGCTCCAGTCCTTTGAGAGCAGCAACCCGTGTGTGGGAACCACAAAGTGTTTTGCATTGCATTTGGGTTGGTTGCTAGGGCTGTGGGGAGATAAAGGGAGACAGGAGATAGTTTGACCGAGTTCATCCTCTGTTCCTCATCCAACTCGACCCCTCACTTCCATATCCATATCACTATCTCCCCTCTCATCCAACACTAGACCACCCAACGTTCACTTCACTGATTAACCTCAGATTAACTAGAGCACAAAGACCCCCCTTGTGTCCACCTACTCTCACCCGCCACCTCCTTTCCATCCACATGTTATCTCCTCGCACTACCTTCCCCCCCAGTCAGTAAATGTCAACCACTTAGAGTAGGAAAATAAATATCCAAGGGAGCGAAGCAGCCAGAGGAGTCACCTGCCTCCCTGCAGCAGCACCTGATCATCCAGCTTAACGTTGCACGAACCACAACAAAGACCTTATGCCGTATTGAGCCGTAAAGACAGAGAGCTACAAGACTCACAACACAAATGAATGTCGAAATGTCTCCTCTGACGACACTTATATGACGGAATCAGAAAAACAACTTTGACACTGATGTTCTGTCATAAACTCGCTTGCACAACAGAACCGCCTCAGCCTATACAGGGTGCGTGAAGGCAGCTCGGTGACGTGCAGCGTATGCAGTCCTCTGGCGAGTTTTGTTCGTTTATTCTTGTTATCCGCGCCTCCCACACTGTGAGTCAAATATCATTATTTCAGTGCGACAGTGTGACTCTCTCAGAATACTGTATATAATTAGTGTCAGGTGCATGGTGACATTCAAGTTGCTCTAATGACGTTCTGTAAGTACGACAGAAGATGGTAGAATTATCTCCCCGCTGGAGGGATGGTATAAATGTCCTGGTCAGTGAGGGTGGGTGGGCGGCTGACTGCCAAATGCCGGCAGTCATTTTTTAAATTGCCATGGTAGAAATTCATATTTTTGTCTCAGTTCAATATGCCCTTCTGTCTCTTTCCATACAGGCCACATCTCTGTCTTAAATATTCAACCACTAAGATATAATGCATTTAATCTCTTTCAATTCTTCACTTGTGCTTTCATCACTTCAAATCTTTCATAGATATAGACTCTCTGTCACAGTACTTGTGTTTTTCTCCGTATCCACTCCCTCCCCTCGCCTCTCCTCTGTGGCACTGAGCAATGAGCAGACTGCTTGGTCAAATGGAGGTATGGGCGATGATGTCAGCAGCCTGCGTCAAAGACTCAGGGGCACGTTTACAATCCCCTTAGCCTAACCGAGCCTCCCATCGAGACCATTGCGCACTAATCAAATCTGCACTGCCAGCGGTGTGTATTTGTGCATGTACGTCAATTTCCTCCTTGAGTTCAATCCCTCAATTCATACATAACAATGAGCAATGACACTGCAATGTTAAGTGTCGTCAGCTGAATAGGCATGTGCACACGTATGCTAGGACCGCATGCATATGGAAAAACAAAGGGATAGACAATGGGCGGACGCACACACACGCACACAAAAACAATGTGTAACCTTGCAATGGATCATTAGAAAATGTCTGTGGCTGAACAATGGAGGTGATTGAGTCCTTCTTCTGCTCACTGATCCATTGCATTTCTCTGTGGGTCTTGGCTTCTGCTGAGAAAGAAAACAAACGATCTGAGTACAACTTAACCCTGAAAGGTCACGGAGCAGAGTAGTTCAAATACTTCTCGTTAGGGACTCGCCGGGTTCACGGTGTTCAAGGCACAGATAGCGTTGCTTTGTTGTGCTGCTGGATGTGCTGGGCTTCCAGTAAAATGAGTCAGCTGGACTGTGGTTTGCATTTATGCCTGACTGCATCATAAAGTAGCTTCAACACTGACCTGAGTCTGGGCCCGAATGTTGCATTATGCATGTCACGCACACACACACACACACACACACACACACACACACACACACACACACACACACACACACACACTTATGTACATAAGCTTCGCAGCTACCTTATACGGGCTCTCCGAAGCCTCAACCGACTTTGTCAGAATCATTACAGACAGATGACAGACTGTTACTGTTTTTCCACTCTGATAGTCGCTGGGCTCTCCATATCTGTTTAGGCCTGACTACTGCATCCATCAGAAAGATTTGGTGAGACTGGAGGAGTCAGGGGAGGGGAGAGAAAGGGAGTGTGAGGTAACCCATTAACTGGTTAGAGCTGTCAGTGGGGCTGTGACCACACAAACAGAGCTTTTGTGCTGCATTTACGTCAGACAGCAGCTGTGGTTCACCCCTCCTCCCTGCAGTTACATGAGAGTCAGCCGGAAAGGCATCAGGACTGGGAAAAAAAAACACTGGAGGGAGCAGTACGTGTGTTTGTGCAGATACTCATATTCTCTCACACACACACACACACATGGTCAAATGCACATGCACTCATAGACACACAAATCAGATTAAAGTGGGTGTCCATGCCATTTTAAGAAGGTGACTGGGAAATACCCATATACGCACATACATAAAGCCTACATAATCTGTGACATGACATCTGCTATAATCCTCCCTGGCATTTAGTACATGTGGCTGAGCGATTGTGACAGGTGTAATGTCATGTTTAAGACAGGATTACGCTGGCTTTAGCTCGCATGTGTTTACAGGGAACGTGTCTCCACCAGTAGTACCAAACATGCAGAAGGGTGTAAAATCACTGGGCTGCAGTCTCATAAAATGGTGTTCATTGGTTTAATTGGGGCGTATGGGGTGACATTGTGTAAGCATCGTGGAGGTTAACGACACTTCCCATACTTCATCTTGTTTGGATGAGAGAGGAGATAGTTTACAGTACTGGGATCTTGAGAAGAAAAACAAACTCTTTTCGATGGATGGAAACATCTCATCTCAACTCTAATTCAACTGTACTTCATAGTGTACCTATATTTCTATACACCGTCTGACATCCGACACTAATCATTAGTGCATGTGTGCATAGTGCAGATGTTTGCCTCCTTTGGCAGACAAAGCAAATACTATTTACTAACTAGGTCAAACTCCCTGGCTGCAGTCTGTAGCTCTGCAGCCTGCATGGCCTGCATGGCCTCACAATTCCAGCACTGTCAATGAACTTTTGGTTTTTACACAGCAGAGGCCATCGACGGGAGGTTTATTCTTATTCTACAGCTTTTCATGCAAAGGTCAAAGCAAATAAGCTGGAAAACAACATGAGGGGCATACTGTAATAAACAGAGATTCCACTCTGACGTCTGACTGCTGTCCCTGCTGTCTGACTCCCCATGTGTTGGCAAGCCATGGATCACTCAAGGGAATTCTAGGGAGACAGAAATTACATGCATGAGGGCTTTCCATAACCATAATCTCTGAAGTCGTGGAAAATGTATTATTAAAAATAGCACGCTTTGTATAATTACATTTGAGCTTTGAGGTCAGATTTCTCCATTGTTTTTAAACAAATATGGTGACATCTACATAGATCATTGGACAGAGTAGTAGACACAAATCCAGTGAAGAAGGTATTGATAAATAGTCTACAGCCCTCCACGCTTCCTAAAAGGTGCACCATGTAACAGCTAAGATTCTGCTCCACACAGACCACAGAATTACCTTCAGTGATGCTCACATGGCTGCAAGAGAAAAAAAAGAAAGCAAGTGGGGACGTTTGTTAAGGTCATGGGTCATCTAAGGACATGGTGTGGATCGAATTTAGTACGTCTAATTTCCTGTCTCACTGACTGAAGTTTTGCGTTGAGCAGAATTTTGCCAATTTGTCATTTTCAATAGCATTAACTTCCAACTGGAGCACAGAGTTGAGTCAAATTATGTACAAGCTTGCTCACTAAGCTGACATAAAACAGAGATCTGACGAAACCAAACTCTCTCTTCACCCAACCTGTAGAAAGGCTTAAGTCTCTTTAAAGCTGCCAGCACAGCTACTGCACAAAATGTGTGCAGGTATTCAGCATCTCTGTGGAAGTAAATGCCACTAATACGGTTAATGTGAGCAAACATGGTGTTCAAAACCCTGCTTTGATATGCTGGAAAAGGGGGACAAAGACAAGATAACTGGAGCAGTGTTTTGAATGTGGGTATAGCAAAGGAGAAGAGAGCAAAACCTCTGGAAGAAAGTAAGAAAGGAAGAAGGTCTTAATCATCATCTATCCACGTGAGAGCTGGTGCTGTACTGGCGTCAGAAGCAACTGATGTCACCTCCAGAGCTGCACCCAGCCCCCTCTCCTTCCCAGCTCAGCCAGACTGCATCACTGCTAAGCACATTGATCCAAAAACCTTGCTGCTCCTCCGGAGGGCACCACGCAGACTGGACACATGACTGATGACTATAAACCTCCTCCTGCAGCTGTATCTCAGTTGTCTTATGTTTTAGTGATTGACAAGAGACCGGCACGCTGCCTGATCTGCTGTAATCTAATGAACATATGCTGCTGTTCCAGGTGCACCACAGTCTATCGTAGACAAAGACTCTCTCATACAAAGAAATCAACAATGCAGTGAAAGAACAATGCACTCAGGAAGCATCAAATGTAGACATGCACACAGGCAAAGCAATGCAACACACGGGGCACTGTAGATAACTCTGTGTTTATGAGGCAGGCATCTGTGCCATAAACGTTCCCGTCCAACCTCTGCACCACCGTGCCTCCAGAACCCTCTGTTATGTTCAGATTATCATGTGGAGAGGTGTGCGTGTGTGGGAGGGTATGTGGGGACATACAACGTCAGAGAAAAGAACAATCATGGTAATACATTGGGAATGTGAGAGAGTTTTGGCTGTAGCAGGTGCAGCTCTGAGATAAGACAGCGAACAGGAGAAAAGGCAGGAAACACAAATATAGCAGCTTACGTACAAAGACGAATGACCGCAGCCTTGCATACAGACTATGGCGATTTGTTTTATCAACAGCGCTGTGATAGACTTTGTTGAACAGAAAACAAAACCCTACAGGTATTAGATTGCACAGTCAGACGTCAAAGCGTTTCCTGACAATACGACTTTAAGAATAAGAATTTTCCACTCTTCCCATCCAGGTATGATCATTCCTTCTAATGTCCCCTATCCTCCAATAATGTGTGTTATGGCTGACAGTGTTAACACCATTACACCTACCAAAACGAAAAGTAGCTAAAAATATCAAGGAAAGTAAACCGTTTTAGCACATACAGTCAGCACTAGTTAAATGCCTAAAATGTAAAATATTAATGTCAAATTTGACATATTTAAGTGTTTTGGAAACTAATAGCCTAATAATCTAATATTCGTCTTGATAGATTAGTAATATAGAATAGTAATAATACGAATACTAATAGATTTGTAATAATACTAATCTAATTCAAGCTTTTAAATGGATTGACCTGTAGCACAGACATCTCTCATGCTAGAGGGCACAGGACTTTTGGATTCGAGACTATGATCAGATTCCCCCCAAGAGGAAGTAGTCCACACAACCCATGACACTAATGGTGCCTGTTGACTAGGATCACGTCTATGTTTAGTTTAAGTTTAGACGGGTGAATGTGACGCTGTTTAAGAAGCCGGTTTGACTCAGTCCTCTCGTCTCACTCAGGAGCCCACGTGTGAATCGACTCGGTCAGGAGTGTGCCGTTTATACCGCTGGCAGGCACAAGACTCGTGGGTCTGAGACTGAGAAAAGAAGCAGCAAGAGGAAGCTATAGTCCAAGAGGAAGGGTTTTAACTTTGGCCCAGATAAACAAAGGCAGGATGAGGGAAATGCCTAATGCAAGGGCCTGTTGCAGCATGTATTCCACTCACGCTGTCTGTTCTACTGTGTGTTGTATTTATAGACAGCTACGTGTGATGAGGAAATGTTCCAGTGTACTGAGTCTGAAATATAAACACACACACACACACACACACACACGCAAAGAAAACAGAGTTAATACCTACATTCATAGATAGATAGATACTTTATTGATCCCCGGGGGGGGGATGATTTTCAAAGCTTTCCAGCCAAGCTGGTGCTCAGTACAGCGTTATTGCCAAGGCCCCATACTGACATTTTTCAATCTTCTACTAGGAAAACAACTTTAACTGAATTATATTTTCAGAAAACCATGGGCAACATGAACACATTGTTCAATATACATGATTGCTTTTAGAGATGCTTTTACAGTAGTACAGTCAAGTATAGATGGGTAAAGAAGCCAAGACTACTGAGACATGACAAGACCTGCTTCACTGACAGTGAAAAGGGGAGCCTAACTTTAGATACACTGACAGCATGAACGCGTGTACACACGAGCAAAAACACATGACTATTTACAGAGGATCATGTTGCAATGATGGCAGCATTGCTTAATTGAGAAAGAGGGTATGTGCGTACATGGAGTAGGGTCCAACTAAATGATCTGACTCATTTCCTACTCCTTGTGCCCACATCCCCAACCCTCCATCCCCTCTGCTGTTTGCCAGTGTGGTGCCTAACACCTTTGCGTCATTCCTCTTTTGAACAGTGGGGAGCTGACTCACAGAACACCTAAAAGTGCATTTTCAGACAAAAGCAAACAATCCTTTGTACTCAGAGAAGATCAAGAGGTGAGTTTTCAGAAAAAAACAGCAAACAATTTTTGTGCTCCAGTAACAGAGGGCCATTGCTGTCAGATTAATGGCGAAAAAAGCAAGTGAAGCTAGACAAAATTGCCACATGCACCAGCTATTTAATGCTTAAAAAAGGCACACACACACACACACACACACACACACACACACACACACACACACACACACACACACTTCTCTCATAGTCTAATCTGGTGTTGTTAGAGCTGTGGCATTGCTTCCCTCTACTCAGCAGACTGGGATGTGTAGGCAGGACGAGGCTGGACTGCTGTCACCTTGAGGACTCTCAGGTCGGCTTGACTGGTTTGAGTAAACAGACAGTTGTCAGGTGGGATATTGACCCAGGCTGATAAGTTATCAGTGGACATTCCAGTGTAGATGTGTAGTAAAGGTTAGTGACACAGAGTCAAGACACTGGGAGCTGGGATCAAGGCCATAAACGAAGGCCTCAGTGACGCCATAAAGAGAGACAGAAAGATAACTCGTTATACTGCCTCAACTAGCCTTGGTGATTCAGTTATGATACCTACTCATGTGTCCATGAGGATTGAGCCTCTGATGTATAATCAACTCCCTTTTTTGTATTTTTACTGTTTACTGATGATCTTACAACGTGACTCTCTGTGTCTAAAGAGCATATAGTGTCATACTAACCATAAAGCTCCATTATGTAATATTTCCATGTAAAAATACATGCAATTTATCAGAAGTGGGGCTGCCCCTCCCCCTACATTGAGCCGCTGTACATTTGCGCAACAATGAGGTTCTGGAGAGGTGAGTACACTGGCGGGAAAGTTTTCTCCGAGCACAGGAAGTGACGAATCGAAACAACAGCGAGCGAGCTAGCGCCTCGGCAATCGCTGTATCCAGCTACAAACTGTTACCTCTCGCTGCCACTTGGGGCCGCCAACGACTAAATTACAGGAAATTGCATAGTGCAGACACACACATACACATACACACACACACATACACATACACACACACACACACACACACACACACACACACACACACACACACACACACACACACACACACAGATAATCTCTATAGAAAACTCTGGACACTTGTTCGTCGCGAGAGGCATCACACTGGTAAATAGTGTAGACAGACCGTCAATACGGACTGTATAGGCACTCGGGCACTTTACTGTAGAATACTCGTCTGTAATTTTATGGTTGAGTGCAAATGTTTTGTTCCGGTTGTGCTCTGTTGCACTCTGTATGTGTAACAAATCAATTGTCCTCTGGGATTATAAAGACTGAACTGCACTGAGAACACTGATCAGAGCTGTAAGAGCTTTAAATTGATTGGTTTATGGTGGTTTAAACTCACATTTAAACCACTTAATACATTTTGAGAAAAGTAAAAACTATTTACTCGCTAACGTTAAAAATGTAACATGCGGCGGGTGTAGACAATGCACAATGTCCAACATGGTCCTCTCATTGATCCCAAGTAACTCCTGACAGCCTTAAGGGATTCCCTCTCTTTATTATTATTATTTTTTTGATAAAACACAAAATCCTCGGTGTCCCCAATTTGAGAAGCTCTACATCTTTAAGAGATTTCCTATGAGAGAACCACTGAATAACAGTGCATAACCAATGATGATGTAACTGTACTCTTCATGATACACTAATGCCTTATGGGAGCTGCTTCAGTAGCAGGTTCACGCTACCAATAATATCTATTGAGAGGTTTAAATGGTGGGTGTACTGCAACGAGGCTCTGAAACGAGCATAGTGGACCATTTCTGGATCTCACACTTAATGTCTTACCCTTTATTATAGTTTGTGTAGTATAAGCATATTGTTTCACGTGTTTTTTGTTTTATTAGTGATGTCAGAATCTCTCCACAATATAATAAAATAAGTAACACCAATATTTTTGTTACCTCACCAATAGTAGCATGACAACAACACTCAAACAGAAAAGGAAAGGAGAGACTAATATTAAGGAGGTATCAAAATCAAAGAAGACAAGAAGATTCAGTTTGAGAAAATATTTCAGTATCTGGTATGCAATATAATCCTTATCCTTTATACTGTATATGATTATGATGACCTGAACTTTAACTGTTAAAGTGTCCTTTCAAGAGATAGCTCTACTCAATAGTGTGCAGCCATTTGTTCCCTCTCAGTGCCAGGGAACCACATTTCTTTTCAAATTCCCATTTGTTTGATCTATAAATGTTGCTTTAGAATGGGAAATGCTTTTTGTGTTTCTTGTGCTTCCAACACAAACAAGGTTGGATAAATACACACTTGGTAGTAAGAACAGAACCAATCCAATGGTTTGTAAAGCACAGTCTGACTGCAAGACACTAAACGCAACATACAGGAAGTAGGCCAGGAGAAATACACATCTTGTAGATAACTAATAAATTGTGTCAACAATCAGTTATCATGTTATCAGAGATGTTAAAACAATCTCTGCTTAGTTTTGTCCCAGAATGTTTACTGTGAGCTGAAAGCAATTTAAAGGTATTAGTCATAAATGTTTTCACTTTAGTTCATGTCCAGCCACAGACATTAATTTGACAAACTTGCAAAAACATATAGGCCTAGTCACCAATCCATGTCTATACGATGAGAGTCAAAGTGAACGGAGGTGAAAGAGGAGGAAATTTGGGAATTAAATACAGCACAGAGCATGCTAGATGGTTGACTAGTGAAGTGAGGCATTACACCACCACAACGACCAGGATGACGCACCTCACAGAGGTTCATTAACATTCTTTCCATTCCTCACCCAAATCAGCCTTGGAGTAACAAAAGAGGACAACAAAGGCCATTTGTTTTTCATGGAGAGTGAAACTGATCCTGTATATAGAAGAAAGAGATTATAATAATAACAATAATAATAATTTCATCATCTTGCTTAATGCAAAATAAGGTAGGCTACAGTTATCCAACCCAAATCCATGTTTTCAGTTATGATCAGATTTGCTCCCAGTCTGACCTAAAGTAGTATGTATCTGTAATGAACCAAAGTTGACTTCTTATTACCATAATGGCCTACCATCATGTGGTAGAAGTGAGTTACTGTGGTCAGTAGCTCCCTCTAGTGGACATAAATAACACTTGACCACAAGAACAGTTTACAGTTCACAAAATGGTTTGTCATAGATAACAAATCTAGCCTAGATAATCAGATTAGGCAAACATTTATTCATTCAATTTTTCAATTTCATGGAAATATAGAAACACAAAATACAAAATACAATACTTATTAGGTATAGTGAAGACCTTATCCCAGTGTGTCTGTCCCAAGGCTGCATTCCATTAAATTTTAGTGATATGAGTACAATTACACAAAGTAAGTCCTCTTACGAATTTATTACATTTAGAGTTTGAAATATCCATTCCTTCTAATTTTGTTGTAGCAGTAAAATCTAGAATAGAAAGTGGTGGTGTATCCCCATAGTCTCTTAAAAGTTGGATCATACCAAGAATAATGGCTTTGATTATGGCTTGGCATTCATGCGGTGTAATAGGAACATTGCACTTGGTTATAAATTCTCCAAAGCTGTATAATTCACCCATACCGTTTATGAATTATTCAACAAAGATGATATCATGGTTAAACATAATTGGGATAGATCTCTCAAAAGCCGCATATTCCTTTTTCCCCCCTGATTTTGTCTACAATAGGGGGAAAAATGAGGTCCAACCCTTTCTTCTGATCTCAACAAATCCTAACATCAAGGTAAGTGACAATATCTTTAACAGGTCTATCAGATATAGTTGTGAGGTCACGTGACTTAATAGGAAATAACTCACACTTCTCGTTTAAAGATAGTCCAGATACATGAGAAAAGGCTTTAATACATTCTGTAGCTTCTTTAATTTCATATCGGTCCCTTAAAAAGATGGTTGTGTCATCGGCAAGCTGTGAACATTTAATTTCTTTCTTCCTAATTTGAACACCCTTAAATGGATGTTTGTTAATATGAGTAGCCACAATCTGAGTGACAAGCATGCTGGTCGTGACCTCATCTGTTTGTCCAGTTCTTGTTGTCTACTCCCATCTTGTGGTAAAAAGGAAACAGATCAGTATCAGAATGTTCCCATAAGTGTTCTGCGTGTGCGTACCATTGAGCTGCTGATAACACTGGCAGTACTTCCTGCCTACAGTTGAGGGATGGTATTACTGAAAGTGACTGCACATGGGCCTATCATGACTTATCTCTACCAGTCTGGTATTTGATTAGACTATAGGAAAGTACTTTCAATGCAACCAGTAAGCATACGATCTTTGCTTTATTAGCTATTTGGTGGTAATGCTCTGTTTTGCTTTGGATCTCTAAAATACATAATAAAAAAAACTTAACTTAACTAGGCCTATAATTTACCAACAGGATCCCTCGTTGAGTCTTTAGGCCATGATATGTTTTCATTTTCACCATTTCACTGAGCTGTATTTTATCAAATATTGCCCTACCTAATTCCCACTGCTTATCTCCTATCCCTAATAGTCCTCTGATATCTAAATTCCTAAAATCCTATTTCATCCAACACACACTTTTCCTCTAGTCATTATAGTACTTGTTTTTTATGTATTTCTTATGTATTCTTGCACGAAATTCCTATTGTTGTTCATTTGTATCTGTGACCAATCTCTTTTATCATTTAGCTGTAAGTTTATATTAGTATCGGGAAAAATCCATGGCCTAATAAAACTGAAGGAATATATTAGACTTTATTTAGCCTATAATCCTTCCACTTTTCTTGCCAAACCCTCTCCCTGAGTGTTTGCAATATTCCCAACACCAATGATGTAGAGTTACCATTTCCAGCTCCTTGTAATCTAACCCAATATACCAATGAATGTTTGGTTCTCCTTAGATGTAGGTGCAGTTCACTGGTTTCAACAACAAGAGCATTAATGGGAGTTGCTCTGATAGCACCGGTACTCTGTCTTAATGCTGCATACTGCATTCTGGCTAGGATTTCCAGATTTGTATTAGCTCTATACACCCATAAGAGTAGATCCAATTAAAGCCCTATAGATATGTAGCAAGGACTCTTCGTCTGCCCCCCAGTCATACCAACACATTTCATAAGATTTAACACTTTCTTGCACAGTCTCAGTGTGATATATGTGTCCTCAAAGTACATTTTTCATCAACCCATAATCCTTGATATATAAATAATTGTACCCGTTCCATTGGCTGATTATAGAGCATTAGTCTCACATTCCTTGTTATTTTCTTTCGAGTAAAGAACATGAGACATGATTTCGCAACTGAAAGCTTAAATCCCCAGTCATAAGACCATCGCTTTACATTTACCATAGCTCTCTGAAGGTTCTTGACTATGTATGTAACATACCCCCCCCTCTTTTCCATATGGCTCCATCTGCATAAAGGGCTGACTGTACACATTCTCAAAAATATCATGTATCATTATATCAAGCTAGTGAAGAGGAAAAACTGGCTCTTGGTAGTTGTTTTAGACTCAGGAATCAATGATGATGATCAGCACAAGTATGTCTCTTGCAAGCAGAGCTGAAACTACACACACCGGGGTGTATGCAGAATGAGCTGAGCAATTCAGTTCATCAGATACATTTATACACGTGACTGTAACTATCGCTACATACACACATAGTTCAAGGCAGATAAGTGAAGAATCAAAGGAGCAAGGCACGGGCTGACACCTGGCAGAAGAGGGAGTACTTTCTATGGTAATTGGAACATTCTGCCCCAACTCCCTGCGACTTGTCCTTCGATACCAGGAACTGCTTGTGTCCTTGATGTTTCTCAGCAAAATCATCTTTCATAACGATGCAACAGTTGTATCAAACTTTCAGCCAGGACAGCAGAAAAGAGGAAGCATACACTCCTCTCAGCTCAGTAGTTTTCCACTGGCTGTGACTGTACTTATGCATACATATTATTGCAGTTTATACTTAGCACACTTACATTATTATTTTCCATAACATATGCCACAATGTGGTGAACAATGTATCTAAAATCATGTATCAATGTTCCTAGAGCTAGGACGTGATGTTCAAGGGTGTGAGGTTAATACGAGTTCAGATAAGACACTGTCTGTGAAGCGAAAGATGCGTAGGCAGCGGCGCCTCAGATCCTCAGATGTCTCAGATCCCACCTTCACTTCCTGATCAGATAAGAAATCCATCACCCAATTATATAGCCTTCCACCAATGCCTAACTTATTCATTTTAATCAGTAATCCTTCTTGCCACTTGGAGTCATAAGCCTTTTCTGTGTCAAAATATACTGTAGCCATTAATTATTTTATGTTAAGGGTATTTTCAACTTCATTACTTACTTTGACTAAGGGGTCTGATGTTGATCTCCCTCTCTGAAAACCACTCTGGCATGCACTTAATACTCCTCTTTGCTCTAAGAAGTATGAGAGCTGTAAACGTTCACCTTCTCCATTAGGCAGCTGAAGGCACATGGCATAACACAGTTGGTCTTATCCTGCTGCAGTGTAACCACTTCCATTTAAAGCCTTTCCCATCTCAGCTAAAGTGAATTCTATATCTAGTGTTGTTCTGTTATTGTCTCTTTTCTTATTCACATCAATGTTCTCTTTTAATATTTGTTGTTTCCTTTGCCTATACAACCCTTGCCTATACAATGCCACTGTGAACACTACCGAAAGTATTTCCCAGATTAGCCTTTTCCTTCTCTGATAATGCCAGATTATCCCCTTCTACAAGCACTAGAGTCTTTGCAGCACTCCTTTATCCAGACATCTTCTTTACCATATGCCATACATCTCCCACATCTACCCCTCTACCAATTGTAGAACAAATCTGTCCCCATTATTCTTTTTGGATGTTTTAATAACTTTGGCGAGCTACAGCTCTCCTCCTTTGGTAATTTATTAGATTATTCCTAAGTATTCTCAAAGCATGGTTTCATTCTTTAATAGCAGGGCTACATGCGTCATTCCATACGTCACAGTTTTCCTCTTTCCCAACACCATGGTCTTAGGGACACTCTCTGAGGCAGCATTAACGTATTAACGCAGATCTTATTTCATTAATGCACTCATCTACATTTTCATTCATAGTAATGTTGAAAAGTTCAGAGTGAGTGACTGCCCCCACCCTCTGGAACTCACTCCCTGTGGAGATCCGCAATGCTGGGTCCATGGAAGTTTTTAAACTGCGGCTGAAGACCTTCCTCTTCAGCCAGGCCTTGGGACCCAGCTGCTGAATTGTGGCCCTCTGCTTTTTTGCCTTTTTGTCCTTTGTTTGTCATATTGTCTTCCTACTTGTTAGCCTACTCTCAGTAACAGGGTCGTGGGTTCGATCCCCTCATAGTAAACTATCACCTTTTGTAAGTAATTTTGGATAAAAGTGTCTGCTATATGACAGTAATGTAACAAAAGCTAATAAACATTGAGCTCATCGTCTCAACTCGACTATGGTTTTATATTAGGTCACAACACCGATAGATATGTTTTTATTTCTTTATTGTCATTATTCACAACAGTAGTTTCATTCACTGACCCAACTATTACACACATCGCAGCCTTCGTCTACAATAGACTTGCCTGCTCTATTCTTTTGACCAGCAGGTGGCCCTAGTGTGCATTTGAAGCCTGGAGAAATTAACGTATTTTCAAACCGCTGGAAAGCTTCAACGCTTCAGGACGCTTCATTTCGCCATCACTACTTCACGGCCACCGTATTAACTCCGCCAATCAGACCTGACAACCAGAACTATCAATTTAACTTGATCTGCCCGCTCGTTTCCCCAGTTACTCCGTTTCCTCGATCAGATGGTCGAGCAGGTTTCGCCAGTGTGGAATCCACTCCGGGCTTTGCAGCTCACTTACAGCTTCTCAAGTTTCACTTCGGCGTGTGCTCTGCGTTCTGCTTTGTGTTGTTAGGCAGAAGCACACACCAACGCAGTCGGGGTGGCCTGTGTCCTCGTTTATGGGCACCGGTCAACGAGGAAAATAAACAACCGTAGTCTATTTATCTGTTCTTGTATAGTTAGCAGATACCTTGTTACTTCCGCTGTCCTCTGCTGCGATGTCGGTGGCAGTTGAATCTGGATTCTCGAGCGAGGAGGTGCTGAACGTCCGTTTCCCTCTTCACCGGGCGTGCAGGGATGGAGACGTCGGTGCCTTGTGCTCCCTCCTTCAGTGTGTCTCAAACCCGGCTGACCTAACGGTGGAAGACACCTTCTACGGCTGGACACCCATACACTGGGCCGCTCATTTTGGAAAGGTAGCCCACTAGCTAGCTGCTCGACATCCTACTTCGCTTCTACGGAACATTTGTGAAACCCTATCCAGAAAGATAGCGTTAACGGTTTCCATTATGAGCGTCATCTCGGCCATTTGCTAATGGAAACGTTAGCCGGTGGGCTTGCTAGTGAGCAACTAACGTTAAGCACACGGTCGCGTAAACAGAGCGAAGCGGGAAATTGACTGACAAACTGCTACGTTACTTTTAGCTTAACTCTTGAAGTAAAACGACATGTATGTAACGTTATGCCGTAAGCGTAAGGTGTCGCTTCCCAAAAACCTGTGCACATCTGGAGCGGGAACAATAGAGGGCCGTTGAACGAGGAACTCTGACTACTACAAGGTTTTTTTTTTAACGAGGATTTAACAAATGGACGTATTATTAAAAAGAAAGACAGACTTCTACAAGCTGCTGGTTATTTATAAAGATTTATATTGAAAACGAGCGGTTGAGTGACAGCAAGTTAATGACTCTTTTCAAATGCATTGGCTGCCAACATTTCTCCAACGCACTAACACACTTCCTCTTTATTGCAGGTCAATATATTTGTTTAACACCATACCACAGTTTGTACAGAAATTGGATGCGTGCCAAAACCAGGCGATATCTACTCAGGAGACCTCACAAACAGTTGCATTTTTCTCTGTAACAACTACCACACTTGTCCATACCTGTCCAATCATTTCTAGCTTGTTGCATGCTTTTTTCTCTCCAGAGATTTGGTGAATGAAACCACTGTGCCTTTCTCCTCCCTCTCTACCTGTCTGTTTATTTTTTGCATCGCTTTTGTCTCTGACAGTTGGAGTGTGTGATGCGTCTGGTTCAGGTGGGCTGTGGTGTGAATGCTGTGACCTCCAGGTTTGCACAGACGCCCACTCACATTGCTGCATTTGGGGGCCACCCTGAGTGCTTGTTATGGCTACTCCAAGCTGGTGCAGATATCAACAGACAGGTATGACACCACATGCACACTCAATACACAACATGCACACACTGCGAATTAAACAAGTATAATACAGGAAATTCTCTTGGTGAAGGTACAGTACCTTACATGCAGTTCAAGACTGCAGACTGAATTTATGTCTGAATTCAACATTCTGTGTAATACTTTACAAATGACTCCCTCCATTTAAAAAGAAAAAAAAAGGCAAATCTGTTTGTACATAGTGACACACACACGCTTGCATGGCTGAGTGAAAAAGGCAAAGCAGCCAGTGTGAGAGGCTGAGCTCAGACTGATCTAATCAGGGTGGGGATCATCCCAACTTGGGGTCACGACCCCTGAAGTGCACTGTTGCTAGTGACTGCTCCACCTGACCCAAATTCAGATTTATCTCCTTTTTTAAATTTGGGTTGCTCTCACACTGTTTGGCTTTTTATTTCTCTTTGATATGTAGTTTCATGCACAGACCTAAGCACTGGGCTATATTTTATGGTCTGCTGCACTGCTGAGAGAAATCAGATTAGTAGGTCACGATTACATAATATGTCGTCATCATGAAGCACATCACTGAATTTCATTTCTAATGTTCTTTGCATATGTTTAATGAAAATATCAGAGTTGGGGAAATTCTATGATTTGTGATCTTTAATTTAAAATATTGGATCTGGGAATGGAAAAGTTTAGCATTTCAGCATGGCCTATATATTGTGTGGTTAGAGGAGTGAGTTGGTTGTAAATCTTGACTCAACAGCCTTCCTGCTGTATTTTTTTCCCTTCCCTCCGCCCTCTTAATAATGTGTAACTGTAAAGCTGTGTGGGTGGTGAAGTCTGGGTGAAAAGTTCAGGCTCTGCCCTGCACAGTCACACCCTGCTGTCCTCCCTGAAATCTAGTTTTAACCTTGGAATTGTGAAAGGGGGAGGGACTGTGGGAAGGTAAATATGATAAATCCTCACTGAATATATATTCAGTGTCATAAACAATTTCTATGATCACTCCTCAAATTGGCATTTTGGCTCATACTGCTGTTCTTGAACACAGCACTTTATCTTTTTTTCTTTCTTTGCATAACTGTGGTCTCGTCATCTCTCAGGACTATGTGGGCGAGGCGCCCATCCACAAGGCTGCTCGTGCGGGCAGTCTGGATTGTATCAACGCTCTCTTGATTCAGGGAGCGAAAGCTGAGTAAGTCCTGTTAGATCACTCCTGTGTCCTTTTTTCTCTTTCACTCTTCTGTACTACCAAACATCTCAGCTACACCTTTACAAGGGATCACCACCAAAACCCAAATAGGAGCAGTGATGACATTTAAATGCTAGATATATTCTTTTGCAGTTTCTCCAATGTTGCAGACAGACAAGACTAGTCAGAACATCGATACAAGCAATTTAACTATCAGGGTTTGAACATTAGTTTATGAGATATTTGCAGGTGTCTAATTTGTAACAGCCATGGGCAATTATCTTATGTAGGCAAATTTTTGTATTTATAATATGGCTGGCCTATACACAGGTGACATAATGCGGTTGGCCTGCAAGGATTAATAAATGAATCCCATCATAATAGAAACCCGCTTTGCCCTGCAACTGTGCATTCAAATCTGGTGTCTTAAGTTGTCTCTCAAACAAATTGTGCGAAACATTTAAATCTCTCTCAGTGGGGCGTAGATAATCATGGTGACGCAACTTGCTAAACAACCAAGAGGTTTAGCCAGAAGGTTGATTGCTAAGTATCTAGCAACAGTATCGGATGGACCAGGTCCAAAAAAGGTCTCATTGTTACAAGACAAAATACCAGATTGAATGCTTTTGTATCTCGTGGTAACCTCTCCAGCCTGCTCTCCAAACCATTTGACCATGACATGGATTGTTTGATGAATATTAACAGTTTTGGTGGAGCTCCCTTGAAAATGTGACACATCTTGATAAATCCTTGACATTGTTGTTTAATGTTGCAACAATTCACATTAAGTTGCTCTGTGTGTAATAATACAAAAATAAATACATTTAAAACAGCATATCTATTTGGCTTCATGAACATTGATTTGTAACTACTTCATGTAGAATTAGGATGTTATTTTACACTCAGCTGAAACAGTACTGATGTCATTTTGAAGAACTAATAATAAAGTTAATAAACTAAATAATTAGCATAGAAAAGTAAAATCCAACAACATTATTACACATACGCAAGAACAACTTAATGTAAATGACAAACTGTTTTTAGCTTAGTAGGCCATATTGCATGATCTTTGTTGAAACTAGAGTGTGGTTTTCTTTGTTAACCTTTATTTTGGTTAGTGTCTTACACACACAGCTGAATTTGATGACCAAATGCACATTTTCTGAAGCCCTTTTCACTGTTAGTATGAAGAGGCTACATTTCTGTTGCATTGAGTGAAAATGCATAAATCTAAATTGTTTGCAGTATTTACTTGCTTGGAGACTATGTACAAAATTAGAAAATTAGGTATTGTTTCCTAGTTTTGACTAGGCTGTTTTGGGTGCTATCATTCCTGTCCTTATCAGAATGATGACATCATTTGACGTAAATGAGGCAAGGGATGCTCTTGAGATTGAGAATATTGAAAAAATTAATAAGTAGACTGTTTGGTGATAATGAATAATACATGGATGTAACTATCCTAGTGCATCCACCCTGGTGCCTAGTGAAGGCTCTAGGAAGTTGATAAGTGATTGACCCTAGCTGCACTGTACAGACACACCTTTAGAGTTGGCAGCTGTTTTGTGGTTTGGCAGGATTATGCCATTTAAAGAATTCTTTTGTTGTACCTGAAGCATGAACAAATGCACAAGGAGGCACAACCCATCAATTCTGTTTTGACTGAACAGGTGGATTTGGAAAGCTGACATGCTTTCATTAAGGGAATTGATGCTTTTTTAACACAGATCCAAGACAAAAGATTGCAACAATTTGCTGCCCAGGTAACTTTAAAATAACTGTGAATAAATAACCTTAAAATAACATTTTGCCTTCCCAGTAAATTTCCATAGGCGCAAAACAGGTAGTGTACCTCAACAGAGCATAGTTCCTGTAAGTCCCAAAGGTGATGTGAGGCAGTCAACATTCCCCACTTAATTTACTTACTGCCAGAATCAAGCTCTACACAAATAGGCAAATAATACTTTTGCCCTTAGCCTACAACATCAACTGTAGACTTGAAAAATCAGCCAGTCTGCTGTTTTGAAAGATGAACAAGGTGCCATGAAATTTCCACATGTAGTGTTGCACTTGCAATTTCATCTCTGGAACAAGCTGTAGGCCTTTCATTTTGAATTGGCATCCACATCCAGAGACCAGAAACTACCCGAGTGTTTACATGCTGTGTCCTGTTCATATTTATCCTGTCAGTCTGGAAATGGTCATGATTTAGTGTAACAAAGATTTGAGTTCGCCAAATGCTGTCAGTGAAAATATAAAGTGACATTTTGGTTATTTCTATTCATGATGTTCTTCTTTTGAGGAACTGTGAGGATTTAAAAAGAGCATGCAAGAATGTTGTCATTGGATGCTAGGGCACATTCATTCTTTATGGGCAGACTGTAAACCAAGGTGATGTACCTGTTACTGTTGGCTAGGACTTAATTTTCCATGACATTTGAAATCCCTGGCTGCATTGGCTGTTTTATCAAATTAAATCCAATGTTTTACCACATGTTACAATGAAGGCTTCAATCCTGGTTGAGATCACAATGTGCATTTGGTCATCGGCTGCTGAGTAATATTGATTGATTGATGAAAATGATGTGATTTTCTTCCCCCCCTGCAGATCATAGAGATTGTATTTTGTTTATTATCATGTTATTTCTTTTCTAACTCATGACCCAGAAATTTAGAGGGGCACAGTTGGGAGGGAAACTAAGGCAAATTAGGTGGGGAAGAGGCTCATGACAAAAAATATTTTAAGTTTTTAGACTCTATTTCAAAGAGCAACTTCATGCTCTTTGGTGCTTCGTGCTCTTCACTTCAACTTCAAGACCCACAGCATACCCCTAATCAAACGTTCTTTCAGTAACATTCTCTCTTACTAGTAAACAAATGCACAGTTTTTAAAGGGGCTAACTAATGTTAAATAACTTACAAAAAATGTTTGGTAACTTTCAGCCCGTCACAAGATTTGGGTTAGATGAAGATGAAACAAAGTATTTAAATGCACAGACCCACACACTAATATATATTTTGATGTTGGAAAAATATACAGTGAACTAATCCTGCTTTGGGAGCCAAGTATTTTCTCACCAGATGTATGTCCGGTAACCCTCTGGGCTATTAACTCACGGAGGCATCAAACACATGCTGTGGAAAATATTGAAAAATATTAACAAGGTTTATATAACATGAGGTAACGTATGAAAAACTGTGATTTATGCATATATGTCTTTGTAACATGCATTAACCATTTAAACTATATTCACACAGCTTCCCTCTACCTGAAAATAGTCTGATTTACTCAAATGTTTAACAGTGCAAATGCACGCAAACCTTTAATAGCCTCAAAATGCATTTAAAACTTGTGTTTGTCACATACTGTTGGTTCTTTTTCTTAATAGCATAATTGATAGGTAAATAAAGTACAATATCTATAAGTAGGTAATACAAGTATAAACTGGGCTTTACGTTCCCTTTTTAAACTGTCTTGGTTGTCCCTTTCCTAGTATTAATTTTATAAAGTGTCTTAAACTGGTTGGGTTTGATCTTAAATTCCAGCTTTCCCCATTCCAATGGTTGCGTTTCATGTGTCAGGAATATTTTCCAATGTCCTGCACAGCAATTTGGCTCAAGAAAGATGGTGTATTTCTCAGCTGACTTCATTTCAGCACCATGAATACTGCTTGTTTTTATTTTGACACCTTATTCCTGCAATTTCACCTTGTTCCATCATCCCAAGAAGAGCCTTTCCTTTATTCCACATCCAGACTGGGATCTGATTACATCTTGTCCTTTTCCCTGGAAATTTGAGCATTTAACAGGATGTCTGCTTGCTTCCTATCTCCCCTCCCCATGCCATGGTATTCAGAGGACATTTAGATGTACCCTATCAAGTATACTGGTAAAAACCAAAACATCATGAATATCATCCGAAGGCTCTTTCATATATCAACCCCTGTATGTGGACTCTTGCATTCCTTTGTTCTTCCATTGCCCTGTACCCATCTTAGTAGTTCAGTAAGGGCCTCATTCAGCAGTGTTACAAGGGTCTTAAACGGATTGAGCAGTTTCAGCAGTTCCTTTTCAGACTTGAACTATTCGATGTACGCACTGAGGATTTTGGGCGTTCTTTTGCTTGTCCGTGTGTTTATTTAAAACCTTGGTTTCCTTGTCCTTGCCATCGGTATGGTGGAAATTCAGGCCATGGACTTTTCTCCTTTTCATGACTTTCTGCTGAGGCATTGCCTTTTAAAACCTTTAGAAATGCGCCTTTCATTCAGTTTTTGTTGGAAGATTGAATTGGCAACATACCCAGAAGGACATCAATTAATTAATTGGATAGAAAAAAACTTGATGGTGTCTGTGCAGTTTCTCCAATACCCGGCCTATATGAATTTGAACTTCGAAATTTGAAGAGCATACAAATGGACATCAAAGTCGGAATCCATGTATCATAATGTGAAAGTGGACATGCCTTGATTTATATATCCGTCACATCAAGTGCACATCTTGCAGGATGCCACGTATCCCCATACTTTAGGATTCGAATGAGCAGTTTTCAACATGCTTACGCTCAAATGATACTGGACCTGTTTGTTGACCCTCTTGGATGCCTCACTCTCAGCTTCATAATCAACCAGTCGACATTTGGTTGAGTTCTCTCTTTGAAGAAAGTAATGTTGGTTTTGCAACATGAAGCCAAATTCCACTTCTTGACAACATTCCTCGACCAACAAGATAACTGATTTCTTAGTTTATCAGAGGGTAATTTATTTAGCAGAAAATTGTCATCTGTCTACTTTGATGATTTGTCATCTTTCTATTCATGGAATTTCAGATCAAACTTTACAGTTGTTTCAAATATAAGTTACATTATTATAAATGTTTTTAAATTCATTCATAATTACAATCTTGGCTATCAAAAAAACTTAAATATTTTTTTGTCATGAGCTTCAAAGGTGCTAACGTTGTCTTTAGTAAATTAGGAGCAAGTAGGATAGTGCGTAGAGGCTGGTGTTGGGTAGAGTAGTACAAAGAGCTTGTTCAGTGAGATGGGTTAGATTGGCACACCAATTTTAGCTTAGCTATTAACTGTATAATGCTAACAATCATTTTGTTGCAATGGTTCTTCACTGTCATTTTATTGTTCAAAATATTTTACCTTATACAAAGAACTGTTTTATTTTGTATGTCACTTTAACAATATTAACCCTATTTGATATTATACAGTCTGTTTTGAAATCTAATCGTTGTCACCTTTTCTTTTATGAAAGTGACAATAAGTAAACGAAAATTTTCTGTACTGTTAACAGAAACAGAACCCTACGTCTTAATGTTTTGCAGCCATTGAATTGGAAATGACTTGGTTTTTTCAAGTAATCCTAGAAAGGGGGAGAATAGACACTGCTGAGTCTGCCCCGTTCCCTGGGATAGCCGCACTGTTGTGGCATTGAGTGTTCTCACTATCGCTTCCTATCTACACACTGGCAAACTGTTGAGGTATTTCTTGCGGTGATTGGTTTTAATGCTAGGACATTATGAATCAAAACTAAAAAGTTTTAGACCTGCATGCTTTGCTTATTATCCATGACTGTTCCTGTATCTAGTTTTTCTGTTTGTTTTTTTTAATTTAAATTTTTTTTTATTTTGTGAACTAACCGTAGGAGCCCTTTATATGGACAGGTTTAATCATGTGAGTCCCATGTCAACATGTAGCATGATAATAGGTTGCCTCTGGAAGGTTAGAGGATAGTGAGAGAAGATACTTAGTGTGCTTAGGGCGGAAAAGCAAAGCATACCAGGCACTTACAAAGAATTAACGCGTCCTTTTTAATTGGCACACCAAACTTGGGTTAATTAGTATGGCCAATTATCCATTTTGTTGGATCAATTCATAGATGTCAGGTCTCACTAAAAAGGAAATTGTATATATTGATTGATGTATGGATTTTTCAGTATATTATCAGTATATTGTAAAGCAGTGTCCTCTCTGATTATAGGCTTACCTTTCACTTATGTGGGTCATCTAAAATTTGAAGTGGGAAGAAAGTTGTGGAAAGAATAAACATTGGAAGTTAAGCTACAGAGTGGAATTGTCAGAATATAGCAATATATATAATATAGAAATGTGAGGAGGAATGTATGTTTCAAATATGGAGGCTTGCAATGCAGATATCAACCCAAAACTCAGTTAATTCAGTGGAGGTAGGTATTATAAATGTTTGTGGTTTATTCCATAACTATACATAAATAATGTGAAGGCATCCTCTACGTGGGACTAGAATTGCAGGAAGGAAAGGAAGACGGTGAGAAAATGTCCACAAAAAACCCAAAAGTGAAAATAGCAACAGGTGAACAATATCATCTTCCCAGTTGCCAAGTATTTTTCTACCAATCTGTTAATTTTTCCAAAACACCCAGGTCCAGTTGTGTACTTTGCAGAGCATCTACAATTGTAACGCTACTCAAAACCCTTTTTTGCTCCTATCTTAATATTAGGCTGAGCTGAGCAAGACTCTGTAAGACTGTCTATCACTGCTCAATTGTCAACAAAGATGAGTTTTTTTCCCCCCAAAATGCAAGGTCGACAATCAATTCACCTTCAGCATTTTTTATTGCTTATGAGAGTTGGAAAGCAGAGAGGGGGCCAGAGTATGGGACACACAGGAGAGTGTTCTGTTGGGATTTAATCCTAGGCCAGCAGGATCACACAAAAGCTCCAGAGGTTGCAGACTTGACTACCTCTGGATAAAGAAGATGCCACAGTTTAACATTTAGCATAGAAAGAATGACTATTAATTTAGCTGACGGTGCCTGATGATCGCTTTACGGAGAAAGCAAACCAATTGATTCGTTTATAGTCTTTGCGTTGGTTAGGCTGCTGCTTTCATTAATTTATGTTGGTGCTCATCTGATCTTATACCCGTTAGCTACAAACTATTGTTAGTCCAAAAAAAAAAGGAAGATTTCTTTGAGTGCTAAATTCTTGAATTAATTGAAACAAAGCAGCTGCTGATGTTTTAACGGTATACACTTTCTATTCCTTAGAGTGAGACCTGTCCATCTACTTCGCCACAATACAGCTTTTCGGTTTTAACATTTTCAAAAGAGTAATCTCTTGGAAGCGTTAATTTGAAGGGGATGGGTGATGTGTTTGCAAGTTAAAGTGTGATTTTATTTTTTAATTTTCATTCTTCAGAAAATGTTTTTCATGTGCACTAGTTCCTGAACAAAATGTTTCCGTTTTTGCACACCTGTTTAGATAAGGATTCAGAGATAGAACAGTTTCTAAACAACATGAATGAGCAAACAGTAACCACTTCAAACTGTGTCTAATACTAATGTATGGAAGACAATGTCACTTGGTTTTACCTGCTTAACAGTAAATAATTATTGATAATCAAACTTTGTGTTTTTCATGTAGTGATTTAAGCACTAAACAAGGAAACCATATTTTCACTAGAGATGGATTACTTATCCCCTGTTGCATTGCTATCTATATTGGATGGGCTGCTCATTTCCAATAGCAGGTGCAAGCCTAGACCGTGGGCCAGAAGACATAGCTGTAGCTCATTTTGCAACAGAACACAATGACATTTAGCCTCAGAACAAGTGCAGTAGTGTTTTCAAGTTGGCCATTGAAATAATTATGTTTGGTATCCGAACTATCAAGCTGAAAGGCATCTATTGTTTAGTGGGATATTTTCTAGATGCTTCCCAAGCGTTGATTAGTAGATATTTGTTCCTGGACATTAGCTCCATTACAACAGACAACAGTTTCATATTTGACAACATGAATGCAAGATAACTGCAGCATTCTGCTCTTATATGCAGATATACAATATCATTTATTTTAATCTATATAATTTATCTTCTTGCCATGCAAGGACTAGATATCCTTGTGGTATTGCTCAGTGACATTGCTTCCATACTGACTACCAAGTATACCATGTATAAGTCTGAAAATGCTAATTCAAACCTTACCTTTGAGTAAGGTGAGGAAAAGAGTCCCACTCACAGCACTGTTGTTTGCTCATTCATAATATCACTCAGAAGATCACATGATTCCTGCTGCAACCGGATATGATTAACACAACTGTATGTGATGCACACACTCAAATCCTTTTGCGCAACAACTTCACAAATATCTATTTTGGTAACAATGTTGAGAATAATAGTTTTCATTTCTCATGTTTATCTGTCTTTCTTAAAACAAAATGTAGGCTACGTCCTGAGAGCTCCATCATGTGGAGAACAGACTTCCAGCTATCTGCTGCTTGAAGGTCCCATTCCAGTAATGTGATGTCCTGGTTTCACTCTTCCTCTTAACAATTTCCTAAGAAGACTGTCTGGACCCTTTTTGGATGATGAATCTGAATCCTGTCCTTGATCCTTGAAACATTTCTTAATCGTACCGTACTGGGCTCTTTGGCTTCATTTTTCTTTTCTTTCAGCCTCCCACTTTACACACATCCACTTTTTTATATACTATATATGCATGTAATGTGTGCACACACTGTTTAGACTTTTTGCAGAAATTTGCCCTCCTTCTGCATTGCTAATTTGGAGAACTACAGCCTTGAATTTTTGTCGACATCCAAGATTTTTGTCGAATCCTCCTTGATGTCCACTCTTCCCACATCCAAGAAAAAGCTCACAAAGATTTACATAAAACCCCAAAATGCATCTCTTTTTTTTGTTCAATGGATCATATATAGTGTGAATAATTTTTATATTATAATGATAACAAATAGGCGAGATTGTGTCAGGTATTAAATAAAGTGGTGCATACTTTCAGTCGTCTTAATCATGTCCTTTTGCAGCAGACACTTCCCCTTATTTTGGAAACTTTGTTTCCAGATTTAAGTTATATTATGGAAAATGATCCCAAAAGGATCAGTCGTCATCTCATGAAGATGATGAAGAGGATGTGAGAGGGTAGAGTAGCACAGACAGTTTTTGGACATTTGTGTGTGTGTCTGTGTGTGACTGTGTGTCTGTCTGTTTATATGTGCTTATTGAGTGAGTGTGTGTGTGTGTGTGTGTGTGTGTGTGTGTGTCTTTTTTGTGTTGACAAAAAGCTGTTGGGATCTCTGTAACGCCCTCCCTTCCTGTTGTGCAGTATGAGGAATGCCAGTGGGCTGACTGCTGCAGACCTGGCCCATGCCCAGGGATTCCAGGAGTGCGCTGAGATCCTCTCCAATGCCCAGAACCTTCAACGGAACCTGGCTCTGTCCCAGACTCAGCTCACTGGGGTTTTTCTGAAGGGCACAGGCCAGAATGGGGAGCACTCTCACCCCACTATCCAGGGGCGGAGCTTCCTAAATGGAGCGCCCAACAGAAAGAGGTCATTTGATGGCATGGAGGTCAATCAAATCAAGAAGGCAAGAACTAATGGTAGGTCGCTGAGCAAATTGAATCAGATCGTTCACGTGTGTATGGTGAGGGTGGGGCTTTAATCATTTTAGAAGTTTCATCCAATTTACATGAACGTTAAAGTCTGATGCTTCACAACATCTGTTAAACTAATAATCTCATTTTAAGATTGGGCCTAATCTGTGAGTGGTGATGTCTTGTAAAACTAAGTATAGTTTATTTAATTCTGCAGCATTATAATGCTGTCTGTAAGAGAAAAGAGCTGAGGGTTGGATTTTCTGATGTTGACATGCACTGATATTGATTTTCACAATCTTCTCAGTAGGTTAAAAGATTTGGTTTGTTTGTGTCCCCTGTAAAAATAAAGTTCCTTTCCTAAACTTTGATCACATGTAATGGGAACCCATGCTGATCCCCAGCCATTATTATGTTTGACCTTTGGCTATGTTGCACTTTGCACCATGTTTCTAGCAATATTATTGAAGAAGTCTTGCCACATGGCCACGAGTAATTTCTGCAGATCCTACCATAAATATACTACTTCTACGTGACTTGTGTTAGAAGTTATCACAATCAGTGTTTAACCTTTTGAGAATGTTTCGCTGTCTGAGGCTGTGTGTATGCAGCACTGATTGGCTGATTATAGATTTGTCATTCATCTTTGCAACTGCTAGGGGTGCTATTTTACATCAATCAAATGCACATTGTCATTCTGGCATTTCTGTAGACAGGTCTGTTGGGATGTTTGAGGTTGTGGATAAATGAGGTTCTGCCCTACTATTCATTCCTCTTTTATCCACATGGTGTCTCTTGTTTGTTCTCAGGTCTGGGCATGCCACCAGAAATGCTGAACGGGAACAGGCCACTGGGTGGTGCTGGAGAGGTCCAGATGGAAAGCATGAATGTGGAGTTGGCAGCGAGCGTGAGCTCAGGTGGGCCAGAACCCTTTGCATTTGGGCTGAATGGGTTTGCTCCGCCACAAGGGCCAGGCCCTATGGACCAGAGTGAGGACCAGGGGGGAGAGGAAAGGTCAAGATCTGCACCTAAAGAGCTGGAGATCATCACTGTGGCATCAATGCAGATCCCTTGTCGCTGCACCAACTCCTATGCCTACCTGTAGAGGGTTTGTGTGTGTTTCGGCACAGAATGCCTTTTAGGTACCATCTGGCTATGGTTTCCTGCTAATTGTATGCATAGAGGCATACAGGTTTTGACTTGGTGTAGAGCTGCATTTGAGAGAAATATATCATGTCGTAAAATGTTTTCTTTGTATTATAATATTTACCTGATTATACTTTAATGGAAGAAAGTATCAAAAGTTCTTTGTTGTCATATAGGTTTGACACATTCAGATTTATGCAGCAAATTCTTGTACAATCGTTGCATTTTTTTAAGGTAGATGATAAAAGGATGAGTTTTGTTTTGCACAATTTTATAGCAACATGTCCGGTAGTACACATTATGATCGGTATTCCTTTAACATCTGTAGGCCCACTAGTGCAGACATAGGTCATGTTTGCTTTACAGAAAGGAACGACCGTTAGGCTGAGGACAAATCAGAGCGGCTGCAGTATTTCTTCTCATTATACTATGCTTGCAGCATAATTGGAGAAGAGACAACTTAAATGATCAAATGAAGATCCCAACGTTAGCCTATGTACTAGGCACTAGAGTGAAGTGCTAGTGAAACTAAGTTAGTGGTGTGGTAGTGTAGTGGTGTGACTCACAATTTACAGATTGCTTATTTACATTCTATTGGAATGGCTACTAAATGTTGGAACGCTCATCCCCCAACAGACAGAAGAGAAAGTTTTGTTGAGAAAATGTTTTCTTAGACTGAATGTTCTTAAAAGAAGAGAACATTATTTACTTACTGGGATACACATCAACTATCTAAATGGTGATTGGAGGGTGCTCTTAGATCTAGTGATGGAGTTTACAATGGAATCCACTAAATAAAATGGCCTGGCCACCCTTCACTTTTAAATAATGCCAGATTAAAGGGGTTTACTTAAAAATGAAGAGTGCTTAGCCCTTTAATGTAATTCTACGCTGAGGGAATTTAACTTAATTTCAACTACTTTCATGCATTAGTGGATGCTATTTTATTTCATATTCCTGAATTACCTTATGCCAAAGCATATCCCAACATGAATGTAGCTTGTAAGTATGAAACATATTCACTGTGCAGCTTATCTGTAGCTTTTAGCTATCATGTAGTAGGACATGTAGTGCCCTGGGGCTTAGCATTTGGTTATTCCTGTTGTGTTTTTCCTTGCTCTCCATTTCGGCAGAGGAGACCGTGTGCATTATTGTTTCTTCAGTATGGTGTGATAATGGTATTTACTGTGTAATAGTAAAGGCCTAAATGTTAGCATTTCCAAAGTAACTAGTAAGGCTTGCACATCTGTATATATTTATTGATAATCTTATACTTTTGAAATTGGTAATTCGTTTATTTTACTATCAGCAATTATTAATAGTTTGCATGAATTTCTACACTTGGATGAAAGCCTGATTTCTTGAGCTTTTATGAACAGTTTACCATCAACTTGACATATAATTTTCAAGTCCTTAACACATAAGGGAAATTCTTCCACCTGGCAAACTGTTTTGTAGTATCTTACGTTACTCGTGGTGCCTGATTCTTTAGCTTCAAATGTCATTAGAGGTGACTGAATATTGATGGAAATTGGAACTTCCAATGCTTAGTACTGAGCAGTTTTAGTTTTGTATTTGCTTGTGTAAACCCATTAAATGTTCATTCATTTGATTAATACGGTCATGGTGGGCTTTGTGTGGTTTCTTGATGTGTTTGCATGCACCAATCAAGGCCTGTTTCTGCTTTAATTGTAGTCTGAATTTACCCGGTAGTCTGAGGACAATTGGCTTGAAAGTGGAAACTTTAAGATGAGTAAAAAGGAATGGTGATATTCCATGTAAATAGTTAATTTGCTAGACTAAGCTTAATTATTTGAAATCCCCAAGCTGTCTGGTTTTGGCTTGTGACATGCCAATGTTCTGCAAAGGACTTTGGACTTTCTTGACTCAGTGCAATAGGTGAACCAATAGAATGGGAGAAGAACTAGGGCAGTGTGCTGTCCAGCACTGATTGTATGTCAAAGTAACCAAGTGGATCAGGATGTGACTGATTGCAATCAAGGTCTCAGGTCAAAACCTGTGCATTTATGTAAGGCTCTCTGAAGTGTAACCTATAGGGGTTCAATGAGGTTTTTCAAGTGTGCTTGAAATGATACACTGAATAGCTTCTCCACTATCTGTACAGCTGCTGATGTAATGTGATGGACCCTCTTGGAATAGTTGTGCAAAACAAAAACAGTCCAACCATGTTTGATGCTTTTTTTCCTTATAACTAGAGTAGAATAAATATGACCTCACATAAAGTATGTATGTGCCCTGTATTTTTTGACCATTTGTCTCATTTCCAGTGGAAGGTGAAACTCTCTGTGGGGCTATTCCCTCAAATGGTCACAACCAACCAGAACTCCCAATTGGGTGTGATCCAGCACCAGAAATCATCCATTACCAACAGCACGTCTACAGGGACACACCTGAGACCATTTTCAACAGTCCTGGAGGCAGCCAAGTTGAGCACCAGAAGTCTGTGAAAGCAGAGCAGTTGTATGATCATGCTCTCTTCAGCACCATGCTTCTATACCATGGGTCCTAAACTCCAAGGGTCTGGTTGACAGGCCAGTTTTTCTTTGTGCTAAGCTTGATGTAAGCCAAAATAAGCATTCATCCGCATTAAAGCCATTGAGTGAATGGTTCAGTTCATTTAAATTATTTGTTGTAAAGGGCGGGCCCACATTTCTGCAGTTCTGGAGGGCTGGCCCATTTTTGCTAATGGATCTCTAAATGTTTTATGATTTAAGTTTTCTTGCAAGTTTCTTATTAAAAAAAAAAAAAAAAGTGCTAAATGAAGTAAAAGTTTGGCTTATGATTTATCTTGTGTTCAGCTGGAAATAGCTTTGTACTTCCTGCACACATCCTGATAACCTGTAGTTCAGGAACTAAAATAAGGATCTACTGAACTACTTCAGACAACTTTTGTTTGTCTCAACTAGAAGTGTGATTCCCTTGTCCTTTTCCCACCAATTTCTTCATATTAATAAAAACTAGTACTTAGGAGCATTTGGTGTTACTCAATAGAAAAAAAATGTGAAACAAACTTTGATCATGCCTATGGAGCACTTAATTTTAGAACTGGTTCACATATTTCATTTCACCAGCACAGTTCTCACACAGAACTGAAATAAAATATCTCAAAACCTTTCCATGCTTCCTGTTTTATGATCTTGGTCCAAAAAACTTATTTCACATAGCCATAGCGATTAAATGCTGGTCTTTGTGTATATGACTGAACTGTATATTTTCAAGTCTAAAACAGCCAATTTTATCACAATACCGAATTAAATCGTGCAGCGGCCCACCCTCCCTCAGTTTCGCGTGCATGAACCAACGGCTATGATATACTTGTTTGACAGTCACCTGTCAACAGGACCGACCTTGATCACAGCCTGCACTGCACAAATACTACGTCAGTTTGGCCACGCCCCCTGACACGCTGCTTTCAATGAATATGACGGGGGAATTACTCAAAAGGTATGGAATAAAAAAATATTTTCACCACATTGATTTGGCCACTGTGTACAACAATATATACCCAAGAAATATGCTGGTTTAATAGCAACGTATGACTTTGCTGATATAAGGATATATAGGCATTTTCTCTTGTTTGTGAAGCACTCGCATTTTATGCGCCCCCCTTTGTGAGATGGTATCGCCTGATTTGTCCAACTACGTTAACCGGGCCAGGGATTATCACAGAGAACGACGCCAAGAGCTGGTAGCCACAAGTCAATGCTACTGTGATGGTGTAAAAAGAATCATTAATACAATATAACGTTTTGATAAAATACGTTCCCGTTAACATCTCGGCGTTGTCAGTAGGTAACACACTCAATAAGCAATGTCAACTCCGGCAAGAAGGCGACTTATGAGAGATTTTAAACGGTGAGTCGAATTTCCCAGGAATTATGCTGATGGTGGTATGATGTGTCAAAAACGGCTAACGTTAGCCAAGCTAACTGCTAGCTAACATGAGCTTGGCTTGGCTAACCAGTGTACTAATGTAAACCCGTTCGTTTGAAAATATATAGTAAAAAAACACGACGTTAACGCAGACGCCGTGTAAGTTATATATAGTATTTTTGAAAACCCGAGAATTGTATTCACAAAACACTTCCTTGTAACGCTTAACGCGTACAAGCTAGCTGGTATCTGTTAGCAAGTTAGCCAACTAGTGGGTAATTTTGTTGTAACAGCTAACTGCTGCTGGCTAACTTTTAATATTAAAATGCTCGCAGTGAAAAGTGCACCGTTCGCTACCTCTTATTTCAGCATTGTGGAAATACGTGTAACAGGAACGTTAGTGTTCATGTATCTCGATTTCAAGAACGTTACTTCAAGTTGCGTTACATGTAATCGAGAAGTAACTTCTGTTAACAAATATTGCCAACTAATACTAGCTCTTTGACCTGTTATTGGTTGCTAGCTAGATAAGTTTGGTAACACGTAGATAAACTTAACACGACACAGTTTGTTTCCTTTGATCTCAAATGATTAAATGAATGTTTGTGATCATGATCAAGCTCAAGCTAGAATTTACAATCAATGTACAGTCTCTGTTCAAGAAAGATGCATTTCATTGTAATGCTAATATACACGATATGGCCAAAAGTCAGTGGACACCCCTACTAATTGGTGGAGGAGGGATGGTCTGGGGCTGTTTTTCAGGGTTTGGGCTTGGTCCCTTAGTTCCAGTGAAGGGTAATCTTAATGCTACAGGATGCCAAGACATTTTATCCAATTGGGCGCTTCCAACTTTGTGGCAACAGTTTGGGGAAGGCCCTTCACTGTTCCAGCATGACTGTGCCCCTATGCACAAAGCGAGGTCCATAAAGACATGGTTAGACGAGTTGGGTGTGGAGGAACTTGATTGGCCTGCACAGAGTCCTGACCTCAACCCCATTGAACACCTTTGGGTGGAATTAGAACGCCGATTGCAATGCCTTCTCGTCCAACATCACTGCCTGACCTCACACATGCTCTTTTGGCTGAATGGGCAAAAATTCCCACAGACACACTCCAAAAGCTTGTGGAAAGTCTTCTGAGAAGAGTGGCGGCTGTTGTAGATGCAAAGGGGGGTCCAACTCCATATTAATGCCCATGGTTTCAGAATGGGATGTCCAGCAAGTTCATATAGGTGTGATGGTCAGGTGTCCACTGACTTTTGGCCATATAGTGTATGATGCAATGTGCCCACAAAACTAACCTGGGCATTTACAGTGTCCACAAAGTTGGTTTCACAGAATGGAAGTCAACTGCCTAAAGTCTCGCGTCTGCCCTAAGAGTTTTGGCTTTCTTGTTTTAGCTCAAGGGGAGACTTCATTTAATCTGCATAGCTTTACACCAAACTTCCCAAGGTCATGGGGATGATGTGAAATATAGCCACAGGCAGCCCCTGTGGTTCAAGCCAATGTGTGAATATTAAAAATGTATGCTGATGATAAAGTTGGGCTCAAAATTGTTTTTTTCATAGTCTGAGCAATACTACAAAAAATGTCATTCTTAATGGTAGTATCGTTTGAGGATAAATTGTGCCATACTGTCCGCAAGGTTACCTGGTTATGTGTCATAAATCGCAGTACAAGTTATTCATTTTTCAACTTTCACCTTTAATATTAGTGCCCCCATGTGGTTAGTTGAGGTCTAAATGGGGTCTAAAAGAAGTTGTGGTGCCACCAACTTGACCATGCTGCAAATTTCATGAATGTTTTTTGTGACAAAGAAGTATGTCCTCCAATCATTCCATCACAGAAAAATAATTGTTATTGTACAATTCATGTACAATTCAACATATTGTACAATTCATCTGCCACTGCCCCTGGCAGAAGGAATTTTTGGTACAACCTTTCAGTTGAAAATAATCCCTCAATTTAGAGGTACTGTAACTTGAATATTGAGACAACAATGGCGCAATAGAATACTTGTACTACTATACTTATATACACTAAAACAGAGCTTTTAACTTTTTTCCATGGTTGTGAAGGCTACAAGAGGACCCTCCAGCTGGTGTCAGTGGTGCCCCATCTGAAAACAACATTATGGTGTGGAATGCAGTGATATTTGGGTAAGATGTTGACACACAGCCAGACTGCACAGGCAGATTCCTTTTTGTGTTATGGACAGATCATTTGATCTTTGTGAAATGTATAATCAAATAAGTTTTTATTTTTAACCTCACAGCCCAGAGGGAACACCTTTTGAGGATGGTGAGTATCTCACTTTGTATTGTCATGTTATATTGCATAATAAACTATGTATAGCAAAGTTAGTTACACCAGAAGCACATATTTAGAATGCAATCACATATAGATGCCATCCTGCCTCATGGTTTATCCCACTGTGGAGTGTTTTTTAACTGACAATAATAAATGCATTATGTAACAAACATATCGTATAGTGAGAAGCATGCAAGTCAAAATATAGCATGCAAATCAAAAATAAAGTACATTTTCATTTCTACAGCTGTATTGACAAGGATGTGTTTTGTTTATTTTGTTTTTTTTGGAGTATCACTCTCGTTAGTCTTTCAATATTTAACACTCCAGACCTCAGACACACTCAGTCAGGTTTAGTGGCTTTTAAGTAAATCTTTTTCCTTCTTTGTCTCTTCCTCTCCTCTTTAATTACTTTTAAAGCACATCATGGTCTGGCTCCTACTTATATCTCTGACCTTTTAACCCAGTGTGAGCCCTGTGCGCAGCCTGAGATCCTCAGGCAGGCTCTCTTGGCTCTTCCAAAATCCTGTTTAAAGACTAAAGGTGACTGGGCTTTTGCTGTCCGGGCCCTGAGGTTTTAGAACGACCTGCATGAGGATATCAGGCTAGCAAACTCAGTGTCACTTTCAACTGCCTTTCATTTTACTATTATTATTATTCTTTAAACTTGCCTTTTCACCTTCGTTTTAATTACTTGCTTGTTCTTCACACTTTATGACTTTTTATCTTTCCTATGCTGTGAAGCACTTTGTAACATTTGGTTTTGAAAAGTGCTCTGAAAATAAAGCGTATTATTATTTTCTTTGTCACAGGTACATTTAAACTCACCGTAGAGTTCACAGAAGAATACCCCAACAAACCCCCCACAGTACGATTTGTGTCAAAGATGTTCCATCCAAATGGTATGAATGTTGTCCCGTCCCATCCTATGGTTTATATTACGGATTATGGTCGATGGTGTTTAATTGTGTTTTAATCTACAGTCTATGCAGATGGCAGTATATGTTTGGACATCCTACAGAATCGTTGGAGCCCCACTTATGATGTATCCTCTATTCTTACTTCTATCCAGGTAAGAAAAGTTAACACAATGCACTAAAATGATGGTTTCTGTAATTGGGAGTACTGCTGAAATCAGATGACATGAAACGCTTGACATGAATTGTTACACTGCTAATTTTCTCATTGAACTGTATTTGGAAATGTGTGGCAAAGACAACCAGCACATTTTAATGTCAGTCTTAAAATTGTTCTCTTCACCTCAACAATTTAAGTGCCTACTGCTTCAGAGGAACTAGCCCGTTGTAGTCACAATTGAATCCACAAAGTGAAATGCAGAAGGCTGGAAAGAGAACCAGGAAGTATGAAATTCTGCTGATATTTATGCAGACCTGTAGATGAAAAATTACTACTTCACAAAATGTAATCTAAATCTGTCCAAATACGTTGGTGAATTTGAATGATATTTCCAGGAATGATCTTTAAATCTGGTTGGAGAAAGAGATGCACACTATGCCAAACTGTACAGGTGTCTGTGTCAGATTGAGTGTTTCAGTGCTGTGGAGGCTGGTTACTTGTCAGGGGTATTATATACTTCACCTGTGTTGTGTTAGTATTTGATATCTCTTCTCGTGCTATAATCTATCACCCCCGCTCTCCTTTCCTCCAGTCCCTGCTTGATGAACCAAACCCCAACAGTCCAGCCAACAGTCAGGCAGCTCAGCTCTACCAGGAGAACAAGCGGGAGTATGAGAAGCGAGTGTCCGCCATCGTAGAACAAAGCTGGAGAGACAGTTGACCGCACAGTCCTCGTGGCTGCTCTCTCCGATGTTGAGCTGTGTGTGTGTGTGCTGCAAGTTTTAGTGGAGTACCTCTTAATTTTTTGGATCCCTCACAACTTTTTGATTTTAAGCTTTTATGCACTTTACCTCCCCTTCATAGAATCTTTCTTGCCTGCAAGGAGCGATTTTTCTATTCTCTCCTCCTTTTTTCAGTCTGTCAGGAGAAATGTGCTGAATCTCACCTTGGAAATGTTTTGTCAATAAGGACTGGTTTGGGCCATCGGCCAGCAATGCCAGTGTGTGCTATCTTGCTGTAACAAATCCCCATGACTGATTTGTTAAATAGATTTATTAAGTCACGATGGGTCCTTTTCTGTTGCACCCCTGATCTGTCATTCGTTTATTTTCCCAAGCAGTTCCTGTGCGCCAATCCAATCACTCACTTTTCAGTCAGGGAATTTGCAGCCTGAACATCATGGACTAGTTAAATCTGACCGACCGATCTTTACACCACGTCTTATCTGTGTTGTGAACTCTGTTACATGCATGACAGAAAAGAGTATTCATGTTCCTATTTAGTACTCATGTATATAAGAATAAACTTGCATCTGAATTTATGTACAGATTTTGCACTGGTTGTCTCCCCCCTCCGTCATTTTTTTCAGCACTTGTAAATAAAAAAAGGCAAATTCATCTTGATGTGAAAGTTCTTTGTTCCAATTGCAAATGTAATACTACCACAAGAACTTATTCCAGTGGTTTAGGAGTATATGAACATAAATACCTCTTGCCCAAGCTAGAAAAGACAGACTCATATCTTGAAGTATTGCCTATGGGAGCAATCAGTAAGCACAAAATCTCTGCCCTGGTCATTTCCTTTCTAATATTGCCTGTGTGAATGATGGTTGTATATCTGTTAGTCTGGGTACTGTGCTGGGCTGGTGACTCGGCTCCAGCACTCCTGTGACCCTGAATAGGAATAAGCGGGTATAAGATGGAAAGTTGCTATCAATATTGGAAAACAATACCCAATAATTCAGTTATCACAACTACACTGATGCACAATGCTGGGGGCTATCACTGAGAACCTCGAAGTGATTTTGTAATGCATGACGACATTCTTTTGAGAGGAAAGCTCTGCTCTACGCAGAACTGTATAATGACATTCAGATGAAACTCTTCATTGGTTATACAGGTTTTATTTGTTAATTCAGCATGGACAGTCAGGTTGGCAATTTTGCATGCACAATATAGCTTAGCTAATTAGGACTATGGGGTGTAAGTGTAGGACAGTTAGTTCAAAACATGCAGGTTGCATTACAATATGTCTACTCTTTACAAAGGATGGTTTACCAGGAGGGAGCAATCCTGTCTTACAGCTATGTAGCAATTACAAAAATAACTATTTACAAGATCTCCCTCATCCATTTGAAACAGCATTGATAGTAAATGAATACAAAAACACCTGGACACATAATTAACATTTATACATTAATAGTGTTCATTGGGCCAGGCAGAGCGGCTACCTGTTGTACGCCCTCTCCTTCTTAGCCCTCTCCAAGGCCTTGTCCATGGTCTTCTCATTCTCGCCCCTACACTTGGGGCAGAACCACTTGCCCTTGGGCTTATGATGGAGCCCCACGCAGGAGAAGTGGAACCACTCAATGGGACATTCATCATTATCACAGCCAATCATCTCCCCGTAGGACACCTGCTCACACAGGCAATATGTTGGCTCATCAGGATCAATGGGCAGGTCCGGAGGGGACACCTCTCGCTCAGACTTTCCTTTTGACCTTTTCTTCTTCTTGGAGGATGTTTTGGCCCTCTTCTCCCTGGACGCCCCGACTCCTACATCCTCAGTGTGATCTAGACCCCCGTAGCTTTCCCGATTTTCTCCGTTTTTCTGCCGTCTGGAGCGTTTCCCTCCAGCCTTGTCCCCACCACCTGAGCCTGGGGTAACCTCATCACGCCGCTTGTCGTGGTGACCTGCTTTGCCTGGAGTGATGCTGGCTGACGATGATGACATCGTGGATGCTGCAGTGGTCGTCAGGGAGGTTGCCGCGGGGATGTGGCTCTCTGGGCTTTCCTGAGAGGAATGGAGGAGCTCAGAATGCCAATCCACCTGTCGTGTTCGGTTCTCCACCAGCTCCACCTAGAACAAAGGATCACGTTCAGATTTTATTACAGGGAGCCAAAGCAGAAGTTATGTCTTGTCTAATATCAGCTAAACAAAGCAATAGATTGTGAACTTTTGAGGAAAAAGGTTTGGGCACAAGATTGTGCACTTATAAGAGCAGTTACTGAACTACATTTCCCATGAAATTGTCTCTTTTCAACTTCAACTGTAAACTTGGTTCTACCAAATATATTTTCCGATCATTAGTCTCAACCAAACCTCTGAGTAAATGGGACCTATCATCCTCTATGGAAACAGCAGCCAGTTTAACAGCTTGCACCCCTCTCATCCAAGGTTTTTCTTTACACACCATTTGACCAGCAATCTGGATCTTCTCATCTCCAAGCTCTTGGCTGCGGATCAGCACCCTCTGAATGGATAATTGAAGCCTACGCCGCTGGAGTGGGTCTGATTCTCGGCGATAGCGTTCGTAGGCATCATCAAGCTCCTTCAGAACATCTGCCAAAGGCGAAATAAAGGGGAAAAATGTCCAATACAAGTAATGACAAGAATATTGGAATAAATTCAATAAGGAATGCAAGATATTCTCACAAAGTGTGTACAGGCTAAACTTAGATTCTTTCACCAGCAGCTTAATACAGATAACTTCCTTTAGTTTTGATAAGTTGGGGTGAAGAGTGCATTCTGAAGCCTTGGTATTTAACAAATCAACAAATTGTGCTAGGTGATTCATCATGGCACTACTCATCTGTCAGATACCATCTCTGACAGCGTAAAAATACAGACAATGTCTCACTTCTGTCACTTTGACTATTGAATGCAGCGCTGTCAAATAAATCCATGTGTATTTTTCATAATCTGTTCATAAATCAACTGATTAACAACCTGGCAGAAGGCACAAAACATCACAACAGATGATTTCTTGCAGCTTTTTTTGCAGTCTGTTTTTTTTTTTTTTTTTTTTTAAACACAAAGGTTGTTTAAAACTATAGAATCTAATTTTCTTGGAGAGATCACAGTATCATAATAAATGATCTATACTAAATAGTTCTTAATGTGTCACTTTATTTAAATAAATGTAAAAACATGTTGAGTGTTGACATAATTACTGAAGTATCATTTGTTACTGATCTTTCAGTAATCTGCTTGGTGTAGTTTTGAAGCATAAAGAGTTGTGAGATTGAGGTTTACCTTGATATTTTGCATCAATTTCTTTCATGAGGGACACACTCCTTTGCAAATCGAAAGGCAACGATTCCACCAGATCCAAATATTCTTCAACATAATTTGCAACGACATGGCTTGGGTCACCATTGGTTGGGTTCAACATTGTTGACCTGTCTTTATTACAGGAACCCCCCGCCCCCACTGTACCTGTGAACAACAACAACAAAAAAGATTACAAAAATACCCTGTTGAAGAATCAGCAACTACAACATTAGAACTTCTTGAATGCCAGTTCACCCATGAAGCTGTTGTGCCCATCATGCCATCAGGGTAAGAGGTTAGTTTGATTTAGAGATTAAGAGATATTACTACATTACCAAGTACCAGGGAGGTGGAAAATATGAGCAACAACGCACCATGAGTAATACATTGGAATTGGTAGGAAACTTGAGAATATCCTCTGTGCAGCCCAGCATCCCCTGGCAAAGCGACTGGGTCTGAATAGAAAACAGCTCTGCCACACCTCCATGTGTTTACCGAAGGAGCCACATTACAGAGCTTCTCGACAACCACTTGCAGCAGACGTCGTCCATGTACCATCCATTTTGTCCCATCTCCAGTAATCAACTGGATCCACACTACCTAGAAGCAGTTTTCCAGTTTGATCTGAAATCAGCCTGGAGAGACCCCCTGTATTGGTCACAACGTGGAAGGGGGAGGGGGCAACTGATCTGCAGTTAGTACTCGTGAAAATGGCTACGTGTACTACGGAGAAATCTACCAGGAGTCAGTTTGTGACATGACAAAAGTGCTCATTAAAGACTAAGATAAATACGTGCGCGATGTTTTCACGTAAGATGGCATGTGGCTTTGAAGTGGTGGATATTTAATTCCAGTTCTGGGTCCCCAGCCACGTCTTCGCCACGGTGGACGTTGACGTGTAAACTCACTACCCGAGACACACAGATTAAAATCAGCTAGATTTTCCAGAAAAGCTAACTCGTATATGGACCCGTGATAGACTTAACACACTATCGTTAGATGATCACCCACAAACAATTCCACGTTGCTTGAATAGTCGTTTCAGTAGCTAGCCCACCTGACTTAAGCCAGCGTAACGTGCTAGGCAACCTTAGGTAACTTTTTCCTTTATTGCTATTATATTTTGTAGTACACACCATGAAGTATTAAGTGTTTACTTGTAGCTGGCTTTATTCGCTGGTTGACTTGCTAACCGTCCCAATGTCCCAACGTTAACACTAGGTTAATGGCCATTTCATTCAGCCACAACGGGGACAATGTCATGCAACAAGGTAGCGTTACAAATACAACCTGGCTTCCAAAATCATTGCCAAGAATAGTATTAACAATCACAGTGGCGTTTTATGCCAGCTCGTTATCCCATGGTATTATTTATTCAAGCATTACAGTCCGCTAAGTGTGCTGCTGTTAGCGCTGCCTCGCTAACGTTAGCGTCAGTCGCAGCAAGACAAACGCCTGAGAGCACTAAACCTGGCTAGCTAGTAGCTAAGTTAAGTGAAAACTTTACCTGTATGGATATTCGTGGTTTCTTCTGTGTTCCGCAACGTATGACAGTCAGATGTTGGTTTAGCGTTTCCAGCGTTAGGCCGGCGTATGGAAAAATGTACTGTAAGCTCTTACTAGCTCACCAGCAGCTAACGTTAGCTGATAGCTGAACGAATCTGTTCGGTTGTGCGCATGCACTTGGCAGCTATAGCAACAGTAGTTACTGAGTGCATGCATTCAACGAATATTAATGTATAATTTTTACTTTACTGTACAGAATTGATTTCAGGTGATCTTATCATTGCTGTGACCATGCATGTAACTGGTCAATTAAAGCCTAATTAATCCCGTAGTTTCCATCGCTTTGGCAAGCAGCTTCTTGTTCAGGATCCAGGACAGTAGTTGGGGTTAGCGAATCACTAAGTCAACACTGCCCCCTTGTGGCGATAAAGACATATGATTTTATACCGGTTTCAAGAATTCATTCAAATTGCTCACACAAAATCAAATGTATGTATTCTTTATTTGAAACAGCGTTTATGGTTTATTGAGCCCCAATGTATCTTCCCATCTCAATCTCTTGGGTAGGCTGTACTGGCCTCAACATCTTTAATGGGTGACTAAATCATGTCCATGATGAAATTGGTGTCTTGGTTTGTTGTATGGATAGTGTCATACACCACAAACATGTCAGTAGCTCCATATAAATATGATCTTTACATTTTTTGCATTGTATTGTGAGTACTATGTTGGAGGGTCTAGTTGTCCATTAAAACTCTGCCTGATGAGAACATTTCCCACTAGACCAGCCACAGACTCAAGTGAAGTTTCTATCCCTGCCTGAAAATTTGTGTTTTTGATGAGTGTCTGTATGAATGTAAAACTGAGTATGTATAGGATTATAAACAACATTTTACAATTTGGATTTCAGATGGTAGTTTTAGCTTTCAAAGAGCTTTTTGAAGGCTGAGCCAATCTCCTGGATCATGTCTGAGGTGGTGGTGGATCTGCCGTGTCGGTGAAATGCTTGACTGTTGCACTGTCTGGTAAGAGAACAGGCCCCAAACGCTGCCACCATTGATGGATTCACACTGAGGGAGGATAAGACAGGCTTACTGATATTATAAGGAAACATACCAACCACAAAACTATGTATCTACTATGTAATAGTGTCTCTGTAAACACATTACTCAAACAGCCCATCATGTCCGTACCTTTTGACCACTCCTGCAGAGGAAGCATAGGCCCAGTGTGCCAGCACACCCATAGATCCCGACAGGAGATCCCCTTGTCCGCCACATCTCCTCCCGCTGCCCTCAATATTGCATGAGATCACTGAAACCAAGAGGACACCAATAGAGATCTGTGGATGTGTGTGGTTGAAATGTCTGCATGGCACAGTTCCAAAAGCAAGAGGGTTACGGTGTGGGTGAGAATAAACCCCTGTCAGTAATGTTTTTACACTGATGCAAACGGTGAATCAGAGTTTAATGTATGTGCTATAAAGATGTGCACCTGCATGGGGTTGATACTAACCCTTGTTGCCGTCCGTAATAAGATCCTGTTCCCCTTTTAGCACCACAGTGAGGTTGCCCATAGCTACACTGAGCTGCATGGCACTGCGTTGATGATCACTGCCGTCCATAGGCTCATGGTGCTGAGACAGACAGGGTAGACATACACGTATACATAAATCAACACCGACGTAGTCATTGTTGTATTGTGAGTGCAGAATGTTACGGTGACAATTGGTTACGGATTGAACTGCACCCAGAGACCCACCAGTGCCTCATACAGTCGGGTGAACTCCATGAAGTTGGGTGTCAGGATGCCCTTCTGGTACCCTTGAATGACTGACGGCTGCTGTGAGACGAGCCATAATCCGTCCTGTTGAAAACAAACCACACACGCGCAATTAGTGAATACAATATGTCTGCCGACGGCTAGTACTTTATTTATCATGACAAGTACTCACTGCATCAATGACTATAGGAATATTTCTTGCTTTAGACTTCTCTATCACCTCCTAAAAGAGAAAAAAAAACAGTGTTATTTAGATATATTGTAAATTAAAATGCCGTTCAAAAGAAAAATACTTGTACTATACATAGGTACTAAACTGCTAGTTTCCCATCCACCCCAATTGAGATGTTGTAGATTCGCCCTTTTTGCCCAAATCTAATTCTGGTGTTGGGTATGGACAATCTCCGTCCAGAGGAAACTGGAACATTAGATCTTTTGCCTCTCTCGTCCCTTTGGTGTGAAGCGATCGCAGACCGGCCGGTTGGTAAACATGAGCGTGCCGAGTGCAGTTTAGTGACGTCACGCTACAGGATTTCTGTTTTGAAGTTACCTCTCTCTGCAATTTGGAGCCGCCAACATACGAAGTAGCCTAGTTCGGGCTCATCGCATTGCATCTGGTAAAGAACTGTTGAAAATGTGTAGTCTGAGTGACTAGGTGAGTGTAGGTATATTACACATGCCTTGGCTGTTTTCAGTAGTGCGTCTTCTCTCCCTAGCCCTGGTCCCACCACAAGGCTGTGCAGTCTTGGGAGCCATTTCTCTATCTCTTCCACTGCATTAGGGCTGTCCCTACACACACACACACACATACACGCACACGCACACGCACACGCACACGCACACGCACACAGAGCGTGTTTGCATGCACAGTATTAGTGATAATAGCTCATATGCTGGTGAAGCTCTCATTCGGAAAAGCTATTTATATGCAAGTCCATGCCCCGCACGTCAATAATCCTGGTTTACATAGATAAAGGCTTTTATGAATGTTACCATGGCAACTGAACGCTCGCACACACCGTGAAAACCAACAGGAAACAGGATAAGGTGTACATGCCTTAATATCTCCAATTAGTAGTAGATCCCAGGTTTCCAATTTGGGTTTCAGACAAAAGAGCTTCACTACGTTCTTGTAAGTGGGATATGATGTCTGCTCAAACTCAAACTCAACTAATATCTGAATAGCCCAAATAAGAGCATCATATTGGTGTGTGTATTAAGAGACTCAGTATTCCTCTATCAAAGATCAGATTAGCAAAAACATAAAGTATTTCTCATAACAGACATGGTGGCCTCAGAACGGTACTATATTGGTACTATGTTATTCAATGTGTACTTACAGAACAGGATGAACTATGAGCTCAGGGCTGTATGATTTGATGACAGTGGCAGCATCCCTGGTGCAGAATACATGAGACAGGTCAGCACCCTGGGGAGAGCGGAGATGCACTGTCACTGTGCCGTCATCGGACTGAAGCCATGCAGATGACGGGCAACATTAACGACAGATGTATCAGCAAGCTTTAAAAGACTGTTACCACTTTCAGTGCAGAGATGGCAGCGAAGTATGGCGCTCCCGTATACCTTCACATGATATTCAGAGAAAAGATGGGAAGAATTATGAGGAAAGAATCAGAGAAACAAAAACTTATCGGGATGCAAAGTGTTGTTTAGTAAATGATGCGGTTTATATTGTAAATCAAATCAGAAGGTGGTTTTTGCGCAGCGTACTCTTGGCATCCTCCAATGATCCCAATTCGTCCGTCTTGTCCCTTGTGCTTTTTGGACGTCAAAGGCGGGACAACGCTCTTTACCAGTGACAGCACATCATCATCCATGCCTCTGTGTGACGTGGACCCAAAGCTGTAGTAGCGTTCAAACACTGGGGAAATAAATAAGGTGGGGGGTTAGGGAATTAAAAGTGTGGAAGACTGGTTTAGTCTGACTCCTCCCTCATCGGCAAGACAGTACAAGCACAAAAACACCAGATATACAACTAGCACAGAGCCAATCATCTGAGCCTGGAGGACAAATTCACAAACCACCTAACTCCTCTATAATTTAGGTGTATATAATTGAGCCCTGTCATGATTGTGGATACGTCTTCCACTTCCTCTTCACACATTCCACCTTGAGGCTCCACACGTGACACCGCAGCTAATACCTAATGTCTGGGGATCTTGGTTCGACAGCTGACTTTGTTGGTTGAAAAAGTCCGCCTGTGGCGAGGGACGTCTGGGATGCCCGGATCGGACACGTGCACATGTGGGGGGGGAGGCGCCGGAGTTCACGGGGCCGCAGGCGGGCGGTGCAGTTCTGGAGGAAGCCGAAGCCGAAGAGACGGGGCCGCCGGCGGAGGAGATGCTGGAGAACATCTGACCCAGCATCTGGAGCATGTGCAGTTCCCGGGCGTGTTCGGCCTCTCTCCGACGGTCCTCTGCCTGCAGGCGCTGCTCCTCCATGCGGTAGAAGCTCTCCTCCGCCTGGGCGCTCTGCTCCAGGAACTGCTCCATCAGCTTCTCCATGGGGAAGTTAGCGCGCCGCTTCCTTGGCCGTTTAGGCCTGCTGGAGGACAAGTTGCTGGCTGGATGGCAGCTGTTATTTGGTCTTACTGAAGTGCCTGAAGTGGAAGGAAGTGAGACATTATAAGATGCCTTGGTTAATCGTCGTAATAGCATGAAAAAACATTGCATTTATCTAATATAGAGGAATTTGTGCATGTGGAATGTCTACTTACTGTTATTGCCCACTGTCACTTTCACAGGAATAGGAATGGGAACAGCTGGGTACTCCAACTTCACTTCAGTCTCTGCAAGAATAGGACATTCCCCCATGCCCTCTGAGTATGCATCCTGAGCATCTTCCCCATCCTCTTCCGCGCCATCCGCCGTCTCGTCACCACCCGCCCCGCTGTCAATCAACTCCTGGGGGTCGATGGCGGGTCGGTTGCTCAAAATCCTCTCCATTGTGTCGTAAAACTTGCAGATCTTATGATACTGCCCGTTGTTCCGTAGATTGCCTTCCTTCGCCAACAGGTATTGCCTCTTGAGGCTTTTGATCCGCACCCTGCATTGCTCCGGTGTCCGTTCAAAGCCCATCGCCCCCAGCCTCCGGGCAACATCGCGGTAGACGAAGCTGTTTCGGAAGTTTCCGTCCAGCGCCGCCTGGATGTCCTGCTCCCCCCAGATGTTCAGCAGGGTTCGCGTCTCTACATCCGACCACAAAAAGCCCCGCGTTGTATTGGCATGCATAGCTGGTCCAGGCAAGCTTGCTTACAGAGTAAACCTCCAACACAAGGAGCTGGGTGGAGGTGTTAACGCTGCGGATTATGATGGACGTCTGGTCTGGCTCTTTGGTCCGGGCTGCATCGAAGCCGCGGGGCGCCGTTATCCCAAACAACGTCAACAGCAACGGGTCGTTCAGCTTAGTGCTGTCAGTTTTAAACTCCGGGACCACTACAACAGCTTGTTTACAGAACCTCTTCGTACGCTAGCCTTAACCTAAACCTGTGTCCGGTATATTCATCCTCTATGTCGTTGACAAAATTCGTAGTTTACTAGATTTCCTGGAATAAACTGGCTGTGGATCAGCTTTCTCACCCCTTTCACAACCTTAAGCATCGCTGGGGAAATCGCAAAACTGACCTCTGATCAGTCCTCTGAGGGTAACGTCACCTTTCCCCGCCTGCCTCGCCACCCACGCTAGGTGTCTGCGGGGTCCTAGCTACCTTCAGATGTTTTTGTCTCCAACCTGGCAACACTTTGGGCACCGATTGTATGGTGACACACTGACACACTAGGGGCACTCAGGTGGTCTCTGTAACGACGTCTACAACCAGTGGCACGGAATTGACTTCGATAATGCTGCTTTCACGTTACCTTTCCCGTTCAGACAGACCAGCGTTACGACAACCGACAGCGTAACTGTGATAAAGCAAAAGGAGGCCATCTGAGTCTCTCGCGACATCTGCCATTCACTCTCTGCTCTAATTCCCGCCGAAAATGCAGTGGCCAGAGAGGAAGTCTTGTACGCAATTCTTACCTAAACTGGAATTGCGTCTCAACGCTGAGAGCAGCTCAACAATATTCTTGATCATGAGTTGCTCTGATCAGTTACAGAACAGGAAGAACGCTTGTGCTGCCTTCAAATGCTCCCCGTAAACTCCTACTTCACAGGTTGTCGCGCATTCAAGTTATTTTGGTCAGAAAATATAACAAAATTGATGAGAAAGAGGAGAAAAGTTGCATGTAATACGTGTTTTAATTGACGTTTTAGCCGCACACTGTTATATGTGTATGGCAACTAAAGAGTGAAAATAGAAACATACGACAATACTTATGATTTACATAAAATGCCAAACGACAACACAATAATACGTTTGCCATCAGTTGTTGACATTGCTCCATGCTCACTGCCCCGTAAACGTCCCAGCTCGGCGACTCAGGTATTACTGAAACCATTTTGTTGGGTCGTTCGTGTACATTCAATCGGTAGTTTTAGGTTTACGACAATACCTGAAGGCAGCACAAGTTGATCTAAAACTGGAATTTAATTGGTTGGAGCTGTTAAAGGTATACTGACACGCTTAAAGTCCAGAAGCAACACACAATCTGGATAAAGGTTAAATTAGACTTGTATCAGGCTAATACATACTGCTTTGAGTAAACGAGCGATCTACTTTATGTTGATATATATTATGTTCAATTAATGTTTTACCTCTTTGGCTTGTTCAAAAATATTTCACCTGTATTTGAGAAACTCAGCCTTAGTTGAAAGAGACCCAAGGTAATTCATCACAAGTTGCGTTTTATCAATGTAGAAAGTGTTTCAACAACGGGGTGGGTCCAGCTCAAGTGTGAAACGTAACATCCGCCCACCGGGGCGATCCAATGTAGCAAATCAGACGTCAAACTTTTTTTTTTCTACCTACAGCTTTGGCTTCACCTACTTCCTGTTTCATCTCATTTACTTATTGAAGTTCAGACAACAGATCAGACACTTTGGACGTGACTGACAGCGAGCCTACACTAGCGAGTTGCATGGCCACCACCCTCATTTTCACTCGTAGAATGGCGTATCTCAAACACTATGTGCTTTTTTTCTGACGGGAACTCGCCAACAAACTCAAGTTAAATTGACCAGCTGGATTGTTTCCCGTCAACACTCCAAAGAAAGAGGTCTCCCGTGGCGCGACACGACTCGGCACCATGCCCGAGGTGTCGAAGATGAAGAAGCCCGACGTCAAGGTTGTAATCCTGGGAGACATGAACGTGGGAAAGACGTCTCTGCTCCACAGGTACACGGAGAGGAAGTTCAAAGACACCATCAGCACCGTCGGAGGGGCGTTTTTTCTCAAACAGTGGGGACCCTACAATATCTCAATATGGGATACCGCTGGTAATACTATATTCATGTCATTTATTATATTTTTCATTTTATTTATCATTTTATTTCAAAGTCACTCAAATCACCCTGTCTCTTTCCCTGTATGAACTTTGTTTACCTGATCCCGCGTGATCCCGCCACCTGAGGCAACCATTGGCATGTGACTGTTTATTTCAGGCCAGCTTTTGTGTATAGAGGCAGACTATCTCCTGAAAACCATGCACATTGCTGAAACTCTTACAACTACCTCTAACTGCTGAATCGCGTCTAAAACTGATATCCAGTCCTTAGTTCTGATTGGCCGAGACACGTTCGCCGTTGTAAAATACCCAATGAACGCACACCTGTGACCTCATCACTGGTGATCCAAGTGCTACACTGCTTACCTGAGAAATAACATTTAGCTATTGAATATTAAATCGTCATTAAATCATCATTGATTGAAATTAAAACCTCTACTGAACATTTGCGTTTTAATACAATGATGTCACTGCCGTTTTATCAAAGCAATGCGCCCAGACGCCGTGTCGACAACAACCTCTTAGCTGCTGTAGAATCACCGACAAATCATATTCGTCGCTTATTTCTTAATAATATTCGCTTAACTGAGATAGCGGCTGTAAATGACAAAGCTGTTAACATGTGTGAGAAAAGATGTCCGCCTCAAAGTCTGTGGTAACTACTTATCCCACAGTGGAAGGCCCCCAAACCTCTGCTCCAAAGAAGAGTTGGTTAAAGTTGAATGAGCTTACTTGACACAGCAACAAATCAAACAGATACCTATCAGAAAACGTGACATAGTTGGTCCGCATGAACTTAATATTTTGTTGACAGAAGTTATGCAACAGTAAGTCATACAGGCTATCTTAGACTCTGGTCTACACTGTACCTGGCAGAACTTCACATAGCAAGTGAAGCGTGGGACTCCTGCCCCCTTCACACCTCTGGTCACTTCAGAGATGTTACTCATTTTGGAAATGCTCAGTGTTTGATGTCTAGGATGACCTCCAACCATTTTTATGCACATGGTCCATTTAACAGCGTCTACGTGTTTAGATTGTTTCTGTTTAATTCTCATCTATACCGGAAAGTTCATCACAAATGTATCATTATTTTCAGCGATAACCTTTATGAAGTTAAACAGAGCTGAAATGAAAAATGACGCTCAAAATACATTAATACATACAAGATGAGAACATAAGTAATATGGTGACGACAGTCTTTGGCTAAGAGAAGCAGGAAGCGTGGGAGAAACACACTGATCAGTTAACTTGCCTTTCAGCACAAATGTGTCCAGTACCAACACTTACGCAGGGCGGTGCTTTCTCCAAATGACTCAAAACCACAGATTACAAGAATAAGTATGAGTGGGTCAACAGTGATGAAGTGTAGAGAAGAGGTCAATCCAGTTAGTTGCCCTGTGGTTGATCTTCACAGGCCACAACTGAGAGTATTGTTGATTTGTTTAGGAATATTCTATAGTTCCCCGACAAATTAGACCGCAACAGAAATGGAGAGTATTAGATAGATAGATAGATAGATAGATAGATAGATAGATAGATAGATAGATAGATACTTTATTGATCCCTGGGGGTAAATTCTGGGGTTGCAGCAACATGACAGTATCAGTGAAGACGTGCCTTTGTGTGAACTTTGTAGTTCTCCGGACTTACCCAATTCTTTGGAATCCCAGGATTGCAGAACTTATTGTAACTATTGCAAAAGGTTTTTTTTCGCAGTCATATTGACCTTCACGTTAACCACATCATGAGGCTCTATCTCAGGTAGAGCTAACCCCTCAGGATCAGACTACCATGGTTTTTCAGGGGTCATGATGGGGTGTTTGTCCCACTACTACTATTATCCTACTATCATTCAGTAAACATGAAGTAGTATGCGTTGGTGTACTACAAAGATAAGAAACCACCAAGTCACCCATATACCACTTCCTGTCTGCGCTCCAAATCGTCATGACCGCTAAACAGGATGCTGTTGCGTTATTTTCTTTGGTTACTGGGTTAAAGAAACACTGTCTCAGTGCTGAGTCATTTGAAGGCAGTTGGAGTACAGACTTTGAAGCAATGGCAGAGTGGCCATTATTTTGGCCTTTTTTTTCCCCTGCTCAACACATTCAAAATGAAGTATGTAGTGCTCACGTTCCCACCCATATGATCTCTTTGGTTGGACTTGATGATTATTTTCAAAGATCCAGGAGTTTCAAGCTGCCTGCCCTGTTCCTCTTATCAGTCACATGACATGGCTATTGTAGGAAGACTGGCGGAGAGAAGCGTGACTCCACATGCTTTAGCGTCTCTTATTTGCATGCTACAGTAGGACAGTAATGCAGAGAACTTGCTCAGATCCTTAACAAAATGTAATTTCTTTGTTTTCCTGTTTGAGACCATTTCAAACCAGGACTCCAAAAGGTTTCCTTCACATATCGACAAGTGATCAAAGAAATGCTGAATTTCTTTACATTTTGCTGCTGCGGTTGATGTAATAAACAAGGGGAACAAAGACCTCTTGTGTACCCTATATTAACAAAAATGTGTCCAGCCTGACAGATTATTCACACACTGTGCCCTCAAGAGCCCTGCATATTTGGACAACAAAGGTTGTCTTTGTTTCCCATCTGCTGACTGTCTCACTACTTTTCTATCTCAATCTCTCTTTTGTAGCAACTCCTTCTCTTCTGCTCTTTGGCGATAGATTGATTACCCATGGTTTTGTAGCTGTGTGGGTTTGAGTGGGTGGTTTTCCCACAGTCCCTCGGACAGTGTTGTTGATATCCACCTGTCCTTCCAGGCCGTGAGCAGTTCCACGGGTTGGGCTCCATGTACTGCCGAGGTGCAGCAGCCGTCATCCTCACTTACGACGTCACCAACTGGCAGAGCCTAGCTGAGCTGGAGGAGCGCTTCCTGTCCCTGACCGATACCGCCAACCACGACTGCATTTACGCCATAGTGGGCAACAAGGCCGATCTCACGGACCCTAAAGCCCAGCTGGCTCAGGGCTGCGACGGCGTCACAGAGGACCCGGACGGCGAGGAGGACAGGACGGGGCCAGAGGTCCCGTCTGCCTGCCCCACACCCCCGGCCTCCCCGACCTCCCCGGCGTCCCCGACCTCCCTCTCCGGCATGACGGTTCACAAACAGGTGAACCGCGAGGACGCAGCGGCCCTGTATGGGAGAATACTGCGCTATAAGGGCCTGGAGGAAAAGAGCAGCCTGCCCGCGGAGACGATGTGCTTTGAGACGAGCGCCAAGACCGGGTACAACGTGGACATACTGTTTGAGGCGCTTTTCGACCTGGTGCTGCCTTCCATCCTGAGGAAGAGGAACGAGAACCAGGGGTCCCCTACAGTGGACCTGGAGGAGTACAGGGGGTCCAACGGCAAGCGGGCCAAAGCTGCCTGCTGCTAGGGCGTACCACTAACGGACGAGCAACAAGTTGGTCTGAGCACCAAAGAGAGACGGGGATGCTGCTGCCTAGTTGCCTTGTGCTGAGATCGGCCTGGTAACACACACATACGCACACACACACACTTGATGCTGTTAGACCGAGCGAAAAAGCAACTTTGTTTCTTAATGCTCAATGATTTTATGAGGGTTTACGTGTTAGGAAGGGACACAATTGAGTTCGAAGGACTGAAACTGCACTTAGCACCCAAAGAGGTCTATGAGCCAACAGACTGATAATATAGTCTAATGATACACATTATAAGTCAATCACTGCTATTTGTTAATGTTGGGGAATGACTGTCACAGATTTCATTGTTCAACAGCACTAATTGTTAGTTGGAGGGCACGTTGCACTGTGTGTATACAGTCTTAAGGATTTTATGATTCATAAAAATCACACTTCCGTTTGATCTTATGTTCTGTTACAGCATTGATTTGTTTTTTTGTTTTTTTACATTTCATTTCCACATGATCTGAACTATCTAATAAGTGTAAATGCGTTGACCGTCACGTTGTAAATACCCTTGTTAAATTTTTTAGAGATGCTATGACAATAAAGATGTTTATTTTGAAATCCATGTAATGCAGTTTTTTCTGGCATGTGAGATTAGGATAAAGGGTACAGGAGTAGTAAATGAAACTAAATATAAACAAACCACATTTAATCCATTTTTCAATTGCAATGCAACAAAATTGTCACTTTGTGGAAATGATCATAATTACATTGAACCCAATCGTCTGAATTCACACCCTAATTAAATAGTTGAATTTCCAAAACAACGTGTTCAGGCGGGAGTGGCAGATTTGACCTACTTTCTAATTGTGTGAAAGAAAAGCTCTCAACCAGGACCGCTGACCAAAGCAACGATCAAATCTCTGGATCTAACCTTTGAGCCGAGCTGTTTACATTCTGTACTGTTGGCAGCTTAGGGCGGTTAAATCATTAGTAGGAGTTGGTAAAGGGGGAAAATGATAGTGTGACATGGGTAGAATTAGAAAAAAATATATATTTTAAAGCTCTGAGGGGGGAAAGTCAAGTTCATTCAGCATATATAAATACAGGGAAGAGAATCAGTGCATTGTGTGTGATCAAATGGTATAAGAATGAAGAACTACAAGATATACACAATTCAGAGATACAAGAACTTGAAATGAGGATGTCATTCTTTAAAAAAAAATGTTAGGTTTTGTAAAAACATTGGAAGGAAAGTGGAATAATACTGTCAAGACCTCAAGCCAGACATCGGATGAGAAGCAGTGTTAGTGGCGTTGCTGGGCTGTACACCCCTGGACGTATTTAGAGAAGTACTAACTGAAGCAGTGCATACACACGGGCGTCTTTGGTTCAGCTGTAGTGTACGGTCTCTGATCTGTTAACACGATGTAGCTGAGGTAATAAGTTAGAGTAAGCACCATTCCAAATATAACACATAAAAGTACACGTTTCCATACTGCTGCTGACGTCACGATGGGGCTTCTATTCTACTTCTCATCAACAGTCGGGCGTTTCACTCGTAGCTCGGGGAGCATCGCACAGTCAGTCCATCTCTAAGCCTGAGCTTTGTGGTCCAGGGAAAACGTTTTCCATTTACACTGATCTAAGGTCAGTATTTCAGATTCCCCTCTGGTGTGCTGGTTTAGTATATGGACAGAGAAAGACCACACTAGATCATTGTCAATGGAACAACTTCTTCCTGTTCGTTAATGAAGACACTGAGTCAAAAGTGAGTTGGGAAGTCTGGCTCACAGGTTCTTCATGCAGACCTGGCAGCGGCTGATGCGTGACAGGAGCTGGCTTTCTTTGAGGGTCTCTGATGGAGGCTCGCTCTGGAATGACTGATCTATGGAGGTCAGCCAGAAGCTGTACTTGTTAGCAAAGTAGTGGCAAGTGCCCTTGGCCCCGTTGCACTCGATAAACGGCGTCGAGCGGAAGTCTTCCAGGCAGGAGCCAGGCGATGACAGGGACTGACCTCCCCCTTCATCTCCTGCTGCCGTGTGCTGCGAGGACAGAGAAGAAGACATGTGGTCAGTGTGAGGTCAAATAACCACCAGAGTAACTGGTCCTGTATTTAAAGGCTGCTACGTTAACATCAATAATTACCACGTTAATGTTGAGACGTTAGTATAATTACTGTAAACAAACATGACCATTTCTGAGACGACATGTAGCCTTTACTTTTTAATGCCGCTACACTGCATTTTACATTGTGTGACACCGGTTCGAATTTCACAGGAAATCTGCTGGATTACTTAACAGCACAGACAGATATTCCTTTACAAAATGGGATGAGGGCAGTTGTTCTTACAGCATGAGTCAAGCTTTTCACAATGGCAGATGGTGGATTAAGTGAAAGGTCTGGGAAAATCACTCCCAACATGTTCATCCTCTTCAGTAAAGGGATGTGAGAGAGATGAAATGATACCAAGGTACCAGAATTAATCTGACAATGACATATTGATTTAAAAATTTAAAAATGCTACACATTTAATTTGACTTTTTCCACAGCAGCGCTTACAGTAACACTAAAGGAGACACTTCAGGTTCATGATGACTTCCTTGAGCCAACAGGAAGAACTCACCATGAGGAAGGAGTAGCCAATCCATAGACTGCGCCAGCCCGCAGGGCACTCAGGGATGGTGATATCCTGGCTGTGGACTGCTATGGCGACAGATGGGGCCTCGCACACCGTGCAGCGGCTGATATACGGTTTGATCTCTTCCTCTTCTACGGGCATCATCGGAAGAGATGCAGTTGTTGACAGCCAGTAAGACTTGTCGTTTCTGCTGGCATAGTAGCATATATCTCCGGGGTTGCAGTACAGGAAGGGCATGGTGTTGAATCGTGGGAGGCAAGAACCAGCCAGCCCTGAAAAAAGGCAAGTCAACCAACCAAATTATACTTTGCAATACCCACATGCATTGCACAAAAAGGCACAAGAGGGAAACAAACAAGCCTGACTACTTATCTAGTTTTAAAATGCCACACTTTTATTTAAAGATGGTCAAATTTAAGGCATGAAGCGTTAAAATCAAACAATCTTTGTGCAGAGGCACAGAGACAATTGATCCAATTACAGAAAATCAGATGACATCAATCATTCATTGCTTAGAAATCAATGTTAAAAGCAGGGCAGAATTGGCATGCACAAACAGAATGAGAGTATGGAAGAACAAGCAGGGGAAAGGAAGTCATCACAGAGGAGGATGTTGCTTGCTGTGCCACAGTAGACAGTCAGAAGACTTTGACAGGGATGGGAGATAATAGCTTCTACGTTCATGAGCAACAAATCTGCCTGAAAGTGTGAGCTCGGTTAACTTTCAGGTCCTCTCTTTCTTTCAGCCTGTTATAAATGTTATACAAAATTTAAATTAGTAGCTATAATTTTTATTTGAACGGAATAGGAAGCAGATAACAAATCAGCCTAGGGAAATCAAGAACATTGGCAGGTCTGAATGCTCCCAAATTGGATTTTGCCCGCATTATGATCCAATGAGCCTGACCCCTTTGGGATGTGGTCTGGCTCATCGGATCACAATGTGAGAAAAATCCCATTTGAAAACGTTCACAGACCTGCCCAGTTAATGCGTCCTGGCATGATAGGATTATAAAAGTTCTGTTGAAAAGTGTAAAGTGTATATGTCCAGACAATAGAATGACAACACCGAAGATGTATTTTTCCTTTTTTGAAATACATCAAACTTAATTGACCTCTGGACAAAATCTTTTTCGTACTAACCTAGAACAATTGTCGTTCCCGCTCGATTTTTCATGCTGACTTACCGAGATCTTGGTTGTGGGCCTTTTCCTGGCCCTCAAAGTACAGCAGGCTGTACCCGTCCCACAGCTTGGACATGCCCACAGGGCACATGGACGTCTGGTCTGACTGGCTGTGTTTCACCAGCAGGTAACCCACACTGACGCTGCGGCCAGGCATTCCAGGTAACCCAGGGATACCAGAGTTACCACGGCGACCTACGGAGTCACAGAGTGGATGTTTTGTACTCAGGATTGTCTTTTGCAAAATAAACAAATATATCCTCAATTATGTGTATTCTAATACATATAATATCATGTTATATAAGTAGATCTGACAATGTTACAATGTGGAAATAGGATGCTTACATATATGTTACCTAATGCTTTCATAACGCCCTCATGCCCTGGCATCCCCTTCACTAAGCTAAGACCTGCAGTCTGATAACTTTCAGTTCTAAGTCCTTAGTGGTTTATTCATTGAAACAACTCTCACTAAAATAATGATCAAACCCCCTTGGTAACTGGCTCCCTCATCCTAAATCCTTTAATCCAGGCTTGGTTTCCTCAATCCTGAATTGCCCCACAGTATCAGACGTACCTTCCATGCCTTGCAGTCCGGGGTGACCCATTTGTCCAACCTCTCCACGGAATCCAGGGGTACCTGGTGTACCACCAATCCCAGGCATGCCCTTGTGCCCCTTGGGTCCCATGAAACCTGTACAGTAAGGGGTTTTCTTTACGTGATGGTATAGGACAATTCAGTGATAAACATTCAAGTCAAGTCAAATATTATTTGTACAGCACATTTCATACACAGAACATCACAATGTGCTTTACATTAAAATAGCAAACATTATACACATACAGGCACGGCACACAAACATGCGCATAATCTTAAACTGTGATTGTGGAAGAATTTATGTACCCTTATGTATCTTATGATTATGTATCTTATCATTCTGTATATTCCTGCTTACGTTGTGTCATATGATTGACATTTGGTGTGGCGTCAAGATGTCGTGGTAGTGACACTGTTAAGGATGGAGCCACTTTATGGCCCCAATCTGCCTTTACCCAGAATGTTACGCCTTGTACCATAATAACCACGTGGCCTTGCAGATTGTGTAAAAGCTACGCCATCACCTGTTCCTCCCCCTTATTAGGTAATACTTTGCTAGTATGTTAGAACCTACCCTCCTATTGTTGTTTTCCTTATGCTTTATAAACTTTGTCCTGAAGCTCCTCTAGCAGAGATCCGCTACCATTCCTATGTGTGTGTATCTCTCCTGAGCGCTCAGTATAGTATTGTATTGTTTTGTATTGTATTGTATTGCATTGTATTCTGTGTTGTATTGTTGTATTGTATTGTTTTGTATTGTATTGTATTGCATTGTATTCTGTGTGCTAATAAATGTGCTCATGTGATTCATGATTGATTGAAAGGACTTCTGTCTAGATCTAAATTTATTTAACAGTGATGAAAAGAAATGTCTTCAATCTGCTTTTGAAAGAGTTCAATGTTAAAGCATCTCCCAGGTCCTCAGGCAGGGAATTCCTTCTGCTTGGAGCATAAAACAGAAAGCAGCTTCCCCAGCTTCAGAGTGTATCTGTGGGATGGATAAAAGGCTGTTGCCTGCGGACCTGAGAGTTCTTGCTGGTTCATATCGGATCAGCATGTCTTTTATATACGGGTCAAGGCCATTTAAGAACAAATGTTTTATAAGAACAACTAACCTGGATCTCCAGGGACTCCCTGTGGCCCTACTTCCCCTCGGATTCCCTCTGGTCCTCGGATACCATAGGGTCCTGAAGGGCCCCTCTCCCCTGGAATTCTGGGGGGGAGTGCAGGAGGACCCTGGCTGCCCGTGGGCCCAGTAGAGCCTGCAGAAGGGATGGATCATGTGATGAGCGGGATATGAAGGCAGACTGGGGTATCTGCCACAGAGACACTATAGAAAAGGACCACAGTCCCCAGCTGATAACAGCCAGTCGGCCATGTTGCCCCAGCTGAAGGGCGTTACCAATGGGCTTGTGACCTGACCCCCTGCTTTCCCCCGGGGGGCCACAATAGAAAGTAGAAAGCAATGATGCTGATATAAGGTCATAATTTACCTGTGAGTCCAGTGTTTCCTTTTGGGCCGACTGGTCCTCTGTCTCCAGGGAGACCAGACCTACCAGGAAGTCCCATCATTCCTTGCTCTCCTTTCACTCCTGTACGACAAAAGCAATTCAGATGGTACTGATGATAGTATCATCAAGCTGTCTACAGCGTGAGAACTACAGCGTGAGAGTCGTGAGTGCGTTAAGATTTTAGGAGCTAAGACGTAATCTTTAGTTGAATGTCATCTGTGAGCCATGGATTATATGACGCACAAACACATTTCTTAGTACTTCACATCATGTTGTGCAGTGTAGTTGGTAGATCATGATGTATTCCTGATGCAAACAAGGTTAGAAGTCTCCTTAGGAGCTGCTATTGTAAAAATGTTACATGGTACAGTCGGTAACGTTAACCTTAAGTTTATTCTTGAAAAAGCATTACTCATTTTGTCCTTACCTTTCTTCCCAGACACACCACTGGGTCCCCTGTACCCAGATGGACCTTGATCTCCTTTGAATCCATTTCTACCAGGGAATCCAGGGAATCCGTTCTGCCCATGAATACCCTTTTCTCCAGGGGGAGACTCCACACCAGGAAGTCCTTGCGGTCCAGGGAAACCTGAGAAACAAATCGTTACAGGTAAGCAAGAAGTCATCAAGACCAAATCGGTTGATTAAATTACAGCTGGTTTCTGTAACTGTGGTCTAATTAGATAGAAATACAAAACAATACATGGTTGGTTATGTAAAGAGACATGGGCTGTTTTTCTTCCCATTAACAATGGTTTGCTTGTCTCAAGGTATGACTAAATGTCTTCTCACCTGGGTATCCTTTAGGTCCTGGAAAGCCGAGGTCTCCAGTGGGTCCCGGTCTGTCTGGGGTCCCGTCTGGTCCTGTCAGGCCTCGGAACCCTGGAAGTCCTGGTTGGCCCTGGTCACCTGAACAAATCAAACATGGGATGGGTTCAACCTTTATCAACGCTGGTATGTGTCATATTGATAATCCAGTAGCCGTAGGTGCTTCGTAGGTGACCTCTAGTCACCTGGGGCTGAACAGAGTAGTGACTAACCTGAAGGTCCCTGGAAGCCTTTCAGACCCACTGTGCCTGGGAAACCAGGCTCGTTGTTGGGGTCACCGCTCTCTCCCTTGTGCCCCTTGTTTCCTGGCTCCCCCGCTGGTCCAAAGGTATCCACACCTGGCAGGAGGTAACAGGCACCATCAGAAAACATGTATCTGGCTCTAGGGCCTTACATAACATATAAACAGATGGTTTCAACAAACATCTAAAAAAAAACACCACATCACTGGTTTTGAGTGCATTTATGGTGCATTTTATATTTTTTATTTTATTTATTTTATCATATGTACACAGAGAAATAGTTTCCATGAGTACTTGAAATCCTGTGGAATACCTGGAATTCCTGTGATGCCCTTCTGGCCCTTCAGTCCGTGTAATCCATAAAGACCCTTCAAGCCAGCGTACCCTGCACAGATAAGATGGAATGAATATGGTGGACAGCAAACAGCTTCTCTCTAGTGTGTGTGTGTGTGTGTGTGTGTGTGTGTGTGTGTGTGTGTGTGTGTCTGTGTGGCGACTAGGCCGGGGGCTGATCCTCTTACCTCTTTCCCCTGGGAAGCCAGGTAAACCGGGAGTGCCTGGTTCTCCGGGAATCCCAGGAAAGCCCTTTTGACCTTGTTTACCAGGAGATCCCCTTTGTCCGTCTGAGCCTGAGGGGAAAAAAAAAAAGACTGTGTTGAGCACAAGTCTGCATATAAGACCGCAGTGAGGGTCGAAGCCATTGCCATGTAATGCTGTCCCAATGTAAAATGTTCATATAATGCAATATACATTCATGGGAAGGTGTGTGACAAGGAAGTGAATGGGGGTCTCATACCTGGTAGTCCACCTGTGCCAGGATCACCCACCTCACCCTTTGTCCCTCCAATACCATGGAAACCAGGGACGCCCCTGTCCCCAGCCAGCCCGATTAATCCTTTCTGGCCTGTAAGGAAGAGTATCACTCATTTAATATCAGCCAAGACGAAGCCTGTAACTGTTCTGCCATCACTCAACACCAGAGGAGAAGAAACAAGCTCTGTGACTTACCTTGCGACCCTGGGAAACCAAGCTCTCCTCTCAGTCCTGTAGCTCCAGGAAGGTCCATACGAAGACCTTTCTCACCTGTAACAGTATACTCAAAGTTACCAAGAGTTCAAATGTTTACACCAAGACCACTTCCAGTGAGTCAGTGCTGGAGTCTGTGTGGGGTGTGAACTGAGGTACCTTTGACTCCGTCCTGTCCTGATTCTCCTGTAGCACCGTAGGCACCAGGGCTTCCTTTATCCCCCTGAAGAATAACAGACAGACAATACAGCATCAGACCCTAGAAAATAGATCTCTTGCACTTGTCTGTGTAGATACAAACTAATAGTAACAATGCTGGCATAGTGATGGACAGTGCAGCATCCTTTAGCTTTAGTCACACCACGTTGCGTCCATTGAGTCGTGTGAATTCCTCATTGTGGCTCCGCTCACCTTTTTTCCGAACATCCCCTGGAAGCCGCTAATTCCACGATTTCCGGTTAGGCCCGGCATTCCCTTTAGCCCCAGGAATCCTTGCGCGCCTGGGTTGCCTTGGTGACCCCTTTCATTGCTGGGGTCTCCAGGATGACCGTGAATGCCCTCGTACCCCGGTACACCAGGGAAACCCTTAGGACCTGTGGGGGGGAAAAAAAAGGAAGAGTGTGAGGAAGCGAGGAGTGGGAGGACGGAGCACGGTGGAAAGGAGAGTGTGATGCTGGACTATTCCTGCACACCTCTGGGCCCGGTGAAGCCTGGTTCCCCTGGGTTTCCATAGTCTCCCTTGGCTCCCTTCATGTCAGCAATAATCTGGCGAGGGATGTGTGGCTTGTCCCCTGGTGGCCCCCTCAAACCACGATCACCTGAGAGACCGGGCAGACACACTCAGCATGACACGAGACACACGAGCCATCGGCGGCATACCGAAATAAAATGGTTACGAAAGAATGGCCTCACCCTTCTCTCCGCTTGAGCCCGTTCCTCCTTTCAGGCCAGCTTGACCCGGCACCCCGTATTCTCCTTTGTTGCCGCTAAAGCCCTTCACCCCCAAGTCACCCCTGGACCCCTCGAAACCTGACATGCCGGGAGAACCTTTGCCTCCTGGGACAGAAATGGACATCAGAGGTCACAGAAAAGAACATGTACAGTAAACAAACAGCAATTACATATATTTAATATCATCTGATGGCTGTTTATACTGTGTATATGCAGTAGAGTATGTAGTGAACCGACCCTTGACTCCTGGAAAGCCTGGGTGTCCACCTGGGCCTGGCAGTCCTGGGTCACCTGATGGCCCAGTCTCTCCTATGGCACCATCACCACCAAAAGTCCCTGTGATCCCTTTACTTCCCATTGGCCCTGAAGTGCCCGGGTCTCCTTCTCGTCCCCTCTCTCCACTGGGACCTGCAGGACAGGATGGAGAAGACACAGGTATGTTGGACACAAGAATATCTGCATCTTCCCTTCAATGGGTGGACCTTTGTTGTGTGAAGAACATTTATTTTGAAGGGAAACAGAGTGTGTGTGTGTGTGTGTGTGTCTGACCTGGTTGTCCAATGGCCCCAGGTGGCCCAGGTGAGCCTGCGTTGCCTGGTACACCAGGGTAGCCGTACTTCCCAGCTGGCCCAACTCTCCCTTCCTCCCCCTGCAGGCCTGGAGGGCCAATCTCACCCTTCAAACCAATCATACCAGGCATGCCGCCCATTCCTGGAGGCCGTGGAGGAAGAAGAACATGGAAATGGACTTTGATGATCAAATTCTGTCTCGTAATGTTGAAAATTAGACAACAATGTACATTACTAAATGGTAACAGATATAAATTGTTGTCTCTGAAGTGAGTGACTACATGAAAACACGACTTACCTGGATAGCCTGGCTCTCCTTGAGTTCCAGAAAGACCTTTAATTCCCTGTAGCCCGGGCTGTCCTGGGTTGCCGGGGGATCCAGTCGAAGCCCCTAAGATCTCCCCATGGGGGCCCCTCTCGCCTTGTGCCCCGTCCTGGCCAGGCACACCAGGGAGACCAGGGTTCCCTACGACACCCTTGCCGCCAGGCAGACCCAAGTCTCCACGGGTGCCGACAAAACCTGCACAGGAAAAAATGAAGCTGAACTTGATGAAAGAAAACTGCATTACTTTACAGCAATGAACAGCGAGATTAGTTCCATTCAATTCAATGTCTGTCTAGTTTCACCTGTTTCCCTTTCGCTCCTTACCTGGCTCTCCAACACGGCCTCCTCTGCCTTGCTCTCCTCTTTCTCCTTTGTCTCCATCGGCTCCGTGTGGACCCCGTAGTCCTGTTTGACCTTGGGGGCCTGTTGCATGACAAAATACAAAAAGGGCATCAAATACTGGCTGGAAGCATTTCCATTGAGGCAGCATTCAGCATTTGTTTCCTGTCATATTACCTGGGAAACCTTCTAATCCAATGACTCCTGGAGGTCCAGGCAACCCCGGAGGTCCTGGCACAACATCACAATCACCTGAGACAAACACAGAACACACTCTTTAGGACATCACCGCGGTTTTAAGGAGGGACGATTGCCATCAAACCGTTTAGGTGGTGACTTGTGTCTGCTTGTTGCCCAGCGTGGATTGTGGTTCACAACAGAACGTCATCATTGCATTAGCTGACTGACTGAGTACACTAGAACTACAACGGTGACAGGAAAACAAAAACAACAAAGAATTACCATGCACATATAAATAATACAGAAGCAAAGCACAAGAGCTGTTATGAAGGAAGCTGTAATTGAAAATGTTGTTATACCAGCTACCTGTTACATCCCACTGTCCTCCACCTCCTCTGGAATTACGAATACAGCCTCCTTTCAGTTGCAAACGAGAAAGAGAGAGAGAGAGAGAGGGAGAGAGAGAGAGAGAGAGAGAGAGAGAGAGGGAGAGAGGGAGGATGAAAGAGAGAGGCATTCGGAACGAGTTATTAGAAGCATAATCTCAAACAAGCTCTGCCATAGCTGGTTTGAGGGATGCAGCTGCTGCATCGGGGCTTGTCTCAGAGCAAGACAGCGAGAAGGGGAGGAGCGAAGAAAGATGAAGGATAACCAACTGGCAAAGATTTATTTGTCATGCTTCCTCCCTCAACTCACAAGCCATTAATATTCAACCCCATGTTGCTGCTCAGCATTAAACAATAAAAAAAAGAGGGTATATAATGAAAGAACGTCACTGTAAAGAGATAAAAAGGGAGAAAACATGTGTGACACCAACATCAAGATGTACTGGAGGATGAAGGTGGGGGATGAAGCAGTCGGCTTCCTCTCACCTGAGGTGCCAGGGGCTCCTGGGACTCCATCGTAGCCCGGTACACCGTCATCACCTGGTAAACCTGGAAGGCCTTTGGGGGCCCCTAGAGCCCTTCCTGGTTCTCCCCTCAGCCCGGCTGCACCAGGCTGACCGGGCAGACCTGTGAAACCCTTCTCACCAGGCTCTCCCACAGGGCCTTCTCCCTGTTGACACGAATCAGCACAATCCCTGTACCTGTTACCACTGATATAACATATACCAATATAACAATAACAATAACAATATAACAATACCAAATACTTGACATCTATTGAGTGGTGAGGAAAGATAGGAAATAAATAAGATTATTATTAATATGATGAGAATATTGTGTGGTATTAAATATAACACAACATAATATAATGAAGGCAAAGGGTTGGTGGACTCACTGAGTGACCACGGCTGCCCGGGAATCCAGGGGTCCCGTTTGGTCCTGGAAAACCTTGCACTCCTGGAGCGCCATCTTGCCCGGGATCCCCATGGTCACCGGCATATCCTGTGGAGATCACATGTATACGCAATCACACACACACACATAAACACACATAAACACACGCACATCCAATACTGGGGTCTTGGATTTGACGTGCGACTCAGCGACACCCTCCTGCACCCCTGCTACACCTGAGTCATATGAAGTAACAGGCTGCACCCGCACCTTTCTCCTTGGCCACGCTGGTTTCGCCTTTCCTGCCTTTCGGGCCTTGAAAACCGCCGGGACCGGGGAACCCCTGCAAGACGAGTATGAGGGAACAAAAGGAATCAATTAAAAAAATAAATGACTGTATGAGGATTAAAGAAAACGGTACAATGGTTGGAGGATGTGACAGGATGTGTCTTCACGTGTTATGTTTCTCTTACAGGTAATCCGTCGGCACCTTGGGGTCCTGGCTCTCCTGAATCACCCTGCTGACCAAACTCTCCGGTCATCCCAACATCGCCACGGTCACCAGCGGGGCCGGGTAGGCCTGGTTCCGAGTTTACAACTCTGCATTCACAGTTCCCGTGATCACCTAAAAGCACACACACACACACACACACACACACACACACACACACACACACCTTGGTTATCATGAAACATTGACATTTTAGGCATTTTGCTGTTGCTCTAATCCAGAGTGGTTTTCATTGAGCGAGCAGGAGGTTCAGTGTCTTTTTCATGGCTGTTGCAAAAGATTGAACACTTTCTTGGTGATGTTATGGTCTCTCTATCCACCAGGCCATCCTGCTGCCCCAACAAGCCTCTCGTTTAGTCCACACAGTACGCCCACAATACCTTTGAGTCCTTTAGAGCCTGCGTTGCCTGGCCGTCCTCTCTCGCCTGGAGCCCCCTTGAAGAACTCATCCCCTGCAGACGTACGGGATTATATAGAAGAGTCATTTTAAGAGTCAGAGACCCTAACAGCTGTAGGCCCTGTCATATTCACATGCTAGCACACACACACACACACACACACACACACACACACACACACGCAAGAAAGCTGTCAGTCAGTCTGTCAGTCATTCAGTCACTCACATGATCCTTTGGGTCCTGGTGGGCCGGTGAACCCTGGTTGGCCTTTCAAGCCTTTGGGTCCGGGAGCGGTGGCAGGGATTCCCGGCTCCCCTGGTGGACCGTGCTCTCCTGCCTCCCCCTTCACACCAAATGGCCCAAAGAAATCCCAAACTGTTGGAAGAAAAAGGAATTTTACATTTACATTTATTTTCAGGGCATTTAGCTGAAGCTCTTATCCAGAGCGACTTACAGATGAAGTAAGTATTGATGAAGTTGCATACTTTGCTGCTGTGATTGAGAAGGCGAGTGTCCTGGGGGGCCGGGCAAGCCTTTGTCTCCCACCGGGCCCCTCTCTCCTTGTGGACCCGGCTCTCCAGGGGAGCCACGAGGACCAACTATACAAGTCAAAGCATTATTAGAAAGGAACAATTATTGGCATTTGCGCAACATCAGGCAACTCCAACTGCTATGAACCTACATAACGTTGACAGGACACCAATGACATGACCTGTAACTGTAACAAGCTATATCTGACTTATCAAGCTGTTACAATACACTGAACCAATACGTTTAATACTGTTGATCCCCTGTCACAGGTTATATAGGGTTATACTCCAAACTGCTGTATACCCATTTGATATGATACAATGATGCTGATGATGCTGACTGCTAAATATTTGTGAAATACAAATGATGACATCCTTTAAAATGTCTTTCTAAGCTCATATGGCTCATGACTTCAGTAATGTCAATATGTCTGCTGCCTTGATGTAAACATTCATCAAATGGTAAGTATCATATCTGATCACTGTACCGTCTGGACCCCAAGGGCGTCCGGATGAAATCAGCTCTCCAGGGTCACCTCTGGCCCCCTGGAACATAAACCTCACGTCAGCCCTCGAGTATTCGATGGCTACAGTTTCACACGTCATTTTAGTGTTTTTTTTTTTGAGCCGATTCTAAAGATAGGATGTGATCGGATGAGATCGCATTGCTGTTATGTGAAATCTGTGTTTGCATTACCCTTTCCTGCTTTTCCCTCTCCATATCTTTACATCGCTTGTAAGTGCATTTTGGCTGGATTGTGTTCAGACCTCAAAGATTTAATTTCCTGACCACGTCCATATCTGGTTTTGAATGCAAGAAGCAATTTATGTGTGTCGTTTTTTCACTTGCATGCATTCTGGTGTGGTTGGATGCTAAAAGTGGCATTGAAAGAATAATGGTAACCTATGAGTCTCAGTGCAAACAATATCCTTGTCCATCATTGATCATCAGTAATCATGATTAGCTGCATTATCACCTTAAGGCCTCTGGCACTCAGCCCTGGTTGGCCGGGTTCCCCCTGCAAGACAGCGGACAGAGGGATGATGATGATGAAATGACATTTATTTGAATTTGATGAGACAGTATCTCCATTTCCACACCAACATACCTTTGGTCCGGTCCACCCGTCTCGACCAGGTGCACCCTAGAACGACATCCAAGCATCATATGAGATGAACCGATCACGGGGTTAGAGGACACTTGAAACGCTGAAATGTGTAGAAATGTGCTGCTGCTCACCCGCATTCCTGGAAACCCCATGACACCAACTTCTCCTTTGTTGTCAGCCTGAGAGAGACAGAGAGAAAAGAGACAGAAGGAAAAGACGAGAAGAAAATATCAATAGATCACAGAGAAAATTAGAGTGTAAGTATGTATATGTGCATGTGTGTGTGTGTGTGTATGAGAGCGTATATGTATGTGTGTAAGTGTGTGTAATTGCCCCTGACTGGTCACATACCAAATCCCCTGTTTCTCCTTTCTGCCCCTGCTCTCCTTTCCTTCCCTAAAACAACAAAAACAGTATTTGTGGTAAATATGCCATCAAATATCCACATGACACTTAACGCTCGTCGACATGTTTCAGAAACAACTTGAGTGTCGCCATAACAGCGAGTCACGTCTGGGTTGACGAGCTGCTGTACTGACCTGGGGCCCGTAGGGGGGCTGGGTGTGTGGATGGGTGGAGTTGCCCTGGGGTCCAGCCTCACCCTGTGGTGGCAGAAAGAAGTTCACCTCACAAGCAATGCAAACGGACACAACGAGCAGACAGGAGAGGGCTTGTCAATCACTCACCTGTTCTCCTTTCACACCCTTCAGTACTTTGGTCATGGTGCCCTGTTCACAAAACACAAACCTTCCATTCAAGGTTCATCTTAATGTGATACAAGCTTCTAGCAGCCCGTCACCTGGTATCTACACAATCACATGCACTGAGGACAGAAGCACAAATACATTTTATTGTTGTAATATTACCTTTGGTCCAGGGGGACCTGGAGGCCCTGTGGGACCCTGTTAGAAGACACAAAGAGGATCCAGAATACATTCAAGGTTCAAGGTTCAAGGTTTTTTATTGTCATATGCACATGGTCACGTTCACAAGAAGCAAAAGTAGGCAATGAAATTCTTGTGTCTCTCCAACACCTTACTACCTTACACCTTACATGCTAGGACAATATTAACAGACATAATTAAAAAAAAACACACAAGAGATATAATAGAAAAAGTACAAAATATAATAGAAAAAGTACAAAGTTGTAAAGTAAGTCATAAGTTATCAAGTACAAAGATTATAAGTTATAAAGCTGTAACGAAGTGTAAGGTGACCTTGAAGTAAAGTGGCCTGTTGTGCGTGGGGGGGGTGGGGGGGGGCTCAGGTGTGTTTGTTAAGATAAGATGTTTGATAAGAGGAGCACATATTCTCTCTCTCTCTCTCTCTCTCACACACACACACACACACACACACACACACACTTACCTTTGGCCCTGGCAGGCCTCTGTTACCCGCCCGTCCTGGTTTTCCATGTGGGCCCTGAAAAAAACAGAATGAAAGACAAAAGATGGGAGAGATGCACCGTGGGCGAAACATGAGGAAAAGGTCGGATGAGAGGAGGAGGGGTAAAACGAGATGGTGGAGTATCGATATTACCGTATGATATAACATGAATGAACTGATCGTTTCTGTGGGATCGACACATTTGAGTAACAAAGAATGTGAACGGTGAATCTTACATATATTCCAGGCAACCCTGGTGGGCCCGGATCCCCCTGTGGAGGAGAGACAAGGAGACCAGGATCATATACAGGAGTGTGTGATGGTTATGCCTTCACTACAACAATATCAAGTCTTTGAGAGCTGGAGTGACGTACAGGACCAGTCAAAAGTTTGGACACCTGTTTTTGTTTCTCATGATCTTAAAGACATTTTGATATAAAGGCTTGATGCTTAAATGCTTGAAATGTTCTTAGACAAATAGAGAAGTTGATGCCTGTGTATGAATTTATTTTCAAAACTTACATTTTAATTAAATTGAAATGTACCCCCAACAAGTAGTTTTCATTTAGACTTTAGAGGTGGAGAATGTTGAACCACAATGATTAAATCATCATTTTAAACACTCACATAGTGATTGTGGCCTTTAAAAGTTCATTTGTGGAATTTATTTGCTTGTTAATGCCAAAGGGTTTCTACTTTGAAGAATCTAAAATATAAGATTTTAGATTAGACTTATTTTAGATTTAGATTTTTTTTTTTTTTTGGGTCACTGCATAATTCCTTTTGTGTTATTTCACAGTTTTGATGACTTTACTATTATTCTAAAATAGTGGAAAATTGTAAAAAATAAAGAAAAACCCTTTCTATGAGTAAGTGTGTCCAAACGTTTGACTGGTACTGTATGGTGTGACCTCGCCCCTCCTTCCTCACCCTGAAACGCTCCATGAACACACTCAGCTCCAGAGTGTCTCCCTTCTCTCCCTTCCTGCCTGGTTCACCCTGAGAGAAAGAGAGAGAGAGAGAGAAGAGAGAGAGAGAGAAAGAGAGGAATATGTTGAATGGCTCATCACACTCCACCTGTTTTACAGTCACCACCAACGCGGTGTTGGAGTCACACATACATGATGCCCGGGGAAGCCGTCGTAGCCGGGCTGCCCTGCTGTCCCTGGGTCTCCATGTGTCCCGTTGCAGCCGTCTGCTCCCGGCCTCCCCCTGGATCCAGCCTGGCCTGGGTGGCCCTGCAGGGGGGATCACATCACCACAGTCAGGACAGACGACAACCGAGTCCATACTCAACACACACACACACACACACACACACACACAAACAGTTCGTTTCTATCCTATTCACCCAGGCTGACTTACAGGAATGCCATCTCCTCCGGAAAATCCAGGAACGCCGGTCATTCCCTGTGGTGGGAAGAGAATCACACATTAAGCAAGAGCAACTGTGTGTGTCGTTACTGTTAACACATGGACACGATAGAGGACCAACTCTCACCACAGATCCTTTAGGGCCGATGATACCTCCACGGCCCAGCTCGCCTTTCTGTCCCCTGGGCCCTTGGATGCCGTATTCCCCTGGTCTCCCCGGTGGCCCCGGCTTCCCCTGGGTACCAAGAGGCCCAGGCTGGCCCTGAGGTAGGGGAGAGTCCATCAGCATGCAGTCATGATGCAATACATCACATCAACAGCCAGATGCAGTACACTGGCTTACAAGTTGAGGCACAAGGTATCAGGTTTTCCTCTTTTTTTCCATCAGTAATGCCGTGAGTGTTTTAATGTCAGTAGAAGATGTAATAATAAAATGGGTCATATTGGAGAAAATTTTAACTTACCTGTCGGAAATAGAAAAGATAGAATAGAGGAGATTTGTAATACAGGAAAATATGAGTTAAAGAGATCAAAGCATCACAACAAGGCAACCAAGTCACATGACAAGACACAATCAAGTCTGATGAGATAGTTTCTCTGCTGACTGGTAAGTTTGCAGTCACAAGGGGGAGACATTCCCACACAGCTTTCCTTCACTAGTGAAAACCTACTCCAGGCTCTCTACACCCACCTAGTGGTCATACAGATACACTACATGTACCACTGGCAGAACAGAACTCACTAAAGATATGTGCCAGACTCAGGTTTGTTTTGACCTGCAAATAACGAAGAACGAACGCTGTCATGCAATGAACCCTTGATTCTAGAAAGAGATAGACCCTCTTCTTTATCTCACACGCATCTCAAAGACCCTCTAACACACACACACACACACACACAACTACACAGTGTTATTACACAAGACAGACATACATACAGAGCCAGATAGGGCAGTGGAGAGATAAAGCTGAGGTGGATAGAGGCAGAAAACCTCAAGATGACGCTCACAGTGCAACTCCCAGTCAGAGTTAAAAGGCAAATCAAAAGGTTATTCAGACGGGATATTTTGCTTGCTGGCCATTTGAAACTGCAGAAAGGCCCCTAATCTCTCTCTCTCTCTCTAATCTGAAACTCTCCCGTAATCTGCCTGCTAAATATAACAGTTTGATTTAGATACTCAGGGTGTTGAAGGAGAGAGGGGGCAGACAGTCAGATAGGGAGGAGGGAAAACTGTCTGTGGGTTTGGCAGTAGTAGAAATATGTATCTATCCTCCACCCACCCTCTGTGACATTTGAATACAGATTGCAGCAGAGGCACAGAAAAAAACACACACACACACACACACACACACACACACACACACGCTTTATTTACACATCTACACCGGTTTAAACTGAAGGATGCAAAAAGGTGATGCTTCCGCCACAAATTCTACTGTACCATGTGTAGCTATCCTCCATCCACCTCATACCTGTATCTCTGCTGCATTTCAATAAAGAGAACATCAGGTCACACACACACACACACACACACACACACCCCGGGACAGTCAAACTCCCCATGTCATTCCCATGGCTGAGAGGGGCTGGACCACGGCCAGGGGAGACGCTAGGGAGAGCAGAGGAGAGGTGGTGGGATGGAAACAGAAGAGGCGGGGCCACGGATACCCTGGGAAATAAGCCTGTTTGTATGGTTTGGACGTCCAGGGGCGGGGGTCAGCCTGCGATGACCTCTGAGGTCTAGGGGGGGTCTGACAGTGTTACTGTGAGAACCAACAAACACACACTGATGTTTGTCCCCAGACGGAGATGGTCTGGGCCCCGGCGGGACGGAGCGGGAGCCAAGGGTCCGCCGGGGAATTAATAAAACCAACGAGAGCCTAAACAATGTCAGACAACAATTCAAACAAGCTCGATGAGGAATCAGATGCCGATACTGTGAGATGTAGCGCCTGAGTTGAACTCATTCAACCCAGGGTAAGGAGTGTGTGTGTGTGTGTGTGTGTGTGTGTGTGTGTGTGTGTGTGTGTGTGTGTGTGTGTGTGGATACATCCTATGTGTGTGGATACATCCTATGTGTGTGGCAGGCAGGGCTTGGTCTTGGGGCAGATTTTTGGAACAGGAGGTGTGTGTTTTGTTCAGTCTTAACCCTGCAGCTGTTCCCTGCAGGGTAGACAACAGACAGACAACAGACAGACAACAGACAGACAACAGTCCTCCAGCCCATTACATGGTCTTCCATCTAAACCAGAAAACAGCATCAACACATTACTAATAGATGAGACCAACGATTCTCAACATGTGATTCAAGCATCCATCCATAGTGTCCAGATAATGGATGTAAATTTGCGAGCTCTGACAGGAAACTGCCACCTGTTTCCTTCGCGACGAGACGCCCTCTCTCTATTGTTGTGGTGGTGACAGGACAGACGTGACGTCGGGGGAACTCCACCCAAACTCTTAAACCATCACCTTCCTGACTCACTGGTTGAAGACGAACGGTTCCTGTCAAAGTAACGTTGCTCTAATTCACGTGTGGGGAGAACGAAAATACACAGCGACGGAGAGGAGGAGGTGGAGCGAGATGGGAGAGTGTGTTGGAATACTACGTTCTGTGTGTGTGTGTGTGTGTGTGTGTGTGTGTGTGTGTGTATGTGTGTGTGTGTGTGTGTAAGAGATTACTGTCTGGAGCGCTGGTGTGCTATGTGTCCTGCTCTGTATCTTTCTGCATGGCTAAAACACAGGGCTGATAAATACCAGCCCCTGATAACGGGGGGGGGGTATGTTTCCATGTGTGTGTGTGTGTGTGTATGTGTGTGTGTGTGTGTGTGTGTGTCTGTGTGTGTGTGTGTGCAGAGGAGTGGGCTTCAAGCACCATAGGCTACACCACTGGAGTTCTGTCTAAGTCAAGCTGACCATCTCCAGCCTGACCCCTCCATCCTCTCCTGATGTGAATCTCCCTCCAGTCCTCCCCGCCGCTATAATTACCTCTCCTCCTCCTCCTCCTCCTCCTCCTCCTCCTCCTCCTCCTCCTCCTCCTCCTCCTCCTCCTCCTCCTCCTCCTCCGCCTCGCTTCCTTCATACCTCCGGACTCCCCATTCTTATCTGCTTACACGACTTCCACCCTGCATTTCCTCCCCTCCAAACTCTCCAGACACCCCTTTGCATTTTTTTTTTGTCTCCCTTTTGTCTTCCTTTCCCTTCCTGTCCCCCTGCTGGGAGGAGAGTGACCCACATCTACCCCCCTGCTAATCAGTCAGACGCAGGCTAGGCTAGGAGAGAAAACTGAGGTTGGAAAGGTGAAACGGGGCGGAGAAAAAAAAGAAGAAAAGAAACTAAGGCAGTTGGGGATGGTCGTACATCTGAAAAGGTGCAAATCCAACAGGGGGTTTCACAAATGCTTTTTTTATTTAGTTCAGCCGCCGTTAACAGGACGGGTCAAGGATGGAGGGATGGAAAACGAGAGGACCCAAGAAAGAGAACGCCTCCTGAAACAGATTTGGTCTCATAAAATATGGCACCTGCGTAAACAGAGAAGCTGAAAAACAGTTCAGAGGAAATCTGCTCTTCAAACATCCTCCGTGTCTTGGATTTATACGGGACGTTGAACTTGAGCTGTGCGTGCCTGTCTGTGTGTGTGTGTGTGTGTGTGTGTGTGTGTGTGTGTAGGGGATCATGACTTTAGCAGACTATGAAGCCCGGGAGACGTATGCTGCCCTCTGCCTTCTGCGGTAACTGCAACCTTTTATTTTTCTTTCTTTCCCTTTAGCTTCTCGTCTCATGAGCTCCATAATAGGAGACGTCCAGCCATCAATCAGCAGTCAAATCTAATAAAGTCACAGGGGGAAGAGACGGAAATGAGGGAGGCAGTGGGCAGAGAAGAGTTCACTTCTGATTGGAGGTCAGTCGTTACCTCGGATAATTCCATTAAAATTTTTACTTTCATATCATGTCTATGTGGTAATACAAGACAGACAGACAGACAGACAGACAGTAGATAGAAAGATAGATAGATAGACAGACAGACAGACAGACAGACAGACAGACAGACAGACAGACAGTAGATAGAAAGATAGATAGATAGACAGACAGACAGAGAGTAGATAGATAGAAATATAGATAGATAGATAGACAGATAGATAGATAGACAGACAGACAGACAGACAGACAGACAGACAGACAGACAGACAGTAGATAGATAGATAGACAAACAGACAGACAGACAGATAGACAGACAGACAGACAGACAGACAGACAGACAGACAGACAGACAGACAGACAGACAGAGAGTAGATAGATAGAAATATAGATAGATAGATAGACAGATAGATAGATAGACAGACAGACAGACAGACAGACAGACAGACAGACAGTAGATAGATAGATAGACAAACAGACAGACAGACAGATAGACAGACAGACAGACAGACAGACAGACAGACAGACAGTAGATAGATAAATAGATAGATAGATAGATAGATAGATAGATAGATCACCATGGCAACACAGGAAGCACAGGAACCACACCTGTGTGTCAACAATCCTCCATATTCCACACCACACACACACACACACACACACACCTTGTTTCATGGATGCTGGGGTGAAATCATAACAGTCACTTCCTAATACAACCTGCATTTAAGTCCTCCGTCTCTTTCTGGGCAATAAGGGGCAGCAGTAGGACAGGCTAAATAAGAGGGATGGGTAGACAGATGGACAGGTGGAAAAGAGAGAAGAAGAAACACCATGAGACGACGAGATTAGACCAGATTGAGGAGAGATACATAAGAACAGGAAAGAAAAGAGACAAAACACACAGGCAGGGAAGCAGGACGGTAAATAAGCAGGCTGAGAGGGAGTTAGTCCACTCCTCCTCTCCATCAGCTCTGCCTACTGGTGTCTGCTTTTTATCAGATCACGTCTCACCTCATTGGAGGGGCATTAACCACCACACAAACACAGGCACACAAACACAGGTGCACACACACACACACACACACACACACCATGGGCGAGGTGAACAAAGCCACTGAGGCAAAGGTGTGAGATGATGGGATGCTGACAGGAAAAATTCCTTTCCCCTCTCTCTCTCTCTCTCTCTCATTGCTCAACGCTGGGTTGCCGCACTGTTGTTGTCGCACTTGCACATAAAGTTAAGCCCCGTCTCTCCTACTTCCTACAGTTAAATAGATGTCCCACAGCAACGTTGTCGTCCCAGAGCGTTTCCCCCGACGCCACCTCGGCTGTTCTGCATCCTCCAGTCTCATCAATCCGACCGGCCGCTGACAGCGAGACGCCACGGCTTCACATCCTGCAGCTGTAGGAATGTGTGTGAGGACGGTTTTTGGACATCGAGGAGAACTTCAGCACCGGTTTGACCTAAACCTCTAAACTCAGCGAGGCACCTCGTGCAGTGGGAAGGTGACTGTGCAACATAATCAGGTCCAGAGGTGCAGGTGTGAGACAGGTTCCTGTTTCCGTCTCTCTCTCTAGTAAATGTTGACTGTGATATGTCGGCTGTGTCTTGTTTGTTGCATGTGTGGTTTACTTTTCTCATTCTCTCTCTCTGACTGCACCCATCACCCATCCAGCCTTCACCCCCACTTTCCCCTGAGTCCTAGTCTTCGTCTTGTTGCTGTCTCCCTGTCTCTCTCTCTCTCTCTCTCTCGCCCTGCAGGTTGGTGGGCGTGTCCCTGAGGGCTCCTGTCTGCATCTTCCCCTGTGTATATTGCCTCTGCCCTCACACACGCTCACGGCTTGCTTGTCTAGTACGTCTACCCCAGCGTGCCTATTGGCTAGACTAGCCTTTCCCAGTCTAGTGAGTTCCCTTGCTCTTCTGTACCGCATCCCCTTACTCTCAAGTTAAGGTCTTGCTGTTTTGAGAACCTCTGCCTCCCGCCTGCGTCTGCCTCTGGGTCCTCCAGTACTCCATCACGACAAAGATGACATATTTACGTGTCCTTTTGCTCCGCCTGGCTTTACGCCATCTGACCCAAATTCAATAATCGTTCTGCTTCTCAGGAAACTCAGAAACATTGAAGTGCAAGTCTCTCTCTCTTTCTCTTTTACTGTGTGTACTTGCATTTCTGATTCCTAAATCCCAGATGCCCCCGTCTGATATGACAGCATAAATCTAATATGGGCCCAGAGTCTCGTCTGGGAGGGAAGGTTCAGAAATGAGAGAGCAGGATGGGAAAACTCAGACCAGTGGGCTAGCCTCTGACCCCACAGAGGAATAAAATAAATGAATAAAGAAATGACCGGAAGCTTCCCGTGTTGGTCCGTCTGTCTGTCTGTCTCGGAAAGCTGGGAACCAGTTTATGAAACTTCTTATCTGAGAAAAGGTTTATAGGTAAAAACTGCAGCACAAATAGGATTTATGATGAGAGATGGTTCATTAAAACTGAAGGGAGGAAGGAACACAGGAAGGAAGGAAGGAAGGAATGATGAAGGGAAGGAAAGAAGGAAGGAAATAAGGGAGGAAGGAAAGAAGGAAGGCAGGACAGAAGGCAGAATGGGGTGTAAGCAGGAAGGAAGGAAGGAAAGAAGGAAAGATGGTGTGAAGGAAGGAGGGAGGAAGGAAGGGAGGATGGAAGGAAGGAGGGAAAGAAGATAGGGAGGAAAGAAGGAAAGGAAGGGAGGAAGGGAGGAAAGAAGGGAGGAAGGAAAGAAGGAAGGCAGGACAGAAGGCAGAATGGGGTGTAAGCAGGAAGGAAGGAAGGAAAGATGGTGTGAAGGAAGGAGGGAGGAAGGAAGGGAGGATGGAGGGAAGGAGGGAAAGAAGATAGGGAGGAAAGAAGGAAAGGAAGGGAGGAAGGGGGGAAAGAAGGGAGGAAGGAAAGAAGGAAGGCAGGACAGAAGGCAGAATGGGGTGTAAGCAGGAAGGAAGGAAGGAAAGAAGGAAAGATGGTGTGAAGGAAGGAGGGAGGAAGGAAGGGAGGATGGAAGGAAGGAGGGAAAGAAGATAGGGAGGAAAGAAGGAAAGGAAGGGAGGAAATAAGGGAGGAAGGAAAGAAGGAAGGCAGGACAGAAGGCAGAATGGGGTGTAAGCAGGAAGGAAGGAAGGAAAGAAGGAAAGATGGTGTGAAGGAAGGAGGGAAGGAAGATAGGGAGGAAAGAAGGAAAGGAAGGATTGTTTCTGTCTCGTAGACTGGCCCACTGCTCAGCTCACATGTTTTTCTTGGACACACTTCCTAAAGATCAACATCCCTTCTCCATGATGCCCGGGGGGACGAGGATCAGCTCTCCTGGAGGGGGATCAGGGGTCAGGGGAGGTCAGCGGGCTTCAGGGGCTCGGCTCGGAGGACGAGGAGGTTGGAGGGTCCTACGCTGGATGCCCCGAGGAGGACTCAGGCAGAGTAAATAAACATCCGTAGATGATGTTTAGATATCTATGAGAGTGTGTTTAGATCTCCCTGCTGCAGTCAGGGAGGTCAGCTTCCCATCTCCCTGCTGGATCAATGTCTGAAAATCCTCCAATGGTGTCGGATTAGAGCCGATATAACACCATGATCTCAGATTCAGAGACAAAGCAGGAGAGACCACGCCGAGCTACAGGTGGATCAGAGACCAGACCTCCACTGATGAAACATCTAATGAAGAAGGAGTTATAAAGCTTTGTATCAATAACGTGAGCAAATCCTTGCTTGGCACTGTGAAAGAAACCTCCAGCTAGACCTGTGAAGCATCTCTGTGTCTGAACCTTCATCACAATAACAGGGCCGTCTGACTCATCCTCGTACAAACAGAGGGATGAAGAGGAGGATAAGAGCGGACGACATTCAGATCAACTTAAGTCATTTGTTGTCACTTCGCTGTTTCTCACGGAGGTCTCGCCTGTCCTTGTTTAGCGCTGCGTCCCACGAGCGGTCTGGCTGCTCCACGCCAGGTTTACATTAGAGCTGCAATGTGTTTAGGCTAATTTCCGCACGCACGTGTCTGAGTGTGCACGTGTCTTAGTGAGCACGTGCACACGCATGTGCCTGAGAGCAGCATCCAGAGAGGGGAGGCGGTGAGAGAAGACGGATGACCAATGGTTAGACTGCAGTTAACTGTGGTCACTAATATGTTGTCTACGTGTGTGTGTGTCAGTGTGTGTGTGTGTGTGTGTCAGTGTGTGTGTGTGTGTGTGTGTGTGTGTGTGCGTGCTGCTTTCGTAAGGGTGTATGTTAAACATCAAGGCTTGGGGGGGATCCCAGGCTGAGAACAGCACAGCTTGGACCTCCAGTTCTCCCAGAGGTCTTTGGGGCCTGACACCTGTGCTATTGCCTCACATTGTAGGAATGACATGCCTCAAGTCTGTGGTCCAAGCACATGTGTGTGTCCAAACAGGACGCAGCTGCAGTGTGTGTGTGTGTGTGTGTGTGTGTGTGTGTGTGTCCGAGAAAGAGAGAGAAATATGGCATACACAAACGAGGTGTTGCCCTCACCTTAGAGACTAACCCCATTAATGCACGTGTGTGTGCATGTGTGTGTGTGTGTGTGTGTGAGAGTGTGTCTGAATCTGTGTGTGGGTAAGGGAATCCACAGTGGGTGTGTAGCCCCCATGATCCCATTGTTCCATTTAGCACTCATTAAAAGGTTTACAAAAATTACAGCTCACATCCACCCAGACAATGGATCCCCAGGCCATTGTCTCCTCAACGCAGTTACAATATGGTGTTAGCTGTATATGGCACCCTAAGGCACCACGGTATGTGTTACGCACCCTATCTGGAGGGTGACAGTTTGAGAGAGACCACTGGAAAGTGTGAGAAAGGATCCGTTGTTTTGACCCAAACTAGATCTAGATAGATTAACATGATCGTGGCTATTATAAGTGAGGTTGCAGTAAAAAAGGACTCTGATCACCAGTGGGATACCCAGTTGTGATGGCAAAATCCACCCCGACTCTCGCAATGTCTTGAGCGTAGCCCCTGATTGACATGGACGTCGGCCAATCACATTAGAGTCGGGGATATCCATGTAATCCGCCGTGGCAGATAAGCCTCTTTCTGCACCCTCCGACCGTTCCAGCTGGCCTAACCCGGGAGTCCTTTTTGTTCCAACTCTGCCATCCTGGAAAATGTGTTCATTTTCCCACACTGGGATGCAGTGCCCACTCCCATTCCAGCTGTAATGCACATTCCAGGACTGTGCGCAACTGAGCTAATCAGGGCAAAGGGCCACGCGTGGGTCTGGATAGTGATTGGACGGGTTATCATGCGATTATCCCGGAAATATTTAGAACATCACATCAAGCTCATCTTCCTCATCACAGCAAGGTACAAAATGATGAACATTGAGAGCAAGTTGAAGGTTTAAAATCACACTGTGAGTTGGAAAGAAACTGTTGATTGATTAATTAATTCAACCACGCAACACTTTGAAAATGGCAAAACTGACAAAACCACAGAGTGCATGCTGCACAGTGGCTGCACATGGACGATGTCAATTCCTGCTCCTTTGTCTTGCTCAAAAAGTGGAAGTCTGGGATGAATGTGAGAGCCTAGCGGAGCTCTAATTGTTTCCTCCACAGCCTGCAGCGGTCCCCTGCTCTGGGCTCCCACAACAAGACCTGATGGGGAACACATGGCGTTGCTATGGTGACCCGCAGCTCTGGTCACATTCTTCCTACGGCCCAGAGGGGCCTCTCCACCAACCCAACATCCCCCGGCCACAGTCTTGAAATCAAACACGTGCAACACTAGGGCATTAAGAGCAAATGGCTTTAAGACCTTATTGACCTGACTTACGAGGAAACGCAGACTTGATGAATGTAGAAAACACAGAGTGCACGAGAGAGTGAGAGAGTGAGATTGGGAGGAGCTCTCTGTCGAAGAACAGATGGATTGAACCGGTAACAATAGGTATCAAAATGAGAAGTGTGTACAATCTCCTGGCAGACAGGGTGGGTATCCCTCCTCCGGTCTCAGCACTCCCAAGGTCACACAGATATTGCATGGTTACATGTAGCAACATTAACGTAGCGACTGTGCTGCTGTAGGTGGGGATGGGATCAAGCTGCTGCAGTTTCCTGTGTTTTATAGAGGAAATTGTTCATGTAACAAAATGAAGAAATAAGAAATTAATGTAGGTGCAAAAATAAGTGACTTCCTCTTGGATTAGTGGGTAGGAAGGAAGCAAATAATTGGATATGAAGTCAAAAGGTCAGATCTTGGGCAACAAGTTCAGGGCCGCCTTAACCAGAATTGTTGGACGTCAAATCAATATATCACTGTATTGATTGGGATATCGGACAATGTCTTTTGTTAATGTTTAAAACAAATATTGTAACTACTTTCACTGCATCACGTTAGCCAACCTCACGCTGTGTAACGTGGATGCAGGAAAAACGTGACGATGAAAAACATCCCCAAATAACAGGCCTTTTTTCTGAGCCAAGCTCCATCCACAGCCTGACCACATCCTCCAGCTCCGACCGGCCTGCAGCCTCCCCTCACAAACTTCACAAACGCTCAAGCATGACAGTACATGTGTGTCCCTGTGTGTATATGTGTGTGTGTGTGTGTGTGTGTGTGTGAGCGCCTGTGTGTGTGTCTTGAGATGCTCCTCTGTCCAACCAAACAATAGCCCCTGTTGTCCCTGAAGAGCCCCCGTCATCTTAAAATGGGAAAGAGAGGCACTTTTACAGGCTCTTAAAAGCTGGACCGCAGCTGGGTGAAAGACGGATGGGTCAAGCTCGGCTTTGACACAGAGAAGAAGAAGAAAAAAAAAAAAAAAAAGAGGAAGGGAAGAAGACGAAGATTTCATTTGCGAAAAATATGATGAGATCTTGTGATGTTCGTTATCTGAGTTATGGGTTATGAAGCGCTTGTGTGTCTGTGAACGCCGGAGCTTCAATGTGTGTCTGTCTCATATAGCTTGTTGTCCTTGACGGCGGGGTGAGTCTTTCTGCACCGTGACGAGATAACTTACACACACACACACACACACACACACACACACACATACATACACACACACTAATATACTGGTAATATAGGCGTGGTCAAAAAACATTTCATCAGTTCTAGTCAAGCATCAATGCGCTTTAATGAGTCATTTTCATGGTGTACGCTTATGAGAACCTGTGTTGTAATGATGATTCTGCTCAACAGACCTTAGCGGGTTGCAAGTCCTCCCTTCATCATTGCAAATTATTTCTTATTATTACTGTTTTCTTCCTTTTGTTTTAAAGTGATTTGTAAGTTTGTTAAGAGTGTAGTGATTTTTACTATCGTTGTGATTATTGCTCGGCTCTGTTCACTGATCTGTACGTTCAAGATACAGAAAACTGTGAGTCGAGGCTCAGGAGAGGCAAACAAATACTATGAGGAACGTGTTATTTGAACGGTGTGAAGATTTAACAGGCTAGTTAAGAGTCTGTGTTTCTTCTACGTGTGACTTCGAAGTCTCACCATGACTTTTAACAGATTCAGGTCAGGTCAGTGTCTGTGGAGTCTTTAAAATTATTGACTCTTAGCAACAGCTAGCGGTGACATTTCTCTCCACTTTTGCCATGGACATTGTGGTATGGTACACACACACACACACACACACACACACACACACACACACACACACACACACTCTCACAGCTGGTTACCGTCTGTCTGCCAAAGCATCTCTGTCTTTTTGCCCCACAGCTTGCCTACATTCCACGCAGGACAAAGCCAGCCTGTGATCCCCACTGACTTCTCTTTGCCAGCAATCTTTGCCACGGAAGAACAAAATCCTCCCATCCAACATTTTTAGTGATAGCAGCAGGTTTGTACCGTCCTCTCCTCCCTTCCCCAGACACACCCATACACCCTGTTCTTTCTCATCATTGCGCCATAAGGGCTCGATCGTCTCTGACAGGGTCAGGCAGCGAGACTACAGGAATGGATGAGGCTCCTGATTGCAGGTCTGGACTACTCATCCACATCGTACCTTCTGCTGATAAGTACAGGGCCCTCTCTTTCCCTCTCTCTCTCCATTAGGGTTACTGGCAGGCAATGTGTTTCCATCAGAAGAGATCCATCATGTATGATCGTTGAAGTTTCTGACCACTCATGGCAATCAGGCTCTAAACAGAAGAGTTCAACAGGGTTCAAAGATGTAAGGGCCTGGACTCAGACTGAGGTTATTCTTTGTACTCACTGCAAATAGAGCAAGCAGAAGATTCCCACTGGGGCCATCTATTGTGTACATTCGTGGTATTATCAGATGTTTTGAATAAAAGAATCCACCACATGGCATATGTTATGTACTCAGGAGATCTTTTTTTTTCCAAAGGGACAGGAAAGTACACGACGGTTATGGGTACTGAGTTCAGAATGTATATATGGACTTGTTTTCATGGAACAAGGAAATCCTTGCCATTTATTGTCACAGGCGAAAACACAGGCGTGCACCCACCCACCCAAACACACACAAGCCGTGTTGTTCCCACAAAAACAGAGACACTGCCTATATTAAAAAGATCAGTGGACTGTCATTGTGCTCGGCTTCCTGTGACGTGTGTCATTTCCTGTCCCACATCAACTGCGGCAGCTTTTCCCAGGGAGGAAAGGATGGCATCCCTCCATCTGTAGAGTGTCTAAAACCTGTCTCGCTATCACACACACACACACATGTTGTCGCTCTCTCCCTACCGAGTCCTGTCTCTCTCTCTCTCTCTCTCTCTCTCTCTCTCGGTCTTTATCGACCCGTGTCCGCCGTCGTGTAGGACAGGAGGGAGACGCTGACCTCATTCCACTGTTGGTTGAGCTGAAATGTCTTCCCTCCGATACCCGAGGCTCCTCCCTGTTTTCTGAGAACTGAGAAGAGGAGGACCTCCAGCACAAAGGAGAGCATTGATCTGCTCAACGTGTTTTCTGGCGAGGACGGCGGGGCGCCTTGTGTTCCGCTCCTCACGTTGTCCCGGCTTTCCGCGGTTCAGAGAGTTACTGTACCTCCTAGCACCCTGGGTTTCTCCTCTCGCTATTTCACCGGGGTTGTACTCCCTTCATAGATTTAGCCAGCAATGTGTGCGATCGAAAGTTCCTCAGATGTGGTTGAAACGGCGTTGTGAGCTACTGGTGTACCGAATTGATTTCCTCATTACTCGGTTTTAGTGTGCTTGTTTTTTTTCATCGTACCGATTGCAGAACCACAATCCACTAAAGATTTAAAAGAACAATGAGCACTTTGGAAGCATGATCTTGTTCTGAACGCCTTCAATGCACACTCTGCCAGGGGAGTGGGTGGTAAAGGCTGGAGAGTCACCCTGCCAAATCTCTGCTCTCCCCCAAGCAAAAACCCCCATGCAATTAACATCTTAACTCGCTGTTAAACAATCCTCTCTCTCTCTCTCTCTCTCTCTCTCATTACATTTATTGACGCTGTCTCCATCTCCTTCACACTCACCACCTCACTCTGTCTGGCTTTCAGGCTCTTTGAGAACACCAAGCATGGGAATCCAGATCGTCGAGTACTTTTCCGTCGTTGGCTCAAAACCCATCAGCCGTCTTCAACGCTCAAGAAGTACCTTTTATATATGCTTTTATCTTGAAGTTTAAAATAAAAGTCTCTCCTCAAGCTCTCATTTGTCTTATTTCTTTCCTGGCGCTTCTCTACTAACACGATGTTAATGATACTTTAAGGGGCTTTGGCTCTGGCGGTTGGTGATCCAGGAACTGAAGCTCATTCTACCGCTGCACTCATCAGGTTCTGGATCAGCAAAACTGTGGAAATGTTCATGTAAAAACACTTCAGACAGCGCTTCAACACAGATGTCACCGCTCCAATAACACAACCCTCCATACACACTGCTCCTCACATATGGAGCAGCCACGCCAAGGCACCCCCCCCCCCCCCCCCCCCCCCAGAGCTGTTGACATGGCTATGGCCGCCGTTTACCCATAAACAGCCGTCACCCAATCACCACAGCTGCGTCAAGTCTCGGGCCAATCCGGACAGCTGCGCGAGATCAGTCCGAGCCCGTTCTGCAGAAGACTAATCGCCGTGGCCCGTGGTTCTCCTCGGGGATGGACGTGGAACGGAAAGCAAGGAGGACGAACGGCAAGAAAGACAGAAGGATGAACGACATCTGTGAGAATCCATCTTGGTTTCCATTGTGTTCACAAACAAGTCCACCAGTTGGATTATGGGTAAAGTGGGGGAAAAAAATAAAGAGTTGGGGATTTGGATCAAGGTCCAAACTCTTGGACCTTGGGAAATTTACGACTTAAATATGTGAGCAGTAATGCAAGAGGCACCACAACAACTGGAGAGGTTACAGTGTGTGACCTTTCTGAGAGTAGTAACTTATCTTTTATGAACAAAATGTTTTTTACAGCACATCTTCAGCAGACCAGTTGTGTCATGGATGGAAAGAAGGAGGTTGGGGAGCGGTGAGGGTTGCGGTTGGGGAGGATGTTTTTATTGTTTTTTCTATTGTCTTCAGAAACAGAGTTCAAATCATGTCAAGGTTTCAACGCAAATGATGAAAAGACCCTCACGCTCTTGGCACGTTATTATCACTTCACTGAACAATCAAGATCCTTTCCCTCTCATCTGGCCGACAGAGAGAGAGAGAGAGAGAGAGAGAGAGAGAGAGAGAGAGAGAGAGAGAGAGAGAGAGAGAGAGAGAGAGAGAGAGAGAGAGAGAGAGAGAGAGAGAGAGAGAGAGAGGTGCTCTGCTGACCCTCTCTGGAATGTACTTCCTCTTTCTCTCCCTCTACTCCTCCTTATGGGGTTTCCTGTATTCAGGGCAGGCGTGTAGGTCAAAGGTTGGACGTACTGTAAAGTTGATCCGGTAAATTCTCAAGGCATGCCAGTCAGAATAATGCAGTTCCTCCACCATTCCTTTCTTTTTTAAGAGCACCACCTCCCCCCCAAGGAGCTGTTCTTGCCAGCAGGGAGTTTTTAAGACTCCATTTCAGTCCTGGGGTCGTAGTCGTCCCCGCCCTGCTCCGGTCTATTCCAGTAAATTACTTGATAAACTACGAACCGTACACAATCTTGTACCCAAGCCTTTTCACTCAAAAGTTACAAAAATGTTACAAAAATACCTCTTATAACTGCTTATGTCACTGCTGCAAGATGATTTTCAACACGATTTATTAAGTTGATATAAGATGTGTCCGCCCTCTTGTCTATGATGGGGAGGAAGAACAACCAAGTCAACCATTGGGCGGTCTTGGTTCTGCTTCGGTTCTGCTTCGGTTCTGCTTCGGTTCCCTAAGGGATCTATACAGCACCTCCCCCCTGTCTCTCGCTGGACGTTATCTCATTATGAAACTGATGTTTAGTCTATCTCTCCCCTGGCTGATTTCAAAACAAAGCATCGGGTCCCTTTTTCTCTCCTTCCTGTCTGTCCTCCCTCTCCCTAATGGGACTCCCACACTCCAGACACCCTCCGCTCTGACCTCCTCCCCTCACAGAGGTTAATGGTGTGAATTTCACCACTTAGGCTATCAGAAAGTGTGATAAGGCAGTGTGAAGCCCTGCGAGAGGAAATGCCTCTTTTCTCTGTAAGGACACGAGATTGTGCTGCACGCGGCTACATCTCCACGTTCGGGCTGGTCCATGTGCATCGTCTATCTAACACAGAGACAAAGACATGGCAAGTCAGGTGGGTTGAAGACCTGCTCTGCTGCCTCGAGGCGACTGGTTCGATCGATCTACACGGTCCCGGCTTTTCTCTGTCCTGGCCCCGCAGTGGTGGAATGAACTCCCCACTGATGTCAGGGCAGCAGAGTCGCTGCCCATCTTTCACCGCAGGCTGAAAACCCACCTCTTCAGGAAACACTACCCTGACCCTTCCTCTTAGCCTTGTCTATTTGTCGTCAATTATTTGTCTAAGCTCTTGTTTATTGGATCTTGTCATTGGATACACTTATTTGTCTTAGCTCTTGTTTATTTGATTCTCTTATTTGTCTCATTTGTTTAAGATAAAGTAGGTTGCTAACTTATTGCACTTTTACCTTAGTGCTAGTTCTGCTCTTAGTTGCTTGTTTAGGAAGGAAATGCACTTATGATTTCTGGTGACTAGTAGTTCTCTTATTGTAAGTGGCTTTGGATAAAAGTGTCTGCTAAATGACTGTAATGTAATGTAATGTAATGTCATAGGTTTGAATGTGTTTGTCTGTCTGTGTTGGACTAGCCTCCTGTCCAGGGTGTTTCCCTGCCTTCTGCTCAGTGTATGCCGGATAGGCTCTAATCGCCCTGTGACCCTGAATAGAAATACATGAGTAAAGAAAATGATTGAATGTTGTGATGCTTTCATTTCTCCTGGATAGCAGAGAGAAGGTAGAGCTAGATGAGGCCGAGGTTAAGGGAGGGAGAGAGAGAGGGATTTAGAAAGTTAAAGGGGAACATAGTTGGGGTTTGGTACTCACCCTGGCACCCTTCTCTGGGAAACATTTACAGCCTCCACTGCAGTCTCTTCCTCCACAGGGGCCGCTCTGCTTCTTCCCACCCTGCTACAGACAAAACAGAGAACATGCAGGTTAGAGCTGGACCACGTCAGTCTGAAAATCACATCGCCACACATTTGCATTTGAGAGAGCCGAGCTGCATGAGCTGCAGCCGCTGCATTTCTTTGCTCGCGTTCCTCTTGGTGCAGTCGTGTGGGACAGGGTGTGGGTAAGTTGTGTACTGTCGGTGTGAGAGTCTGTGTTTGTGTACTCTGTGGTTTCTGACTGCATTCGTTGTTTATGGCTGCATGAGTGCGGATGGTTGTCGGGAGTGCTGTCTGAACTGTTGTGTTTATTGGTCTGGTGAGCCCTAAGGGTGTTTTGGATATGGCTCAGATGACTCACGACGGATGTCCAGACATAATGGACGACCATGTGTTCATGGAAATCATCCCAATTCATTAGAGACGTTTGGTCTGGCAGGGAGAATGCGTCTGGGATGAAACTCAAAAAAGTCCCCATCAACATGTTTAGGCTGCATACCAGAAAGACTACCCACGCCACCATCACTGGGCAATCTGCACTAGACAGGATGCACACACACACACACACACACACACACACACACACACACACACACACACACACACACACACATCCCGTGGCTGGAGGTCGCTGTGGACGTGACACCATCAAAGAGAGCAGTCACACCAAACCCACGGGTCAGGGGTGTCAAGACCCTGATGGATGGCTGAGACAAGCTTGTCTTGGGACATGATGATGATGATGATGATGATGATGAAGACAGAGAGGAGTCTTGGAGAATACTTCTGTTTATGTGGGAGGTCAGATGAAATAATAATCGGAACACAAGAGCCAGTTTGAAACCGCTGGATCACGTGAATCACCACATTTCTGATTCACTCCAGTCACAGAAACAAATTATTTGACAAGACTGGAGACACGCATGAACCCTCCACACTGCAAAACAGATATGCTTTATATTAAGTTAGCTCGACGGCATAGCTGGAACATCTCACTGGTCTAAATATTCCTTTAGTAGCGCTGTGCTTGGGCACTGACTGCATGTCTGGAAACAAAAGCATGTGAATAGTTTGAAATGTTGTCACCATGGGCAGCCCGTTCAACTCCAAGTGTTTTGGGAGTTTGGTGAAAGGGCCCTTCAGTGTTCGTTCAATTATCATGTATGAGTGAAGCTGTGAGTCTACAGACGTGCAGAGAGGCTCCGTCTCGCGGGTTTATCTCGTGACGTCTCCGCCCTTGCGTCTGCCCACGTCCCCCCACCTACACAGCCATACCATAGCTCGCTTAGGCTGCAAATGCCTACACCCCCACCCCCCAAAAAAAAAAAAATCAAAATGGCCACTTTATGCCCACAGTGGCAACAAAGTGGCGGATAATTCCCCCTCATCACTCTGACATGAGATCCCAAAGGCCCAGCTGACAAAGGCCACATTGAGACCCTCCTCACACACAAAGAAGCTCTTTTTACCACCGACCATGTCCTTTAATGATCCCCTATCTCCACTGCACAAAAGACTCCCTTCCCCTCCCTTGTGGAATGCACACAGCAGTTTTCTTCCTTAACTACTGAGGAACCGAGGGGGTATAGCTGAGACGCGATGCCTGCACGCTACGGCGGTAGACTCCTTCTACTCATAACTCAATAGATGACATTCTCTACATTCTCCACTCGACATGATTTTGAGAGTTTATTGGAAGCGAGCGTTTCCCCTTTGCACCACCTCGCTAAACTTAGCTTTCAGGAGAGGAGACGGAAAAACAGGAGGTCAGACGGGACGTCGGCTCATCATCATCAGACGCACAAAGGAGAGGTTTCCAAAAAAGGCCGTTACATGACACGCGGCTGCAGGTTACAAATGACTCAGAATAGCTGGCGACTGTTTCGGTGGAGGACAATGCAGCATCCTGTTTCCTCCTCCCACCACCAAAACAACCCACCTTCTGCAAAATCACCTTTTCCACACTTTCGGTATGATCACTTTACCATTGTAGTGAGATCATCGTGTGTGTGTGTGTGTGTGTGTGTGTCCAATCAAGCTCTGAATCCAGCATTACCCCATAATATAAAGAAAACAACGTTACTACAAAGGTCAAATGTTAACCGTATTAACGTGGCTAATGGTATTTCATTCCCTCTCCCTTCCCGGTGGTGGTTTGTGGGGGGGTGCAAGAGAGGAGGACTCTCTAGCCGCGAACCAGACCGGTCCAGACCAGACCAGAACAAGACTCGGACCGAAAGTCGTCGCGGCCACGCCCCCGACCGCGTGACACGAGAGACGGATGAGACCGTGGACCACCCAGCAGAGCCACAGCTGAGGGTTTGGCCGGCTGACAACAATCTGGGGTCCTTACCATCAATCTGACACCGATGTAAAGCTCTGACGATAGAGCACCTGAGGCCCAGACTCAACACGGTGGGGGGGGGACTGAAAGCTATACCAGACTCAACACGAAGAGACAGGCGAGGACGTAACGTGTTCATTTCCACGACATAAACACACGTCATGCTGCAATATCACTCTGTATTCTTCATGCTCCCTTTTTGCGATGAGTCAATAGTGTGTATGGTGTGAAACAACAACAACCCCCGGGGCAACAATAACTCAACTGTGGTTGCTGGTTTACAGGAAAGCTCTCCAGTGTTGATCATCTTTCATGTCTTGCGAAGTACCTTCAGTGGTGTGGGAGAACCGCTGTGGTCTGCTCTACTTCAATAATGCACACACACACACATCCAAACACCCACACACACACATCCAAACACACACACACACATCCAAACACCCACCCCACACACTCAAAATGAAACTCCGCTGCAGTGTAGCGACATCCATGGAAAATTCCCTCATTCCCCCCGAAGCTCAGAATATCCCAGACGGCGTTGGACCGCATCGGCATTAAAAACATCTCAGCAACGTATTAATTGTTTGTCCTCTCAGAGCCAAAAATCCTCCCACTCCTCTCTGCCTGGGTTCTTCGGTGGTGGAAGCCTGGTCTGGATGGTGTGTGTTTCGGTTTCCCCTTGTAAACAAGCCTGGCTTAAACGCCGGGTAACCGGTAAGAGATGTGTCAAGAGAACGAAACCCTACCAGAGTGAACACACTGCTCCCCTTTCATTCACTTCCACTGAACCATGACGCACGTTATGAGTTTAACCTGGTTGTGGCTACGTAGTTAAGTTGAATTCGAACTTCTACGAACGTCTAAGAATTAAGTTAACATTTCCTTTTTAGAACGCCTTACTGAATAACTGAAGTGTTTTACATCATTTTCACGATTCTTCAGTGTTTGAGTGCTGAGGTGTGTATATGGTGAAGTGAAGAGGCCACAGCGGTCAGATTAATGTCTCCCTTAAGTTTAGTTGCCTCCCTGTTTTTATGAGTACGCTGGTGCCTCCCTCCCATGAACACCGACTCCTTCAATATATATGAAATAAATCCAGTTGGCTCAGCAACACACATCTCTCTCTCTCTCCCCCACACACACTCAGCACACTACTGTTTTTCATGCTATAAGAAGAGAGATATATTTCTCTTTATTTGAAGCTGGCAGCTGGTTTAGTGTGCTGCTGTGTGTTTTTAATGACTAAGCAGTTGTTGATGTGCATTTCCTTTCAGCGTTGTGGGTGGGTGTCCAGACGCACATACTACACCACCGCCATTTATTCAGACAAAACATCACGCAGCGCTGTCATCGGTTTGATGGGACTATCTGCGGTCAGCCTGAGTCACCGCGGTCCTGGTTTATCCATGCACTGTATACAGAAGGTTCACCGCAGACGCAAGCCACATCCGAGAGCCTCCTGTCCTCCATGTGAAACCCAGCCGGGATCAACACAGGACCTCAGGCACAATGGCGAGACGATGACACGACCATGAGATGAGACCAAAACAAACCAAAGACACGTTACAGATACAAGGGCAGATAGTGATGTTGGACTTGGGAACAGGGAACATCCACTATATACAAAGAAAATAAATAAATATACTTGATTTTTGAGAGGGTGCAGGAATTAGAGCGGCATCTTGGGGCTTCATCCCCCCAGCAAGAGACAGTCAACTCTGTAACCCTCAATAACACAAAACCAGAAGGATCATGGGAGGATTTACGGTAAGTTGGGAACCCGCCATGATGATGACTGCACAGGTCAGACAAAATGGACACATTAACCCCCAGGTGGTTGAATGAAAAGATGCGCACGCACACACACACACACACACACACACACACACACACACACACACACACACACACACACAGAAAGACATAGCAAGAGAGAAAGAGAGAGAGAAAGAGAGATAATTGAAAAAAAAAGTCACATCACATCTTCCATCCTCTCCCCTATAAAAAGAATCAACAAACAGGAAATCAAGAGGTCACGCACACACACACACACACACACACACACACACACACACACACACACACACACACACACACACACACACACACACACACACCAAACAGAGAGAGCGAGGACAGAGTCCATGATGTCGACACACAGCTGTACATTCCACATCTCTCCTGGAAAATCAGTCACTGAGACATCCTGTGATCATTCATGTAACGTTACTTAGAAATGTAGTTCAAAGAGACGACCTGAGAAATAAAACTTCTAAATATCTCATTCTGTGTTGGTTAAACATCCCAGCGTTTACACAGTCAACTCATGATGTCACTGACAAACCTTCCCAGCAGCCATCACTCTCAATCTGAAGTCACGGGTCTGACAGATCGCCTCTCCAATACGGCTTCTCAGCTTACACACATGAAACGGCAGAGTGGAGCATCAACAGTGTTTGTGCGGGACTCCCGTACGCCTGGGCAGAGATCAGACACCGCTGCAGGTCAGGATCACCGTTTGATCTGGGATCGGCGGTGACAAGGTCATTCCCCCCCTCTCCTAACTCACCCCACGGGGGAGGACAATGCAGAGGAAACAGAGCAAGGAGATGTGAAATACAGCTGCTCTGATGATGCTAGTGAAGGACACCGGGGCTGTTGGGGTCAAGGGTAACAAGATCCTGCACACGCAAGGAAACGTGACCGTAATTGGTTGATCTGAGGTCTGTTTGGCAGTGGCTGTTCCTCATCCTCAGCGGGGGGGGGGGGGGGGGGGGGGGGGGGGGTGTCTGACCTGTGACCTTTCCTCTTTGACTTTGGTCCAGTGGAATGTTTGAACTGTTCAGGTCCGTGGATGACCAATCCACTCAAGCAGGCTGGTGCAGCAGCCACACAACCTCCACAGACATGAGGTAAAGATCTTGCGCTTTTTCTGCAAAACATCGCTGCCTAAAGTGCATTTTGTGCTGTTAATGTGAAAAAGCGATTTGCGCGTCATGCACTTTGTTCCCATAATGATTAGCTGCTGTAGCTGGCACAGCACGCAGTACTGAGGTGCAACTTTCAGACACTTAGTAGAAACTCCCACAACACAGTCAAGATGCTGCTATCAACAACTACTACCAACTTTTCTACTTCTGCTTTCTCCATTTTCATTCTGGTGTTGCTGTTGTCCTGAACTGCTGCTCTTTATTGTGACTGACCAGCTCACAAAAAAAAGTGGAAACTGGAACATTTCTCGGTTTGAAAATGCCCCTAGACCACACTCTGAGGCTGTGGTGTGTGGGGCAGGAAGACAATCCACCTGTCTCCATAGTAACTTGTAACAATTGTAATTAAATGTCCCGATAAATGAGCCAAAAATGTCTGCAGCTACAAGAACTCCACAAAACTCTGAAGTTAGATTCAAAACTACCTTCACAACCAACTGCATCTGCACAGAGGATGTGAGGACAGCGATGAGGAGGTGGAGCAGGAGCGTGGCGGTCATCAGCATCATCATCATCATCTGTGGACCTTCTCCTGCTTCAGTTCCTGGACTTCACCAGTGATGACTCTGGTTATGAGAGCCTCCTCTCTCAGGAGGAAGAGGAGTCTGATGATGATGGTTCCTTGTATAACTCCAGGTCTTCCTCTCCTCTCCACCAACACTTCCCAGCTCAAGACCAGAGGTTGGGCTGATTGAGGGCAAAGCCACTGAAGAAGCAGCGGTCAGAGGATGAAGACTCCTCTGAAGAGTCGGATCCCTCAACCTCTGGACAGGGAGGAGAGCAACTGGGAGGAGGTTGCTGCTAAGCGGCAGAGATCGACAGCGACTCGGATGAACTTCACCATGCCAGACCTTCGTTTAACACTACAGTGAGGGTTCAATCAACACTAGTACCGGCATGAAATACAGCAAGGACAGATTTTACACTTCTCAACAACACTCCAACATCTGCACCTGCACTTGAATTAAATAAACTGAACAATCTGTTTTGTTTGTGAGTTTTATCATAATTCCACAATTGAGATGTATTAATGTGATGCTATTTCACGATCCAGGAAGTTATAACAACATCAACCAATTTAGAGGGACATTTTATTACATGTTGCCAAGTTATTACATTGTCCAGCAGTTATCTCAGCTTGACTTCTCAAGGTAACAGCTGCATGTCTTCACACTAACCATGTAAAAGACCTCAACTTAAAGAGTACGAACTGGCTGAACTGAAACATCTGGCCACACAACAGGAAACCCAGGGAAGTGCTTTTATCAAGATCGCTGTATGATACATGCATCTGTGATGGGAACGTGAACTATGGGATACGCCTTGATGCATATACGTTACGCACTGTACAGTATCTCCTCTGTCAGAGTGATTCAGTGCTGGGCGTGTGATCCTCTGGGCTCCAGCTGAGAAACATCTCGACGTGCGATTCAATGCAAGCGAGCACGAATCTCATCACCCGGCCATTACGAGCTAATTGATGTTCCACTCAAGAAGCAGCCCTGCATGCTGTGGTTCAAGCCCATAACTGCCCATGACCGATTCACTGATTAATAGGCCTGAGGCTTTCGACAGCAACCGAGGTCGGGCTCTGGAGAATCAGAGCGAGGATTTACTTCAAAGATTTGGGATTTGTATGAAAAACAGAGATCGTGAAATATATCTTGAATGTCATGCAGCCCCGACAACACAAAGAACGTCATAAATCATCAGATGGTCACACAGGGCAGCGGACCCAACCCTTGTACATGTTTTTGTAAGTAAAATGTAATTCCAAGCTTTGGTTTTTGGACATTTATTCTCAGACAGCGAGATACCCGCTGCAGCCTCCCTCTAGCCCACATCAGCGTCTCCTGCAGAGGTGTGCAGAGACTAACACCAGCATCCTTACGTATACGTCCAGGGAAATATAAGGAGGGATGAGGGTGTGATTGTTGCGCTGGATAAAAGGGGAGAGAAGCATGTCTAAATGACCCCTATAACTGTGGGTGTGAGGGTATGCACATAAAACCCACCAATGTGTGTGGGAGCGTGCGTAGACACTGGGATTGAATCCAGTTGAAAAGCAGACTTCACGCTGTTCATTGTTGCTGTCTGTCTGCGTGGCTGTGGGAACCGTTGCCTCCATTCTCTCACACAAATTCAAATTACAAGTCGGGAAAAATGTGATTGAAAACACTAAGCGACATTTTATTTTATACGCATCATATCCTGGGTTTCCTCTGAAGCTTATTTTTTTCTTTCAGTTTTTCCTTCTTTTTGTAATATCAGCTTAAACAGAGTTACGAAACCAAAAGGGTTTAAAAAGCAGGGCAGCGTGTCAGACGGGTGAGTTTAGTTAAGTGCAGCTCGGCCTTCCGGCAAGAGTCGCATGTTGAGTTGTAAAAATAATCAGATTTTAATTCTTAAGCAAACACAGTCGCAAACATACACACACCAAGCACAACAGTGGTACACAGAGACACACACACACACACACACACACAAAAACATAATCGTGTTTGGCTTGGCTTGGCTTTTATTATTGAGGCATATCTTGATACGGAGCTAAATGTCCCGTAAAAGACCCCATTATGGTGATAAGAGGAAGTCTTGTGAGTCCCTGAAGGCCACATTAGTCAGCCATTATGGATCTCCATGCATCTCCAACTTGCTATCCAGCTTGTCTGCACCATTTTGCTTCTGCTCAGTCAAAATTCTGCTTCCTGCCATACCACCATCTACTTCCTGTAGGGAGAGTTTAAGAGCTGGTCTCTTTGCCAAGTGCTCACGTGTACACATGTTCAAACAGACAGAAGGCACACACCTACACACACACACACACACACACACACACAATGGAAAATGGGCAAAGACTGTGTGTGATGATAAGGAGATATATAAAGGTGGAGATTTGTGAAGAAGAAACAGAGAAACGAGAGATAATCCAGGGAACAACAGCGTTAGAGCGAGGCCGGTATGGGAACAGCTGCGTGACTCAACACAGGAAGCAGTGATTTCCCATGTCCACGCCGAGCCGCCATGGAAACCAACTCAACAACTTGATTAACAGAGAAATGGAGAAGCAGAGAAAGAGACGTGAAAAGAGACAGAGAGGAGAGAGAGAAAGACAGAGGGGGTGGGTGGGGGAGTTTGGGGGAGAACATGGAGGAGAGGCAGCAGAGACTCCCACTGTTCTCCCCTGGCTGGGCTCCAGTGTAAACACAGCTCTGGTTTCTGCCTTGGGCCTGATACAGCTGGACCCTTCCTCTCTTAGCTTGCCTCAGGGCACACAGAGACTCAACTCCATTTCCCAGGGGGCCACACTTCTAATCAGCGCTTCCTGCTAGGGCCTGAATTAAATGGAGGTGGGATTAGACGCTAACGGGCTAACCTGTCCAGCTCCACAGCCCTGCTGCTCACCCCTCTCATCAGATGATCAATGACATCCAGATGGGAGGATCCACCCAATAACAACCTGGACACCCGAGAGGCCTGAGAATAGTGTGTGTGTGTGTTTGTGTGTGTGTGTATTCCTATGCTTATAAGGACCAAAATGTCCTCACAAGGATAGAAAGATGAGGGAAATCTGCCAAAGTGAGGACATTTTGTTGGTTCTCACTTCTTCAAGGGGCTAATTTAGAGTTTGGACTTGGTTTAGGGCAACAGCGTAAGTAGAACATGACAGGCCTTAATGCAAAATAAAATTGACGGCCCCGCGGGTCCCATTGCAACTGCCCCCGCCTACGCCCGTGGTTTTAGACTTATGATTCAGGTTCAGGTTAGGGTTAGGGTTAGACATGTGGTGGAGAAGGTTACGGTTCAGGGTTAGGGGTCAGGAATGTAGTCAACCAGGGTCCTCATAAGGATAGTAACACAAACAAGTGCCTCCAGAGCCTTCCTGTGGAGACTGAGAAACTCTGTATATGTGTGTGTGTGTGTGTGTGTGTGTGTGTGTGTGTGTGTGTGTGTGTGTGTGTGTGTGATAGAGAAGAAGGAGATGGTAGGACAGAAGGAAACATTGGTCGGCGGGAGGGGAGAGAGTGAGTAAGAGAGAGAGAGAGAGAGATTAGACAAGGTCGTGTTATCATAGTATGCACATTTAACTCTGTTAACATTCTTCCCATGACAAGTAATAATTCAGTCTAATCAATTAGACTGCAGCTGGGCTGAAAGCGGACTGGTGTGTGTCTTCTGTCCAGAAAAGGAATCGTACAGGACGACGAGATCAGGGACGGTCCGCCTCCTAACTACTGCTGATGACATATCATACACAGGCCTCTGTACCATCTGCAGGATATGACCAGCTCCAGATTAAACCTCAGTGTGTCTTTAGCGCCACATGACTATCCCCAAGAAACACACATCAACTCATTCAAAAGCAAATGACTCCAGACACTCGCCAGTCGCTACGAGGGCACCTGTTGAACCCAACACTACATCAACTAGAAAGCCCCGAGTGAAGAAAAACAAGTAGGTATGCTCTTTGTCCAAACACAGCTGAAACAATCCTTCCATCTGAGCTCACCGAGGAGCCTCACCTCCACTGAAGAGAGACAGACGAGCAGAGACGCACACGTGGGGGAGAAGGGCGAGAGAGAGGGAGAGAGAGAGAGAGAGAGAGAGAGAGAGAGAGAGAGAGAGAGAGACTGACCCTCTGCCAAGTGTCCCTTTCAGAGACAAATGGAGAGAGAGTGAAGGGAAAGAAGACAGGGGAAGTGGAGATGAGGCTATAAAAGGAAGAGAGAGGAATGGTGCCGAGAGACCGAAGCCCGGGAGGATTGGGATGACCGGCGCTTTGGAATTTTTTCAGCGTGGCCTGATGGGACCCCTGCGTCTCCCCATTAATCACTGGGAGATGGGGGAGAGAGGAGAGGGGAGAGAGAGGAGGGGGGGTGGAGGTATAGGGACTTTCCGGGGGTCCTCCAACGTCCACCATGAATTTACTTCCTAACGTCATTCCGAGTCAAATAAAAGTCACTTCACGCACTAACATAACCTTAAGTACTCCTAGTGGGTTTAAAGGGTGGGGGGGGGCATGAGAAGTATTAAAGCCCCAGGAAACTTGGCTTGAAATAGTAAAAATGAATATATGGTGTCAAAGTTTAGTGTCTAATTAAGCAAATCTGAGTGAAAATAAACGTTCAGAAATATTAGAAAACCTTGTGGGGGGTTCAGAACAGTGGGGTTGAATTGGGCGTGGTATTTTCTGACATTTATGATCATCATTTATCATCATTAAACAATGCATGTCAGTTGTCCCGCCCCCAACAGGTGCAAACAGCTTGACAGTTTGACATGGGCGGAGCTATCCGTCATGTCAGGATGTCAATCAAATCCTGATCTGACACGCCTACACAGTCCTGAGAAATGTTTTTTGTGGATGCTTAATTAGACACTAAACTTTCATATCATATATTCATTTTTACTATTTCAAGCCAAGTTTCCTGGGGCTTTAAGAGATGAGGGGAGATCTTTTTAAAAGCTGGATGTTAAAGGTAAAGAAGCCTGCTGCACCTTTAAGGCTCAACGTGATAGGGGTGGATAGCGTCTTGTCTGGGGTGGGTGGTGTGTAATCTTCAATCTTTGAAGTACATAGCAATTTCTGTGTGTGACAGAGTGTGTGTGTGTGTGTGTGTGTGTGTGTGTGTGTGTGTGTGTGTGTGTGTGTGGAGTGTGACTGCGGGTTTTTGCACATGACTGGGAATGAAAACGAAGCATGAAAAGTGGTTATCAACCGCTGGCATCCCACCTTCCTATTCTCTTGCGTATTGAACCGCCTCTTTGCACGTGCAGTGGAGAGCTCGGTCATGACACTATGAAGACACGCTGACGCAGATAGTTCACGCTACGATGGCAGAAATGTATCCTTTCTACATCACGGTGTGTATTCGTGTGTTGAAGTGTTGATGCACATTCTCTACTGCCCCTCAAATTGACGTTAAATCGTCTTTGCGTTGTTGCTGACGTGCTTCGGTTACATCTCAAGACGTGGCCAGCTCAGTGAACGATATCTGGAGCGTGAAATTTCAACTGCATATCTGCCCTACTAGACTGACAAAGATGGAGGAGCATGCTTATGATAGTTTCAGGAATCCCAGAATCAGCTCGATGAGTAGCTGAGAGGACTGTGCAGGTCAGATAGTAATGTAACGTCTGGATCTAAGGATCTAAGGATCTAAGGATCTAAGGATCTAAGGATCTAAGCGCAGAGATGGGATCAAGCCGAGCGCACCGCAGTCAAACGGTCCAGTGGCAGACACCCATGAGTGCACGTGGAATAAACCCTTGGAGCTGCCAGTGTGCCGACCATGTGTGGAGGCTCGGGAGCATCAGGAAGGAGAAGTTGGTAGTCCTTCTACAGCTTTAAGCACCTTTTAAAACAGCTCAATTTTTCAACACAGCTTCCTCAGTATAGTTTATTGATCAGTGATAATTTGAAGTTTATAGGTTAGGGTTTAAATTTAAGAGTATGTTTGGCTCTTGAACCAATGTTAAGGACAAATTACATCTTCACCCTGTGATTGGCTGAAGAATGATGTCAAGATGAGGTGATCAAGGATGTAAGCAGCAGGTTTAAGAGTGAAATAAAGTCATTTAGAAAGAAAGAAAGAAAGAAAGAAAGAAAGAAAGAAAGAAAGAACGAAAGAAAGAGAAGCTACGCTGTCTCAGAGTCATGGACAGAAGCAAGAATCCACCATTCAAGTTTTCGCCAGATTTAGCAGATGATGCTAAATGATATAGATGATACAACAAGTAAAGCGGAGGACAACAGCAGCCTGCTAGCCACAGGAAACTGATTCAAACCAACAACAATGTGTTCGGCTGTTACCCAACATGTGTACATTAAACTATACACGCCCTACACATGTTCTGCTGTTCAGTCTCCAGGACGAACAGGACTGGGTTTAGAGAATATACGACTCAGGAAACACTCTCTGGAGGAACCGAACTATGTGGGGCTGTAAAGAAACTCTGACATATTTGGCGTCCCCCCGTTTCCTTTTCCTGTTTAGAGAGCTTCTCTGGGTGATCCAGTTTCTGTTCACACAGTTCTGGATGCAGGATGTTTCCCCTCAAAATCGAAGTTCGCTCGAGCCCGTAGATAAACAAAGCCCGCGCTCACCGCACGCGTGACAAGAGAACGATGCACACTCCCAAATCCTGCTTCCAAGGACGGAGAGCAAACCGTTTCAGTACGTTTGATAAAGACTTCACTTCACTGGCCTTTACTCGCCACTCTCCAGGTTTGTCTTCAGTAGTTGTAATAACAAATGGGATGTCTGGGATTTGAGTCTATATTTCCTATTCCCCTCAGATGGTATGGAATGACTCATTGCTCCTCTTATTCTGAAAGCAGATCTCATTTAGAAAGAAACCCCCGAGGTGGCAATTTCTAAACCAATGGGGGGCAAACAGCCAAGCTCTCCGGGCCTTTCCTGCCACGATGCCGAACCTTAGAGACTAATCAAATAATCACCACACAAAGTCCTATTTTATGGAAAACCACAGAAGAAACAATACTTAAGCAAACAAAAGACATACATACATCAAGTACGCACACACACACACACACACGCAAGGTTCACATCTTGCATAAAAGGAAACATAAAAGGACTACAGAGTGTGTGTTGGGTTTGCGAAGAACACACAATACCCAGAAAGGTCAGAGGGGTTAGTCTCTGAGGTGATGGCAGCACCTCATAACATTCACTCACTAACACACACACACACACACACACACACACACACACACACACACACACACCAGTGACAGGGAAGCCCCACACATGGGCTTCTCATCTGAGGCTGTGGCTTCCTGGGAACAATGGGCCCTTCCCCTGATTGTTGCGGCCGGGTACTCTTTATATCACCGCTCTTATTTTGGCAGGGGAGCTGCTGGCCATTTTTCTACCCTTATCACCAGCAGACATCTTCCTCTCGCCCTGGACACACGCCTTCCTCCGCCATAAAACAATCACATTCAAGAGGTCGGTCATTCCATCGGGCGACCCCGTCACCCACGCTCATTCACATTTGCTCATGCACAAATTGGAGACACACTTCACTGCATACTGTTTCTCACGTGAACTGCACGGCTCTGTAACTAATGGGAATGTTTGTGAGCGTTTCCAATATTTGAATTTTGTCCTTTGTTGTGGATATTTGAAACACACTGTAGGTGAATGAGTCTTCTGTGGAATACCATGCCAGAAGATACACGCAGAAACGTCATTTATCATAATCGCCTACTCAGCGAGAAAGAGGTGATGGCTAAAGCAGACGCTGCTGTGTTTCCAGGTAGGATTCTGCAGCCAGCAACATCCCCTCTACCATCGCCGACCCATTTCCCACAGCAGCATTATCCTGTCATTCCACTGGGCTGAAACACATCTTGAAATTTATTCTCAAACACAGGAGAATCCAATCCTCTCCAAGGGTCCTCCACGAAACATCCTGTTAACATTACTGCCTCAAGAGCCTTCCTTCCCATTCCAGTGGATGAACTCTGTGTGTGTGTGTGTGTGTGTGTGTACGTGCATGGGCCCTTGCTCTAAAGAACCCTGGGGTTACGTTTTCCCAATAAAGTATGGCATCTCTATGGAGTCCTAACAAATCCTAACAAAACAGTATCCTCTAATGTACTGTAGTATACAGTATGTCCCTAAGGCCCTATAGTGTGGCATTATAATGTCAAAGGTGACTGACAAGCTGGCCTTGGTCCTACACACAGAGGCTCTCATATATAACTCAATTAGCTGAAGCAGCGAGTCACGTTGCACCTCAAGTAGTACTTTTTTTTTTTCAATAGCAGGGGAGCCAGAAAATGTGAAAATAAAGAATTCAATCTCACATCGAAAACATCTTGAGAATGACGTTTATAGATAGCTGAGGGAATTCCAAATGTAAAACATCACGTGTGAACGGACGGTGGGAAAGAGACCGGGGTCGGGTTCAAAGAACTCAAGCACTCCCATGGGTCAGATATGGATTTGATATTGGACAGACGCTCACAGTTTCTTAGAAGCAGTTGGGATTAATAATCAACAGAGTGTAACATGTGACTGATGATGCATTAACTTACTGCTTCCCTCATGCTTCCCTCACCCTTTCAACAACTTCTGTCACGTGCATAGAGGGAGATAACATCACCAAAGCTCAGATGCTGACTATGATTTCAACACAGAAATAGAATCTGTTTTATGTATTTCCAATTTGCAGTATCATTATTGCTGCATTTGACAGTGAACTCGGTTAGTGGCGATCTAAAAATAGTCTCCGGTGTCCCAGTACCACTGCCTTGGTCTGAGGCTGCACAATACACAGAAGACCTGAGCTGTGTCACACGCTTTTCATCAGGGCCCGACCAAATCTCATAAGGGCAACGGACAATGGGGCCTTTTCATCTCACCGCAGAAAATCACTTTTCATCTGAGGTGCTTCAGCATGATATTAAATGTCTTATTATAGGACCTTAGACCATCTGACGCTGGGACAAGCAGTCATGAGCAAGAGAAGAGAACAGAAGGGACAAAACACACACAAAGGTGCAAATACGCAAGCACACACACACACACACACACACACACACACACACACACACACACACACACACACACACACACACACACACACACATCACATCAACATCACAAGGGTGGGTATGAGAAAAGGGGAAATAAAGTAGCCCACCTGAAGGGAGCAGGTCTGGATGAAAAGAGGATAAAAATGTTTATGGGCTATTACTTAATTTAACATCCACACTTTCTCTCAGAGCACCTCTTTAACCCAAACCTTTATGACAACTTGTAACAATCCAAAGTATTTGTGTAGGTGTGTGAGAAAAACAGTTCAATCAATATTTGTGAACAGGAACGTCTTTCCAGAATGGGAACAGAAAACCAAGGTGATGCATCATAGATGTGGAGCTGCTCTCAAGTTATGTTACAGCAAAGTCAACTTTACTTTGCTGTAATGCCAACAGGCATTATGGGTTCGTACCCCATCAAGTCCCCCTCAGTGCTGTCAAAATCCCTCCCATTCACTGTCATTGGAGCAGCTCCAAGATTGTTTTAGTAGTGCCATCATCAAGAGTCCTTTCTCTCTAGTTTCCAGAACCGTAACAGATCAGCACCTTGATCAAGGACACTTCGACAGGATGCTTGGCTGCTGCAGGGATCGACCCTTTGACCTGTCCATTACAGGGGCCATCACTCTTAGCACCCGGTCACCATGACTCATGTGTGAAATCTCTTTCAGGGTGGATTATTCAATTAAGGGACACAAGGGCCACTATGGGTGCACCAACTACATGAGAATAAAGCACTGCAGCCCTCCACTAACGATGTCACAGGGATAGTTCACACACACGCAGACAAAACAATAAAAGGATTGGTTGCAGGTTATTCTATTGCATATAAAACAACCATGACGGATTTCTAACATTACACCACAATGGTCAACATCATGTTACCCTGTCTGAAGAGGTCATGATCCTTCCCCACAATCCCTGCAAGGTCAAGGGTCAAACCTCAAGTAAAACATAACATAGCCCTACAACCCCTTTATTTATTTGTTCTTTGTTTGCAAATGGAAAGCAGTGCGAAAGTCTTCACTGAATGATTTTTCAAGAAGCCGCTTGAGTTTTTACTTCAGGTTGCTTGTGTTCTCCATCATGCATGGCCAGTATCAGAGCCCTCCTACAAGCAGCAGCCCTGCCAGAAACGCCCCAAACACTTTCTCGGTTGACACTCCCACTGTCAGCTGCCTGAGGTCTGCATGTGTCTAGTGAGCAGCTCCGCCGCTGACTGACTAAAACTGGAGACACTGGCGGGTTAATTTTTTTTTCTCCTTAATTGTCAACAGGTTGCAATTAAATGCAGGCAAGTGGTGTGAAAGTCAACAACATGTTGGTAGGGAACTTACTGCTTGCACTCCGGAGGCGAGGATGGCAATGGAGAGGCACAGCAACAGCAGCCTGTAGTAGAAAAGCATTAGACAGCATTAGTTTTGCTGATCAGCTAATAAAGTGGTGATGTATTTCCAGCTTGATGCACGCATAGGCTGCTTGCCTCAGACTCCCCGGGTCTCTGGTGCGCTGTCCTTGCATGGCCCCACTCATGCGGACCCCAAACTTCATTCGTACGCCGCTGATTCCCTTGTTGTAGAGAGACAGGTCTACAGCATGTCTGCCCGCCCTGAGGCACACCGACACTACTAACACGAATAATAATAATATTATAAAAAATAATAATACATTTGATCCATTAGCTGAGAGTCAGAATGTGTCACAGTCTATATCCTGAGTCTTAAGCGGGTTGTAGAATGAGCTGATGCGTCTCCGAGTGGGCAAACGTTGCAAAACAGTTGCGATGCTACAATACAATACAGTTTTTTCTGACAAGTCTGTGTGTTTACTATGTTGTCGCTTTAATGAAACGCATTACTTACAGTCACTCCAGGTTTGTCTGCGGTGTCAGGGTCTGCGGAGTTTTTCACCGGGCACGAGACGCGCCGGTCCCCGGGCTGGAAAAGTCTAATAACAACCGGGGGGTCACTGGCGCACCAAAACCTCCTGCAATATTCTCACAAAAAACTACCAGTGTTCCGAGCAGTCCCTCTCCTTACCGAGAAAAGTCAAAGTGTTTGTAAGAAGAGGGTTGTGTCCGTTTGCATGGGCGAGGGTGGTCGTTTCTGGGAGGGGGGTGTGGTGCAGGAGAAACAAGAACAAGTTGCATTGATCAGAACCTCACATCGTCTCGGGCAAAGATGCAGCCAAACGTGCTGCGTATGCTCTGTTGATAACCTGAAGAAAAAGAGGACAAGAAAGCGGCCAACAGGTGGTGGTTTGGGGGGAACTCTGCACCGTTGCGCATCCAGTTTTTCTACCGCGCACCGCCACAATGCTGTTACCGACCGGCACCCTGTTTCTACTGGCGGCTCTCTCCTCAAGTGTAGACCTGTCAGGGGCTGAGGTAAGTTAAAAAAAAGGGATCTATGGTCATCCACCTTGCAGGGATATTTGTACAAGAGTTACAGTATTTGGTGCGTTATAACGGTGTCTGACTGAGGTGGAAGGCGCGCGTCTCCCTCTCCAAACTCAATCTGTGAGTGCGCCCGGAGATGAAGTCGAATCAATACTTCAGACTTTCTTCATAACTATATTGAATGTGTGTGTGTGTGTGTGTGTGTGTAACCCAGCCTGTTCTTATGTTGTGAGGAATTCGCTCTGTTAACACATTTCATAATGAGAAGCAGCGTTGACAGCTTTCCAACTTTTCGGTGTCATTGAGGATAGAGTCACATTGTCTCATGCCAGATTTGTAGTGTACGACCTCTGCCCCAAGTCTCTTGTGATTTTATTTATCCTGTCATGCATTTGTTTTTGACTGTGGCAGGCTGCTCTTACTATATGGTGGTATCCATCTACTCTCTAGTGTATCCCACTCCACTCGTGCTGGAGGAGAGGAGAGAGAGAGAGAGAGAGAGAGAGAGAGAGAGAACAAGGAGAGAGGGTGGGGCAGAGTGTCTGGCTGAAGTTAATTTATGTGTGTGTGTGTGTGTGTGTGTGTGTGTGTGTGTGTGAGGGACAGAGCCAGAGTGCAGTGTTTCATTTTTACTCCTGATCATTAATCATTGATATCTATTTTTAATCTGTATAAACTTTTCATGAATGTTTCTCTTTGGATTAGAAACAGAAACAGTTTTTCTGTATCAGACAGGATGGTGCCGGCTACACTCATCCCACCCCCCAGGCAGCCAGATAGAGATGTGACTTTACACTTTTACCTCTTCGGTCCTCGGTGTGTTAGCCTGTGCTTTTGGCGACTAAGGGAATTTAAAACATGCAGCCCCATGTCATTTACTGACATGAAGCTGCACATTTCCATTACCAGGGAAGCAATATGAGACATTTATAGTGATGAGGGATCAATTGTGATAAAAACTGTTTCCCTAAACATATTGCAAAATACCCCATTAAAACTGGAATGAGTTATGCCAGTTATTCTTTCAGTCAGCGATATTTAGACTTTCTTTCTCATCTGTGAGGATGATTTCACTGGAAAGGCAGTCGTTGCACTTAGAACAGGCTAGTTTCTTTAAAAGTACCGTATTAAAGCAGTTAGACAGAGATATTACTCATAGACTGGATTACGACTTGTCAGCGTGGCACCATGTTGATGTAAGTCACTGTTTTAATCAAAAGTCACGGCAATAGCCAGAGGAGGTGGCATTCCTGAAGAAATGTCAAGATCTGGATGCTCGTTAGAAAGAGGCTTTTTCCAGAAACACTCGTGTTCCAATCTCCTCTGACCCTATTTCCATTTGAAAAAAGTAGATGATCCATGAATGAGTTTAATGATTAGCAGCAGTGGAGGTAAAGAGCTAGAAAATAGCATGAGAGGGGGAGGAAGAGGATTGGATCTTGTGCTCTGGAGTCTCTCAGGAGAATGGAATGGTTCTGGTGCCCCAGGTGAGGGGGAGGGAACATGAATAGGATCATATAGCATCCATGGATGAGGAAGAGGAGGCTATTAATCAGTAAGGAGTTAAGTGTATATATGTTTCTACTGGAAGACTCTAGCTGTGAGGAATCAGCACAAAATGCCAACAAAATATTTCAACCATAGAAAAAAGGTTTTAGGTATGAACTTTTTAATAGCGGTGTCAGTAAAGCCGAGATGAAGACAGATGAAGTCGCTCTAATGATGGCAGTTCCAAGGCGTAGGACAGCGATTGAGAACAGAGATATCAAGTTGCACAAAGCAGCAGAGGCAGCTTTTATCCAATGCGTGGGTTTGGAAGAAGCACCACAGGACATAGGACATCTGGACAGACTCCCTGGAGAGAGGAGGAGAGGTGGGGGGGGGGGTTGATGGACTATTTGGCTGAACGTCGTGTCACTGATCAGATGACGGGGGGGGGGGGAACTGAATACTTCAACATTCTGGATTTGTTGTTGGGAGTTGCTCGTTGTTCGTTTTCCCCTCTACCCGACAGGAAGTGTGCGCGATCCCGACGCTCTCACCCGTTCAAAGCAACACCACAGACAGGATATTTATCACGCCCCCTGCAGCACCGCACAGAAGGGGCTTCGTTCAGGACATCCACACCGATACGAGGCTGAGAGGCGGGGGGGGGGGTGGGCGAAGGCTAAATTGTTTTTCATCTCAACCTGCGTTTACATGAATGCGAGTCTGGTGATAGAAATCAGCGGCTTGGCTGATGTCCAGGCGAGGCTCTTCGGTGTGTTTATCTCTTCTTTGTCTCCATATACAGAGAGATGTGACCTTCGCTGTGTATTGCGGGCCTCCTGTTTGGTCTCCCTCACAATCAGTGGGGCTAACCTAAGGCCACGAGTGAATATACACACACACACACACACACACACACACACACGCCCAGGCATCACACAAATGTCATAGCCCTGAGCATCGGGGGGTCTGGGTCAGGTTGACGTCTGAGAGGCCAACCAATCCCGTCTCCTCTTACTGAGGGAGGAGGCAAAATGAAGACGCTGCAAGCTAATGTTTAGATCAACGCAGACCTTTGCTCCTCTTTTTCCCTGAATGAATCCCTCCGCAGTATCAACCTAATAACAACCTCTCCCTTGGCGGTCATTTAGTCTGGTCAGAGTGAGTCACCACTGATCCCTGAAGGAGGAGGAGGAGGAGGAGGAGGAGGAGGACGGGCAGATTAGCAGATTCCTGGAGTGAGAGTGTGTGTGTGTGTGTGTGTGTGTGTGTGTGTGTGTGTGTGTGTGTGTGTGTGTGTGTGTGTGTGTGTGGGATAGACGGGTTGGGAGAGGCAGGTAGCTGGTGAGGGAAAAAAGACGAGCTCTTCTGTGCTGCCTGATTCTTGTCCGTGGCGTGCCAGGACGATCCCAACGGAGGATGAGCAGCATTAACAACTGTTTATCCTCATACTGCACCGGGTGTGTGTGTGTGTGTGTGTGTGTGTGTGTGTGTGTGTGTGTGTGTGGATTATGAGACTTTGCACTCTGTCAAAAAGCCTGACCTACAGCCTGGAGTGCAGACAAGGCTTCAAGAGGTTCGGTCTGATCCAACACCCCCCCCCCCCCCACAGAGACGACAGCTGACCCTGCCACTGTGACAGGCCACCAACCGAGCAATGCACCCTGGGAAAGCGCAACCTGCCTGCCCCCAACATTGTAAAAATGCCTCCATTTGGGAGAGATTGTCTGTGTTTGCGTTTTGTATGCCTGGGTGGCAAGGTAACGCTTCTCTGGCCTCAAACAGTGTGGCAGGTATGTCCCACTTTGTGTGTGTGTGTGTGTGTGTGTGTGTGTGTGTGTGTGTGTGTGTGTGTGTGTGTGTGTGAGCCCCTCTGTGTGTGTTCCCAGCCTGTGCCAAGTGAGAATAAGATTAAGCGGTGGTTAAGTAACTGTGAAACCCTTTTCTATTCCCTGTGGTCTGCAGATCACCACCGGGGGCATTTCTGTCACAACTGCATTCCCCGTTTCACACACACACACACACACACACACACACACACACACACACACACACACACACACACACACACACACACACAACGTTCCTTCAGGTCGCCAACCCGTTTTAGCCGACAATCGAGTCATAAATGTCATTCACGGTTTTTGAAGGTGACGGTGTAATGGATACGTCTGTCCGACACACACACACACACACACACACACACACACACACACACACACACACACACACACACACACACACTGACGACCGACTGGAGGTGGAGGGCGATGGGAGGGAAAGACTTGAGCTACCTGCAGGCCCTGATGCTGGGGGAGGAAAGGGGGGGGGTGGCGATGAAGTTACGAGCCCCCAGAAGTGGGCGAGGAACGTCGGGTTCAGAGCCAGGGATGACACCCCGGAGCAAATCTGTTCATCTCACCCTCGGGTCCTCGCCCTCCTCTGCCAAGCCCTCCCACTCCAGCTTGACTGAGGATAATGAAGACAGTGATGATGGCGTCGTTAGATTTATGATTTTTTCCGTGTGTATTATTCCCAGTGAAGTGAACACCATGTCTCCCTTCAGCTGTTCTGCCTTGTCAGGTTTTTGGACCTGAAAGGCGACCACGGTGTTCCAGACGTTGGCAGACGTTGAGGACTGATTCAGGATCTGCCTCGAAAAGTTGAAAGTTGTGTTCATCATCTGAAAGGATTTCTGTGCAACGTGACGACTCGGTTTCTTTGTTATTTGTTAGCTTTCTAGAAGACTGTTTACGCTCTCTGTCTGTGTGTTTGAATGTGTGTTCAATTCTGTGTTTGGGTGTGTCTGTTTATGGATTTGCCCGTGTGTGTGTGTGTGTGTGTGTGTGTGCGCGTGTTTGGCAAAAGAACATCCCCATGGCAACGATCAAAATCCTCATTGGTCATGCACCATTTCTATTTTTATTATGAAAGTGCCCTCTTCTCTCTCCCGCTCTTCTTCTAGATGTTGTGTTAAACTGATGCTGTCTCTAAAATAAATACACATTTAGAAATGCATCTCCTCCGATAAACACGTTGCAGCATGTCTGCTCTCCCCCTGACCTAGCCGTGTCACATCGTTTTTTTAAATCATTAACTTGCCCTTAGATGAGGTAGAGGTCACCTTTAAAACGATGGAGTTTTTTCCTCCTTTGTGTATTTCGTGTCTCTGTCATATCTTGCACTACATAAGGATGTCTGCTACAGCGTGAAAGCCCTGCTGTTTCTAATCGTTCTGCTTTTAGAAACTAACTTCATTAATTTGTTCCTATAAAAACCCTTTCAAACCGAATGAAGATCAAATCAGAGTTGGCTTCGCAGACTCTCCTCTACGCCTCACTGCAGGACTGAGTGTTCTTGGGATTATGTTACAAAGTTCTGACCGCATTCAGTTGAGTAACGTTGGTGAAATCGACATTGCCTGAATATTTAGACAGACAGATCTACTTCCTACTGTGTTCCTACTGTCCAGTCTGGTTAAAGTCATATATTCTTTCATAGTTTAGATCCATTTGATATGATTAAATTCAGCAAAAAGATTTTTCTTTTTTCATTTCACATTTTACGTCTTTAAGTACCATCAGGTAAAATGTGTTCTTCTTCCTTCTTTCTCTTTTTAGCTTAAGTATTACAATTGTTATTGCTGTTATTATTGAAGTGACAAACACACACAGGCTCATGTGTACCAAGGTCAGGGGGTCGTTGGAGACAGAATGAGCTCATGGGTTGAGGCTGGGGCCGGTGGTCAGGTTGAGAGGGTGAGGGGTGGGACTTCCTTCCTGATAACCCCATCCCCTCTGGGTCACATACTGTATACCCTGTCCTCATGGACCTCGTCAGGAATACTGAAGCCTCGACAATGAAAATGTTTAAGCGACGCCACTTCAAGTTTCTGGGGGATACATTGTTGTTGTAGAGCAGGGTTCAAGTGTGTGTGTGTGTGTGTGTGTGTGGGAACTGCAGGAGTTGGTGATGGCAGATAGAGGTGAGTGGACACAGGGTAGTTGCATGTGACCCACGTTGAAGAGAGACAGACGCTGAAGACACATGCTATGGATTAACGGTCTTAATATGTCTTTATTTATCTAGTTTTAACATTTGATGAGTGGAGACGTTTCTCATTTCCGCCAATTGCACATGACCGCGATATCTGATGTGGTGTAATCTGGTTTTAACTCGCCTCTCGCTGTAGGCCTCACTTTTCCTTGCACGCTTTCTACAATCCTAACCGATCTCCGTTATGCTGTCCCAGCGTGTCATGTGAGTTGGACCGCACTGTAATTCCCAAGACCTGAGCCTGCTCACGTATCCCTACCTAGACCCTTGCACCACTTTCCTGGAAGAACAGATGCTTTATTCATCTCCTCCAGCGTTGCCCTTTTATGTGGCTGTGCTCTGTCGACTCGCTGGACAATGAGAATTGTTCACTTAGCTGTTGTTCTACTGGTGTATTGTTAAAAAAAAAAAAAGGTTTATCAGATAACTTTAAGTAGGCTATAAGGGAGGCCGGTCACATGACGCGGTTCACATCGGTGGACGTGGAGACATACACCGTACACCGCATTGTCTTGCTAAGCCTGTGTGGTGGCGGCTAGTGCCAGTGATGTAATGGTCCGTTAGATAGCCATCAAGAGGCCAGTCAGCTGAAGTGCATGGTATGATGATGGTGCTGAAAGCTTTAAGCTCTTTATAAGGGCCTGGAAGTGAAGGGGAGAGATGACGGCATTCTTTCATGAGCCTTTGGAATTTGCCTCTCACTTATTCTCGCTCCTTCAGCGCCGCTGTAATTATTATTTCACATGAAGGCAAGCGCTTCATGATGAGCCTCACAAACGTTTTTTAAGAGGGGGGGGGTAATCCTCGCCATGGCCACTAACAACATACGTTCAGTAGGCGCTAATGGGGGAAAACCTTTGGTGTGTAGGATGTGAGATAAAGCACACACGCTGAGATTTGAGGACCACTGCCCTAGGAGATATACACCCACGCTATAATGTCAGTATGAACTCACAGGAGTACCTTGACAAATACACCATCGGATAGAAAACATCCCACTTTACACTGAAGTCACTGAATGCTATTGAGCACCAGCTGCCTGTTATGTTAGTGGTTATGGGAGATTGAAGACACCATAAAGTAGAATAAGGTCACCGCTCTACTCAACACCACTATTACAGTGATACTAGGACAGCCTCTTCCCGTGGGTTCAGACATTGTGGCTGGTATCAACAATTGGACCAGAGCCGAGGCCAAATAGCAGCCCTACCTAACCTGATACTCAGCGTGCACGTGTCACGTTAGCTGAAGCGGAAACGCTGTAATGTAGTCAGAGTGAAGACTTGTCGACTCACATCATAGATCAGTGCTCATGACACGAATGTAGATACTTTAATGACTTAATGAAGCAGAGGCAGAGCAGAAACACTCATGGGCACATCGAGACTGAATGCTCAAGATAAACAAACTGAGAAGTCGTATGTGTTTTCATTAGTGCCATCAGAAGTTGAAGTCCACTATTGAGCCTCATTGCATTCAACTTTCACTTTTTATTTTCAGTTTGAGTAAAGATTTCAATGCACTGTGCAACAGGGGAGACATTTAATGACAAGCGTGACAACTGGCAGACTTTCAAAATAAAGTGTATTGAAGATTGAATCTGTGCTGCTTTACTTCCCAAGTCCCCAGATGTGTCAGCAAACTGAATTTGAACACATTTAATTTTAAGAGTGAAATAAAACAATGAATGCAATGAGAAGCAAATTCAAACTTTCAAACTCAATTTTCAAGTTGTGGAATATAAATGATGCAATTGAGATTCAATATTTGAATCCCTCTCTCTCTGCAAAGATCAGTGCATCTGTCTGGGTGACAAAACAAAATACTTCAGGTCTGCACAAATTTAAATTATAAAAAGCAATTTTAAAAGCAGAAAAATATGACAGAGTAACACAATCAAAAAGGAAGAGACTGTGTGAGAGTATTTGGGGTCGGGGGGCTTTAAGGTGTGGTTGGTACCGAGTCACAGAGGTCGTTCCTTCTCACGTGCTGACGCTATTCCCAGATACCGGAACGCTCTTGAGAGAGAAGCGAGGCCGACCCAGCCCCTTCTTGTCTTTGTGAGCATAAAAGGCAAGGAAGAGGCCTTCCTCCTCAGAGAAAGAATGACTTCCTTCTTCCTCAAACCCACATCCTGTGGCACGGTCCTGCACATTCACAGGGGAGAGCCAGAAGCAGAGCCGAGGTACTCCGAGTCTCTCAGCCCTGCAGCAGCTCATGGGCTGAACTGGCACACTCTCAAAAACAAACTGCGAGTTAGTGTTATTGTTGCTCTCTCTCCCTCTCTCTCTCTCTCTCTCTCTCTCTCTGTCTGGCTGGCTCTCTCTTCCCACCACCTCCTTATCGTTTTCTCTCCCTGCCTCAATGTCGTATTTGTTAGCAGAGAAGAAGTGCAGACTCTTTCACTTGCATCACATTTTGCTTCAAAAGTTTCAAACAGATATCCAGATATCCGCTGCAAAGAGAGAGAGCGACAGGAACAAGAGAAAGAGGTGGAGATAGAGAGAGAGCTCACGATTGGATGTTTGTGTGTATTGGTACTTGGACCGAGTCGTGTTCCTGTGGGATTGTTGAGGAATGTTTTCTTTTACTATGTGGAACAATAACCGCCCAAACTAGTGATGTGTGGGCACGCGAACAGAGCTCTGCACAGAAAGCGAGAGCCTCGTCTCGCCCACTGGCATGGGGCAGCGCCGCTTCAGCAGGATGAATCTCGCCGCTAGCTGGCCAACTCTCTCCGCTCAGACGAGACGCGCTGTATGAGGTTTCGCTGCAGACGAACCCGGCGTCTGCTGCGTTCGAGGACCCAAGGAACTTCTGCTCTCCCGTGCACAGAGCCAACTTGAGGGCATTGGCTGCAATCGGCTGTTCTTGGGCGGAGTGCTGTAGTGTGGGTGTACTGTGTATGTGTGTGTGTGTGTGTGTGTGTGTGTGCATGTGTGTGTGTGTGTGTGTGTGTGTGTGTGTGTGTGTGTGTGTGTGTGTGTGTGTGTGTTTTTGTGCGTCAGTTAGAGCCGGAAAGTCCCCTCTAGAGCCAGAAGATGATTAGAAACCTCCCTTCATTTGTTAGAAAAGGTTAACCTTTCAGTCTGATGTTCTAGGCACACACACACCCACCCACCCACCCACCCACCCCACACACACACACACACACACACACACACACACATACACACACACACACACACACACACATTGTACTGCTGCAAACTGCAATTTTCCCTCAGGGACAATAAAGAACCATCTATCTACACACACACACACACACACACACACACACACACACACACACAGTGAGGAAGAGCATCAAGATGACCCTTGGGCAGCTCGGGCAGCTCTTTTGAAGCTCTAAATCTCCTCTAATGGCCTGACCAGAGGTTAGGAACCTCCATGTGATTGGTCAAGGAGGGGTTCTGACTGGCTACCTGATTAGGAGAGGTTAGGGACCTCTGTAATCCAGACCTATTGGCAGAACTGTTGTATAGGATCTATCAGAAGGATTACTGTTCTATGGAAAAGGCCTGAAGGCATTTTCAAAGGCCCCGTGCTGGGTGATGGTGATGACAACTAGAGCATTGTCATCACTAATGCCACAAATGACTCTAATGAACTCTAATGAGGTTTCAACAGACCGATCCAGTTTTATCGGGCCACTTTGGCGACAAGCCAACCAATACATCCTCCCTCTCTGTCACTTCCTGCCTCTCTCTCTCTCTCACATCTCTCTTCTCTCTGTGTTGAGTGAGTGAGCGGTAAAGGGCAGATTTCTGGAGTCGAGTTGTGTTAGCATCTGGCTAGCACATGCAAATCAATCAACGCAACTGTAAATCATTCACGCACGCACACACACACACACACACACACACACACACAGCAAGGCCTGAGAAATCCTCTAAAACAATTTTCCCATTTTCTGTGAAGGCAGCTGTGTTAATTGTGCGAAGGCCTGGCCGGTGCTGCACGGTGGAGCGCTTCCTGCTTCATGTTCAGCAGCCTCTCCTGTCCCCGGGTCAGGGCTGTGCTTGCCTCTCTGGCCACAGCTCGCCGTATCGGGAAACTTTTTTTTCTTTTTAACCAGAAAACTAAAGTCTAGCTCAAGGAGAAGTCCCGCTCTGAAATGGACGGTGGACAAAGGTAGTCTATGGCGAGAGGATTCACTTGTTGCAGGAAGAGGACGGTTGTTTACACCATCCTCTTCTTGCAACAAGTGAACCCTCTTGCTTTCATAGACCACCTTTGTCAGAGTTGAGAGTTGAGAGTTGTTGTTTAAAAAAAGGTCTGTTTCTGTAGCGATCCTTTCAGTAATGTTGTCAGACACACGAATAACAATCTGAGCCTGTCAGTGGCAAAATCAAGCACTTTTAGTGGACGTACTTTGACCACATTGATATGCCCTTGATTGCATTGCAGCCATTGAGCCCCGTTTCACGACTGCCGGCTGAGCTGATCTACCGGAGCAACTCTGAAACTTTTGGGATCTACTTAGCGGTATGATAGGAGATTTTGTGGATATAGAGGCCAGGTTGAAAAATCCCATAATTACCCTTTAACTTTGTGTGTGTGTTCTTGTGTGAAGAGCACAAACAGTTCAGGTACTTCCTTACAAACAATAATAGCTTTGTCAGCTGTAGCATCATAATATCTTGGCTTACTTCTTGAGGTTACTCTAGTTTATGTTTCTCGGGGGCTATGACGATGTCTGGTTTTCATATGTATGTTTATGTTTGTGTATGTGTGTGTGTGTACGTGCTCATTTCTCGTGTGTTTTTTTACCCTAATGATTTGTGAGTGTGTGTAAGGACGGCTCTCTGCAGACGCATCTGCTTTCGGTTACACAAGCCCTAAATTATTTGGGTGGTGTAGATGAATACCCGATGCCTCCAGCCGAATTAGGGCATGTTTTACATCACGACGGTCCCAGTGAATCAGCGCTACAGGAGCCCTCCCTCAGTAGAGGAAACAGGAAACAGCCATGTTTTATTGGCAGAACGTATATTTACTACGCATCCAAGTATGACTGTCAGCCTGCGCTTCGTCTCTCTGTGGAGTCTCGATGTATAACTACCGTACGTGTCAGTAATTTGTAGTGCTAGTAGGAGAAATGACAGAAGACATTAAGGTTGGAGAAGACAAGTTACTTAACGATTCCCAAGTACAATCAGCAAAAAAAACAAGAATAACGATTGAATCTCCTCAGATATTTACAGATCCTCTCAGTTGTGTGTTTTCATTCAATTATTTGTGATGACTTGAGTAACACCAGCCAAAAAAGTAGACACAATAATCTGCTTTATGCTCTCTTTTGGTCTGATTTCTCAAATTTCTCAAAAATAAAAGTCCTGTATTAAGGAATATGAACAAAGTGAATGCAGCTCTCAGGTTCTACAGAGCTGCTGGTTGTTATCATTCCTTATTTGACACATTTCAAAAAAACAAAAAAAACAACAGCAGGTGGTTTGGTTTTTATCTTTATAATATATGACCTGACATTTAAAAAAAAAAAAAGTGGTTTCGCGATGTACCGGCGTGCGCACGTGCGGCTGGCGCAGACACAGACGTAGACACACACACACACACTCTGTTTACAGAGCCGGCCACGCCAGCGAGCCTCGTCTTCCCAAGTATGGCAGTCAGACAGAGAATTCCTCTCCTCCTCTTCCTCTCCTGCCCCTGCCCCTCAGCACCAGAGAAGGCCAGGAATGCCAGAGCGCCGTGGTCCAGCCCAGCACACCCTGTCCCTCCTCCTCCCCCTCGTCTTTTTTTATTATTTCAACGTTCATCTTCTGTCTGTTGTGGTCAGTAGCACTTCTGACCTTACTGATCATGCAGCAACCACAGACAACACCGAGACACAGATCAATATATACCTCGTATTATATATCAATTAGCTGTTGTCTTGTTTGTGTCTGTGTGTGTGTTGCTGTTACATATTGTACCTGCAGTATCTTCTGTATGTTCAAAGCTGCTTTTAACTGTTTTTTTAAGCAAGCATATAGTTGACGTGTTCTTTACCCACGTGATCTTAGTTTTAGTTTATTTCAATGATGCCAAACTAAAACTCAAAAACTATCTTTATCTCTCCTCTCCAATAAATGAAACAAGCATAAAGACATTTCTCTGCTCTGGCTTCAAACCAATGAGAAGCATTCATTTAAGGCAGTTTTGTGATTAAACCAAGCAAATGAAAGTTATAAAATAATAACGATACAGAATTATCTACATCTCTATAAAGAAATAGACTAAATCTAAATGTAAGGTGCTGATGGGTCTATGCAACACACCGTCCAGTCGTCTTAGTTAACTCTCATTTGGCCTCGGAGACGCCGCCAGTCGCCTTCTGTGTTTTATGGAGTAAAACTAGCCTGATTGTCCCCATATGGAAACCATGATGTGGTTTAACGCCATGAGCAGGTCTTTATGGGGCGGCTCCCACTGGTTAAACATATTAGACCAGCCAGTACTGCGCCACAGTGGTAAATTGAGTGCAATTGATATGCTGTGTGATGGCTTCTAGCGGGGGCGAGTTTAGCTGCCTGGAAACACTGTGTGGGGATTTTTGCCACTGTAAATAATATATGTGTTGCATAACCACTTGTTTTTTTCCGTGGCTGGAGTGGGACCCACACAGGAGCCCAGATGTTTGGGTTAAAGTTCATGGACACGTGCAATTTGAAAGCGTTGCGCAATATTTACCGCCAGATCTCATCGGCTGTCATTTAGTGCAATTAGAGCTCAGAATCAACCAAAACAACCGAATGCCCTGAAACAAGTAGAGTAAAGTAAACACCAGACAGAGTGATGCAACATGGTGGTCAGCTATTGTACTTTTCCTTGCATGGTGAAGCATGTGATGAGTACACATGATGGTGTTAGTGGGGGGGTCTAAACCTTAGGGACACTGGGTTGTGAAATGGAAAAACACTCTCTCTAACATTCCCCCAACGTCTCCAGTGGAGAGGCTTGCTGGCTGGTCAGCTGTGAGTGTTTGAGTGTGCGTTAGAATAGTTATCGCCATTGTTTTCCTCTCAGTGAAAAGCCATATCAATATGGAAGGAAGGCTCCTCTCTGCCGCCCCAACGCCGAGCAGATAAAGAGAGAGGGTCAAATGCCGTTCAAACCGTTTTCTATGGCTACAGACATTCACACTGCTAGGACCAGGAAAACTCAGTAACAACAACAGTCTTCCTCAGCATTTGTTCCTGATAAGAGCAGTCAGTATTACTCTGGTCTGAGGATGTCAGCCTCAACAGGACATCAGGACTCTCAGTTTAATGTGCATTTATATAAGAAACTTTATAGATAATGTACTATAACCACAAACCTCATTGTGGTGGCCATGCTTGAACAAATTGGCAATTGGCTTGTGTGTGTGTGTGTGTGTGTGTGTGTGTGTGTAGGAGGAGGAGAGGCATTCGTTTAATCAGCTCAAGCACCTTATTAACTTGATCTCATGAAGATTGTTTTGCCATCGGTAACCATCCTGTACTTTCAGGAATTATCACAATGTCTGGTTTCCATTTGTGTGTGTGTGTGTGTGTGTGTGTGTGTGTGTGTGTGTGTGTGTGTAAAGCAGCAGCCTCCCACACACATCAGGCTCAGTATTAGGTCTCTCCAGGATACTCCAGGGGTCTTGCGGGATACGTCAGAAGAAGAAGTGGGAGGTTGCGGCGGGAATGTGCTGGGAATGTCACGGCATTCTGCAGAAAAGTGAGCAACATGACATTAGCCAGATGCTCGTGTCAAAACACCTACGACTTTCTAAGAACTGTAACCCAGAGCGGATGAAAATGCATCCATGTAAAGTAGTGTGGGAAATGTTTCTGCCCCCATCTGGTGAAAATGAGTACTACATTATTGCTGTTCACATAACTTCTGTACAGGCTTAATGCTTTTTTTTGTAATTGCTTTCATACTGGACAACATGTCAAACAGTACAGGAGTCGGCTACAATATGTGGAGCTCGGATATACTTTTCAAGGGAAGCAGAGGCTCTGAGTCACACAGCAACAGAAAGCGAAACAACAGACGTTTATTGAATGACTGTACCCTCTGGGTTGCAAAGAAAGGAGCTCTTTATGTGGGTTGGGGGGAAAAATCCTGTTGCCTGGGACAAAAGCCACAAACGGTAAAAGAAGCCTCTTCTCTCTCTCTCGTACTCAACGCTAAATTAAGAAGCCTTATCAGTGCATCGCGTTAAAGTCCACAGTACTTTGAGGAGGAACACCAGGTCAGGAATGTGGTCAGGACGCAATACTTTAATAAGGACAAGGAAATTGCCTTTTGTTTTACTGGAAGGCCTCGGAGTTCCAGTTGGCAGCAGGTTTCTAGGTTTCCAAAAAAAAGAAGGAAGTCATGAGAACCGGAGAACGACCAGGATTCCCAGAACCTGCTGTTCCTTTTCCCTCTGCCCAATGAGGTGAGGTTCAACCGAGGTAACCGTCTGTCACAGGCCTGGTGGAGGTGATGCCTGAACACTGACCATCTGCCGCCATGCATCTCTCTATTAGGATCCAGTTACGTAACCATACATACCCCCCCCCCCCCCCTCCCCCGGTTGATATAAAGAGTGTTTGTGTTAACGTCAACATCTCCGGCCCAGGGATCTCTTCCTCGCCCAGGCCTGTTATCTGGAGGGTAAATATTACTCATCAGCTCCTCTCCTCAGCTCCAGACGTTAGAGAGGACCGCGACTCTGGTGATGCCAGCTGAAAGATTGATGCAGCCCAAACCCACTAACACATAATATAGACACCTACAAGTATACACTGGTAATTATGCTCTCTCTCTCTTCCCCACTACCTCATGTTCTCCCTCCATCTTTCTCTACCTCCACAGTCTGTCGAAGCAAACCTTTCAGGCCTGTGTTGCCTTTCCAGCTCAAGCCTCGGTAAACAACCGGCTGCCAGGCACGTACTCATAAAACGCGCGCACGCACTGTCGACGTCATGTTGATTCTGTCAGAGTTCGGAGATTTCCGCGATTTCACGCCGCAGAGCTTCAGAATGACATAAACACTTGTCCGGAGACACGTGAGGCCGCCCGCCCTGCTGCAGGTGTTTACTCCATCTGATAGAGATCCTCCAGAGCTCGGTGACTCACCCGCCCGCTGTATATTCATCACCGCAGAGCCTCGGCCTCCTGCGCAGCGTCTTGTTCTCTCTCTGTTTGGTCTGGGAAGTATCACGCCGTTTGGGGGAGAATACCTCCACCCCTGCCAAACTTCAGCTCATACATAACGCAAATCCTCACCTCCGCCGTTTCTCACACTCTTTCTCCAGACTCCAGCGAGCCCAAAGCCTCCGTATCCATTTCGACCCCCGGGCCCTGAGGGGCTTGTGTGTGAACCGCTAAGCCTTCCATCTCACCTCCATGGTATAGGGGGAAGTGGTTTTCCTGCCCTGTGTTATAACTGATAGTCATGACAGCCCTCATCGTCCTAGAGACCCGGGGATCTGTGTGATAAGGCCCTCTAAAGATCCCCTTCTCTCCGAGGCCCAGATCCCAAATCAAGACAGCAGTCCCTCTCTTTATGGCCGCGAGAGTCATTAGCGGGAGGCTCTTTTTTGTGCGGATGTCAGTTTGGTCTTTGTGCCGTCTCGCCCATCTGCTGTTTGGGTTTACCGAGATGCGTAACGGACGTGGAAGGAAAACAAACTGGAGGAATGAAAGAGACGGAGGCGCTGCTTTGATCGACCTGCAGATCAGCGCGTTTGTGTTTGGAGATCCAGACATCATGGAGTGGTGCACACACACACACACACACACACACACACACACACACACACACACACACACACACACACACACACACACACACACACAACGAGCACCCTGCGTCCTCGTCGTGCGCGGTGGGTTCGGGTTTCTCGGTCATGCCGTGAACACGCTGGAATGTCTGCTCGGCTCAGTTGTGTCTAAGAGCAGGATGGAGAGAACCAGACGTGGAAGCGATGGGCGAGCCAGACCGAGAGCAACAGGTGAACGAGGAAATGCTGCAGTAATGCTCCGCCGCCGCACCAGCAGCTGGGATTCACTTTAGCAGTGCTGACAACATGCAAGCTTGTTCCCTCATTGCATTAGCGTGCTTTAACTCCCCTGGTGAGCCGGTCGACAAATAATGCTAATCCGGTACCAGGAGCTCCGCCGCTGCGAGCCAACGGGTTCGCTGTAAATGAAACACACATGCCAGAATATTCCTTTTCCTCTGTTTGTCTGACGATACTAATCTGATCTGAAGCAGGTGTTCCTGTGGCGAATTAGAAATCAATCTTGTGCAAGAAGAAAAAAAAAAAATCTTTAGAAACCATATGAGATAGTGGAGAGTGGAGTGAATGAGAAGAGGTGTGTGTGTGTGTGGACATGACGTCGCAGGGCCACACATGTACAACACACTGCAGAGGGAGAGAGAGCGAGAGCGTTGGGACGGGGTGGGGGCGAGTTGTGGTTCACAAACTCCTGAGAGTGAAATCTGCGTTTCCCATGGTTTCAGTTTTAGAAAGCACATATTGATGTAGTTATCCTGTGGTATGTCGGAGAGGGGCGGCGTGTGAGAGAGAAAAGTTCGGGGGGCTGAGAGTGAGAATGGAGAGGGGAAGTGAGTTATAGATAATGTAGATGTAGGGATGAGTGATGTATGGCGTCTCAACAGTGCATGAGCGTGTGCATCGCAAAGCATCCTGAGCGTCGTGAATGCTAAAGGATCCGTTCGTTTGTTGTGTGTGAGTGTGTGTGTGTGTGTGTGTGTGAGAGAGAGAGAGAAGTAGTGTGGGCTGTGCATGTGTATAGCTGTGCACTCTCTGCCCATGCCTCCAGAGGCTCTAAGCCTTGACGGGCTTTTGGCTGGACGCCGTGCACGTGAGTGAAGCAACAGCTGGCTGATGGAGAGGAGGCAAAGGAGGGGAGCGAGCCAAGGCGGTGCAGGCCAGTTCCCAGGCTCTGGCTTCTGGAGACCCCGGAGGAGAGGGGAAGAAATGCTCCTCTGTGGGCCGGGTCAGGGCGACGGAGTGAAATCACTCGCAGGAAGCCACCATGCCGTCTCTTCCTGCTCACAGTGGTGTTGTAGAGAGTCAGTGTGATATCTATGATCCATCTGACAAGGGCAGGACTCTAACATGCTGTAAAAGAATGAGGAGATTGTAACAGCACATCAGCTTTTCACATCTGCCTGATGTGGATGACTCTCAACAGCTGGCAGAGACTATCTAGGTCACCATGCAACCCCCGAGGCTCCACTTGTATCCATGTCTGACATTTTGAAACCGTTTTTGAATGAATATATTGTTGGGAGAATGTGCTGCTCTCTTCAGCTGATGTGCTGCTGGTTCAAAACTTTATTTGTCAAGCACAAGCCTATCCCCTAATAAAACAATTACAAATGGTTGCTTCTTAAGTGATATATTATTTGACCATTTATTTTTTTATCTTCTCTCTCCAGGGGTGCGGGACATCTTGCGGAAAATGTGACTGCAGTGCTGTGAAAGGAGCTAAGGTGAGACGTCTGTTCATCATTTTCATTTTCCCATTTCCTACCAAGCCGTCCTTAATAACCACGTACTTGATATTGAGCCTCTAGTGCAGGCTCTGCGTGTCCATAGCAGGCTCTAAGCAGCCGTGACACCGCCTGCTGTGTTCTGACTAATGGGTCAGCTCAGTGGGACTGGCTGGAGCTGGACCTGAGTGGAAAACAGTGGAAGGAGCTCAGTCACGGAGCCGAGACCGGGATGGGAATGAGGATCAGGCAGAATTAGAGCATGTCTGGAGGCGCAGCTGGGCTGAAGGCCTCGTTCCCACTGGACGGGGCAAAGCTCTCAGACGCAGACATAGCAACTGCAGGGACGCTAGCCACAGCCCTTGAGCTTTCAGCAACCCAGCATGAGTGTTAATCATCGACTGACTTGAAAGCTGTGAGTGAATGTGAGTTCACATGACTCAGGCAAGGGTAGTTTTAACCAGCTCTTTTTTTTTCTGGCCGCTCAGACATCAACATCTAGCATTCACCGTTTTATTCTATTTAAAAAATAGTAGAAGCCAAAAAAATACACAGACAGAAATAGACATACAGGCAAATACGTTTGAAAGTTCACCCTTCAAAGAGAACCAGATATTTTTCACTGCAGCTACTGCTGTGTGTGTGTGTGTGTGTGTGTGTGTGTGTGTTTGTGCATTATTGGCTCGGTTATATCAGAGCATTGCAGTGTGTTATCTGTCCTTGTCTGGACAGTCTGGCCTTTTATGGCTCCTTCTAACAGAAACAGTAGCCAAACATTCACCACCAAAAACAACAGACACAGCGACTGTGTTCAGTGGAGGCTGGCCAAACCATTGTGGTTTCAAAGCACCACTGAGCTTTGAAAGGTGTTGAAGGCCTTCCCAAATTCTCCTACAAGTTTTATTTTCAATGACATCACTTCCTGACACCACACAGCAAAGGTTGCCTTGGTAACCAGTCCCTGTCTGATTCCCATGGTTCACAATGCAATGCTGCTCATCACTGGTCAGAGTCAGGAATGTTGTGGTCAAGCAATGAATCAGTTGGGTCAGATCCCAAAATCACTGTTTTTATGGCTCTTTTCTTGGTCTGGTCACTCTCACATGAGTCACTCTGTCAGCCTTGGAAACATGAGGCCCTCAGAAAGAACATGCTGCCATCTAGTGGTACACAGGAGAAATTACACATCTCAGAAGCTCTTCTTGGAAGATACTTCTGCCCAAAAATAAATACATAGGTAAAGAAAAGTACATTTACTACGATTTGAATTGCAATGAAAAACATTTTAGAATACGACATATTTCATGATTGGATGGTTGTCTATAATATCATCAATTTCATTTCTATGATCATTTAATAATACCAATATTTCTCATTTGAAGTTAGCACTGAAATAAAAAGACACACTTATTTCATTTCATTCTAAACATCTAAAATTTCTAATCATATTTTTTTCCATTGATTTGTAATGTAACCTTTTATCTATTGATCCATAGTTAGGGTTACTTTTTACTGCCACTATATTTCGGGGTTTCAGTTCTGTAGAGCTGAACTCCTTACTGTTTGTGTGCTGTTTTATTTTCCTTTTCAAATTTCGGTCTGACCTTGATGTTTCTTGAGATCCTACATGCCAGAGACATGAAAGACTAATCAAAGGCACTCACATCCAAAGGTGCTTGGATGACAAACAGAAAAAAGGCAGACTGCACAACTCCCATTTGCCAGTTGCTGGTGATGTGATGTTTCGAGCCAACATCAGATATATTTCTTATCATACATGCTATGACATTTTGCACAATGATAGAGGACCTCATTTCCCAAGCTCTTGTGTAAAATGACCCCAGTTGGCGTATTTGGGCGCTATCATTAAATATATATTGTCATATATCGGCCCTCTATGTTGAATAATGAATTTTATACAAAATCTGTCAAAGAGGACTTGAATGTTATATGCACAGTAATAGATAGTTATGATAATACAAAGTTGGATACACACACAGTAGCTTATAACTGCCACACTGGCACTGGATGGATATCCTCATTGCAAGGGATGCAAAGGAAGAATTCATACTTAGTTATTGCCATTTTGATTCATATGTGACTCTCAACAACACAACAAAAATATATTGTTTAAGTTTAAATGATTGTTTTTCCTTCATCATCCACTTGATCCTCTGTGTCTTCTAGGGTGAGCGGGGATTTCCTGGTCTTCAGGGCAATATGGGATTCCCAGGGATGCAGGGGCACGAAGGGCCTTCAGGGCCAATGGGCCCCAAGGTGAGTGACAGGGCCACACATGTGCATACCTACACATCTATACACCTACACACACACACACACTCACACACACACACACACACACACACACACACACACACACACACACACACACACACACACACACACACACACACACACACACAACACACACACACACACACACACACACACACACACACATTGACTCACACAGAACCAAAATGCAGTTGGTTTCTACTGTTGTTCTTCAGCAGGGATTATATATAAAAAGTGCTTCACAACCAAGAAAACTAAAACAACTGAAAAAATGAAATAATTATTTATCAATATAATAGAAAGAACAATGAGGTAAAACGGAAAATAAATAAATAAATAAATAAATAAAATAAGTCCCGGCCACACAAATGGGATGAATAAATAAAGAACAAGCTTATCAATCTTTTGAGGCACAAAGAGGCGCTGGACACACCAACACACCAGCACCAACGTATTGATTGTCTCATAAGATGAAGGATCATGTGGCAAAGTGCTGAACGTGCATCAGCCTGCTTTCTCAGTCACAAGCTAACTTTAAGTTCTCAAGGCGAATGTGAGCTCACTCCATGGCACAGCAGAGCCAAATGTTGTATGACGTGTGATCGTTTGTCTCTCCCCAGGGAGATTTGGGTGAGCATGGATCACCTGGACTGAAAGGAACGCGGGTAAGTATTTGATCTTGAAGAGTTGAGTACACACAGACCTCTAACCCAGCCAAACATTATTGCTTTGGAAGCCAAGCAACGTTAGCGTGACATTTCAGTGATTGTTTCTTCCATACATATACAGTATACGCTCCCTACAGTTAGCCTGTTGTCGTGTCTTGCAGGGGCCTCCTGGTCTGCCAGGCTTCCCAGGAAACCCAGGACTACCGGTAAGTTCCTGCACTTCAGGTCTCACGTCCTGCCACCATCCAGCAGAGTGGAAATGTTGAGTGGAATATGTAATGACCAATCACAAGTAACTGTTAATTTAAACTAATATCCTATAAATTACAGAAAAACAGTTTTTCAAATGTTTTTAAAAAATTTTTTTTAGCTCTTTGAATGATTTTTCATAATTTCTGTGCGGGGAGATTTTGTCGCTGCATAATTGCAAATGGAATTTCAAGAAAGAATTATAAAAAACGAAATTGTGTCTGTGTGTTTTTCCACACATAGGGCATCAATGGAAATGATGGCCCCCCAGGTGCAGCAGGTATCCCAGGATGCAATGGGACCAAAGTGAGTCAAATCTGAACCTTCTACTGGAGCTTGATTCGTTCAGCCAGTTTAATAATTCAGCCATAATATTTTCCATTTGATTTCATCACCTGTCTGTCTTCGTCGCCACTGACTTGGTTGTGTGTCTGTGCTCAGGGAGAAGCAGGCAGGGATGGCGCTCCTGGCTTTCCCGGCATACAAGGACCTCCTGTAAGCAGTCGCAATATGACAAGCACCACACGGACCAGCGCACATTTCACATGCGGCGTGATGATAATGATAATGATGATAATCGCATGATAATAGAATCTCAACGTTGGTTGCTTAACTGACAAAGGACGTGAAAAAAACAAGGTTTTCCTAGAACAACAGTGTGCATCTCAAAATGGAAACATCCATCTATGCTACTTGTACAGATGTTTCTCTTCTCTCCTCTCTCCTCAGGGGATCCCAGGATTTCATGGAATGAAGGTTAGCGGAAATCTGTGACGCTTTTGAATATGTTTGTCAGTCACTGCCAGCATGACCTGCCTACCAGCAGCAGACCTGCGGCCCCATCAGACCCTTTACTTTGGTTGTGTCTCCTACAGGGTGACGCTGGAGGAGTTATTGGAGTTGTTCCTCTGAAAGGAGATAGAGGATTACCCGGTTCACCTGGACTACCTGTACGTTGTGTGTGTGTGTGTGTGTGTGTGTGTGTGTGTGTGTGTGTGTGTGTGTGTACATGTGTTTGTACATGTGTTTATGTCTCTATTCTAAGTTCTTCACACACACATTTCTCCGTCCCAGGCACATAGTGGACCCCCTGGACCGACCGGCCCTCCGGGATCTCGCGGCTATGAAGGACTCAGGGTGAGTTACAGCGTTACAGTGATGGGGATCTCATGCTCAGTGTGTGTAATCAATAATAACACAACAAGCCTCACAAAAAAAAAGCTAATCTGGGTAGATATTCTGACAGATTTGGCACAAAAGTAATATGTCAGCATCGATCGTATGTATGAAATCTGAACGAATGATCATCGATTCATGTGATCCATTTGTTTGACTGACTGGAGAACTGTAATCTACAGGGTGATCCTGGCCCCCCTGGCCCTCAAGGAGAAAAGGTAAGACAAATAAATAATAGAAAGTGATCTTACAAATCACACAATAACATCAAGCATGCTCCCACCAAGCTCTGGGATGTGACAGGACGTTGTTGTTGTTGTTCTTCCCCTCTCCTGCAGGGTGACAGGCTGTCCTTCCAGAGTGAGAAAGGAGAAAAGGTAGAATAAATATTCTTATCATTAAAAGGCTGTTTTTCTGAGGCAGCTCCTGTGTAATGAAATTAATACATTTTGGTTTTCTCCATTTACCATACCTTGTTTTGGAAGCAGCAAAGGATGATCTTTACTTTGCCCTCAGTGTCTTTGTCGCCCCCTGCTGTTTTCTAATGGTTCCCTCTCCTCTTGCAGGGTGATGTAGGAATTCGTGGCCCCCCCGGCCCCCCCGGACCTCCGTCCCAGGAAGTAGAAGGACGTCCCATCACCCTCACTGGACCACCGGTACTCATTTAGTCAGGTTTAAACTGAAGAGGGAGATTTTGCCGTTGCTGTAATGGACATAGAGCATTACTGGCAGATGGGTGGATGGATGGACCAGAGCTTATATAGGCCCTGTTTTCTTTCCTGAATATGTTTGTGGGCTCTTTTCCACAGGGAGAGAGAGGAATTCGAGGAGATAAAGGAGACAAAGTTAGTATTTTACTTTCACATTTCGTAGTGTATGAATCACATTTCAGTGCACGCAGAGTGACATCTCTTTTTCAAACTTCCTCCTGTTTCTGAGAGGCGTTGGCGTTGATCACCTCATTTCCTTTGCAGGGCTTTTGCATTTCACATCAGAATGGGGTCAAAGGTGAACCCGGCCCACCAGGATCAAGAGTGAGTACCTCTATGGTCCTTAGATTCCGAGGTCTGTAGATTTCACATCCATGGTGTAGTAAATTAATAATACATCACCTTGTTGAAATTTCAGTATCAGGTTTGTTTTAAAGCTCGAATCCAAAACTTATTTGATGATCGACATTTTAGATGAGACGTTGTAAGATGGAAAATAAATGATTTTACTTCAGTAGTTACACATAATACCATTTTTACCATTTCTCATATAGATGTAAGACCCTCTTAGCTACCAAGTCTCAATGTAAGAGTAGAGTATGTGTAGTGGGGTGGCGGTGTATCCACACAGCAGTGCCATGCTGAAAAGGTTCATTCAAAAGCAGTGAAAATGTGACACTCATACTCTAACATGAACGTCAAACAGTTTAAGTCATTAGCTAACTTGTTAAAGAATAATAAAGTGAATACACATGGGATCTCTTGTATTTGTTTAAATATTGAGCCAGAAATTCATCAAAATTGACATATAACTTTTTTTCCTGGAGTAAATGTGTGGAAGTGTGCTCACATTTCCCATAATATTAAAGTATTGATCTGATGAAACAGTTGAGTTGAGTCTCTAGCTGTAGAAGTAGTAACAACAATGTCAATAAAGACGTACTTGAGTGAACTTGCTTCATTACATTACATTACAGTCATTTAACAGACGCTTTTATCCAAAGCGACTTACAATAAGTGTATTCAACATAGGTAGGTAGAGAACTACTAGTCACCAGAAATCATAAGTGCATTTCCTTCCTAAACAAGCAACTAAGAGCAGAACTAGTGTTAAGGTAAGAGTGCAGTCAGTTAGCTACCTACTTTATCTTAAACAAATGAGACAAATAAGTGAACCAAATAAACTTCATAACCTCAGACTGAGTTTCTGCTTGTGTGATTTAAGGGCAAAGCCGGCAAGGATGGAGAGGATGGCCTGAAGGTAACGATGACGCACTGACTGGTATTTCTACCTTGTGTCATTTGGTATTACACCACACAGCGCCGGTCCCTGTCCTAACGCATGTGTCTGCTCTCATACAGGGAGAAAGCGGCATCCCCGGGGCTCCTGGGTTCATCGGGCCCCAGGTAACTAAAGCACCGTTCATTTGTAGCTGTGACACACATGCATGTCTTGGGGGTTTTGTTAACAGGGAGGCTAACGTCTCTGTCTCATTTCAGGGTGAAAAAGGAGAGAAGGGACCACCGGGATATGTAAGTCATCCTCCTCTAGCCTACAGAGCAGGCTGTTAACAGCACAGAGCAGCAATTCTGAAAAAGACCACAAGATGTCGCCATATTTCCATTCAGCCAATGACAAAGTCCATAGTCAGTGGAGCCAGCTGACAGTTGCATCATCTTGTCCTTGGTAATGTCATTTTAGGGTGACGGTGCCCCTGGTCCCCACGGCTATCCTGGGCACCCAGGGTTACAAGGAGAGAAAGGTATAGTAATGCCAGCGTAGGCGAGCAGATGCAAGCAGTACATATAAAATAACACACACACTGTGGATCGATTTCCATGATATCCATGTTTGGTTTTCTTTTTCATTTGTTATTATCTGACAGGTTCTGCTGGTCTTCAGGGAGAGGCGGGTCCCCCAGGTAACACAAAATAATCTTTGTTCTTCAAACACCAGGACATAGCAGCGCTGCTTCAGGCACGCTGAAGGAAACATGCTGACTAGAGTAATGGAGGAACTGTCTTGTGCTTTAGGGAGGCACATCGAAGGGCCGCGTGGAGAGCAGGGTCAGAAGGGAGACGTGGGTCAGAAAGGAGAGAGGGGTCAAGATGGGGAGTCTCTACCTGGACCTCCAGGAGAAGATGGGCTCACTGGACCCGCTGGGCCCCCAGGACCCCCGAGTACGCATCATCATAGACATCATTTCTATAAAGGACACATGTAGAGCGTACTATTCCCCAAAGTCAACAAAAACAAGAAATAATACTTATGTGTGTGTGTGTGTGTTTTTGTGTGTGTGTGTGTGTGTGCGCCTGTGTGTCGTTTGCATGCGTTTGTGTTCATGTGCTGTGACGTGGCCACACAGTAAACCCTGGTGAATGTGGGTTAATTGAGAAAGGAGCCCCTGGCCCTCCTGGACCTCAAGGACTACGAGGGGAGCTGGGACAGAAAGGTAAGAGGGCCTATGATCAACCTGGCATGATCTGTAGATGAATACTAATCAATAGCAGTGATAGATGGCAGTTCTTTCTTGTTCTTGTTGTTCCTTCTGTGAGCCACATTTATGTCCCTGAGATATACTGATAGATATGTAACTACTACCTGGCCTATGTGTGAACAGCCCACTGGATCCTGAGATCAACCACAGTGCTGGATCACCATTCAGCATCAGTATGGCTGCTGCACTATAAACATCATTCTGTGTGACTTGCATGTTCCTGTGTTTCCCATCAGGTGGCAAAGGAGACACTTGTATTGAGTGTGAATCGTTCCGTACCCCTGGCTTACCTGGACCCTCGGGCCCTAAAGGAGTGCAAGGTGATAGAGGATAGACAAAATACACACACATACATATCACACAAGTACTGGGGCTGTGAGCTAAAGTTGGCATTTTTGCTGGAGACTCATCTGCTGTAATTTGTATCTCACCTTTTAAAAAATTACAACTTTTGAGTGTTTTTGGCCTTTCGAGTATTTTGGCCTCCACTTTATTAAACAATGTCGACACTTCTAGTGGTCAAAATATGAAACAGTATCAGCTCCCTCACCCAATGCTTGACATTTTATCTGTGTGTATGATGGGTATTGGATGAGCTGAGGAGGTACACTAACATTGTCCCTTGGTAGGATATCCTGGACCGGTGGGCGACAAAGGAGACAGAGGACAGCCTGGCCTTCCTGGATCTGCTGGAAATCCTGTGAGTAGAATCACATAGTAGTCCTGGTTAGGGGTGGGCGATATGACTAAAAATCAATATCGTGATTATTTAAAACTTTTACCTCGATTACGATTAATGAATGACTATTTTATTTGTTTTGTTTTATTTTTAAATTTGTTTTATTTTGAAATCCTGCCTGGCTTGACACATTTGCTCACGGCTCGCAAAAAACGAATGGTCCAAACCTGTCTGAACATGGCGTTACTGGACGGGGCGGAGGGACGTGACTGAATACCACGTAGTATTTTTTAAGGGGACAGTTCATGAACGCAGTACTATGTGTGTTATTGAATCAAGTGTCATTTTCCTGATACTAATGGTCAAATTACTGACTAAAAAAAAGTCCTGTAACAAGTGAAACTGTATTAGAAACAAGTAGAATCACTGGTTTCACCTTTCACTTGTTTTAAGAAAAATAAGATTTTAAGAATAAGATCCTAAACATGTTAAAAATAACATCTTAAAAATAAAAATGACTTGTTAAGGACATTTTCTGCACCACACACTCTGATGCACTGTGCTCCTGTCTGCAGGGTGGTACAGGCACCCCTGGGTTGATTGGAGCTCCCGGTGCTGTCGGGGAGCCAGGGGACATCTTCGTAGCTCCTGGCCTGAAGGGTGACAAAGGTAAGCCCGGTGCTGCTGGTTCACCAGGGCTGCCAGGGGTGGACGGACTGCAAGGAAGAGATGGGTTCCCAGGTCTAGCTGGCCCCAAAGGAGAGCCTGTAAGTGGATCGCCCACTAGTATTCTTTTTCTACCGTTTTATTTCCTGCTCACACAGTACAGCTAAAGGGACTGTACATGCCCTGTCTCTGATCTTGCTTGCAGGCCAGCGAGGGCATCAAAGGTGAGCGTGGACCGGATGGGGACCTAGGTCTCATTGGGCCCCCAGGAGAGAGGGGCCCCCCTGGGCTGCCAGGCTTTGGTCGACCAGGAGAGTCTGGAGACAAAGGCAACTCAGGGAGACCAGGCCTTCCCGGAGTCCCTGGACAACCCGGTAGGCGTGAGCTCAACACACGCACACACGCGCGCACACACACACACACACACCTGTGTAATCTACTTATGTGAAGTATACCTTGCCTCCACCAGGTCCAAAAGGAGAGCCAGGTCAAACTGTGAGCAGCCCTGGGCTTCAGGGTGAACCTGGACCACGAGGACAATCTGGAATACCTGGAGTCCAAGGTGGGCATCAGCACTTTCAGCATAAATTCACGATCACTTATCCACTGCAAGAAAATAATATTTGACATTTATTTTGACACCTGAACAAGAATATTAACCTTACCTTGTCTTTGATCAATGCATAAAAGGTATTGAATACTTGTCTAACATGCAGCCTGTCTTTGGCTGCAGGTGAAAGAGGAAAGCAGGGTGACTCGGGGCATCCTGGTTTCCCTGGACAGAAGGGCGACCATGGTCTCCCAGGAATCGGATTACCAGGCCCACCTGGTCCTAAAGGTAGGACAGATGTGCTCCGTGCTCTTCCTCCTCTCAGTAGATGCACCACAGGCATTACACGGTCACACATGGATTAACAAATGTTCAGCAAAATGTATTTGACGACACAGAACATGAAGAGGAAACTTTTTGTCCGTGTTTCCAGGATTCTCTGGAATCCCAGGAGCTCCAGGATTACCAGGAGAGCCAGGAAGACCAGGACAGGACGGATTCAAAGGAAACTCGGGGGTAGCTGGTCAAAAGGTACGTAGTTGGGGGGGGTTATAGAAACAATCGTGCACCAAGTCCTTTAGCAAATGGGAGATGTGAATGTAACATAACATTGCTGTTGCCCTGTTGACCCCCTGCAGGGTGAACCGGGGAAAGGTCTGCCAGGGCCCAAAGGGTCACAGGGCCACCCAGGAATTATCGGCTTCCCTGGAGAGAAGGGTAACATCGGGCTAACTGGTATTCCTGGACAAGAAGGAGAAACGGGACAACCTGGACCTCGGGGAATCCAAGGTAGGGAACTGAATCAAAGTCCAGTCTATTGTGAAGCAGGTGTGAAGGGTCTGCTGTGGTGCTGAAAGGTATTCACCACTAATCGGTTTCTCTCTGCTTTACCTCCAGGGGATGCTGGACCCCCAGGATTTCCTGGAGTGGTTGGTGTACCAGGCCCTCCAGGAGCAGGCCCGCCGGGAGCTCCCGGACCCCATGGACAACCCGGAGAGCCTGGACCACATGGCAAGTAAAAAATAACAAGTACAATAACAAACATATGCCAAGTGTTCAGATTCTGATACATACGCTGTGTGTGTGCAGGTAGTGGTGGTGTGAAGGGGGAAAAGGGCTACCCTGGTCCTCGTGGTCGGGACATGCCAGGGCCTCAGGGAGAGAAAGGAGCCTCGGGTTTCCCTGGATTACAAGGTTCTAAAGGGTTGCCGGGGAAACCAGGTCTCACTGGCAGGGACGGTCTGCCTGGAAGCACAGGTGAGACGGACCAACAAACACCACAACAACAATAACACAAATATACTTTTCAGAACACGGTTACAAAGGGATTTAGTCTGCAAGTCATAAAGCATCAGTCAATGGTCATTTATGGTCATATTGATGTGTCTGTCTGTCTGTCTGTCTGCCAGGTTCTAAAGGAGAGATGGGGGTCATAGGGGAACCGGGGTTACCAGGATTTCCCGGCCCCTCCGGTAATCCTGGATCTACGGGTCTGAGAGGTGAGAGAGATTCAATCTGCCGCATCGTCAGCCTGTCCTCTCCTACGGTACCTTTGGGGGATTGATGACAGAGGAAGGAAGTGATAATCCCCCTTGCTCCCGTTCCCTCTCAGGTGACCCTGGTATCACTGGACCAAGAGGGGAGTTTGGTGAGCCTGGACCTAAAGGAGAGCGGGGAGAGCAAGGTCTGCAGGGACCTGCCGGGAACATGACCGATGTGGATATGGAGCACATGAAGGGGGACAAGGGAGACGCCGGACACAGAGGTATGTAACGATGCTTAAAGCCCCAGGAAACTTGAAATAGTAAAAATTAATATATGATATGAAAGTTTAGTGTCTAATTAAGCATCCACAAAAATCTGAGTGAAAATAAATGTTCAGAAATATTAGAAAACCTCGTTCAAATGAGTGGGGGGTTCAGAACAGTGGGGTTGAATTGGGCGCAGAGAATTCATTCATCCAATCATTAAACAATGCATGTCAGTTGTCCCGCCCCCAACAGGTGCAACAGTTTGACAGTTTGACATGGGCGGAGCTATCCATGGTGTCAGGATGTCAATCAAATCCTGATCTGACACGCCTACACAGTCCTGAGAAATGGTCTGAACAGCTAAATGAGATGTTTTTGAACGAGGTTTTCTAATATTTCTGAACGTTTATTTTCACTCAGATTTTTGTGGATGCTTAATTAGACACTAAACTTTGATCATATATTCATTTTTACTATTTTATTTAAGTTTCCTGGGGCTTTAATGCGTGGGACGTCTGTGACAGATTATGATGAAGTGGTTAATCCAGATACATTGACTGGTAACATGTTGGTGAAGCAACATCTCTAGTCTCTAGTCCTCTCTAAACCTAACCCTAACCCCAATCCTAACCCTAACCCTAACCCTGTATAGATATAATAAAGAGACCCACCACAAACAGGCCCCACCCCCAATCACACACATATATATACGTATCTCAAAGTTCAAAAAGATGGTTTGTGTTTTTAATCCCATTTTCCTGTCAGGTGACCCCGGGTTAACTGGACAAAAGGGCTTCGCTGGACAGCCTGGAGAACCTGGAGTACCAGGGAAGGATGGAGAGCCTGGTTCACCTGGACAGCCAGGTGAGCGACCTGACCAGTGACAGTACACTAATACGGTGTAGACTGAACACTTTCTGAGAGGATGTTTGAACGATGTAGACCGAATGCGATTTTTTAAAAATGTTTGACTTGTCCCAGGTGAGAAAGGAGACACGGGTTTTCCTGGAGAGCCCGGCAGTATTGGACATCCTGGACAAAAGGGCAGCGTAGGAGAGATGGGAATACCAGGTAGGCTCCGATAAAACACACCTCCTCCTGAGATTAACATTTAAAGCATGTGTGTGTGTGTGTGTGTGTGTGAAACATGAAACCCCATCCTGTAAACATAGACCGCACGTATCTTCATCATCATCTTCAGAGCCAGAATGAATGTGTGTGTGTGTGTGTGTGTGTGTGTGTGTGTGTGTGTGTGTGCTCGTGTGTGTGTGTGTGTGTGTGTGTGTGTGTGTGTGTGTGTGTGCAGGCGCATTTGGTCCAAAGGGTACTAAAGGAGGAGTGGGCACCCCCGGACATCCTGGGTCCAAAGGCACAGATGGGGTGAAAGGAGACCAGGGAACACACGGTGATCCTGGTATTGGGGTCCCAGGACCTCCAGGGGACAAGGTAACCCTCCAGCCACTCTTCTTCCTCTCTTTCATCATCAGTACCAGTCTTCACTTAGTAATGCCCCAATTCTCTGCCTCCCCCCTAGGGTGAGACAGGCCAACCAGGATTCCCAGGAAGGACAGGAGATAAGGGCCACAAGGGCGGTGTTGGTGTGCCAGGCATGCCAGGAGGCCCGGGTGACAAGGGAGAAACGGGAAAGGTCGGCTTCACAGGTCTGGGTTCAAAATGTCTTGTGCCCTCTACTACCGACGTACAGTACTCGTATGTATTGTTATTCCAGCTGTGCTCTCTAATGCGGTGTGTGTGTGTGTGTGTGTGTGTGTGTGTGTGTGTGTGTGTTGTGCAGGTCAGTCGGGTAGACCAGGTGACAAGGGTACCCCCGGGCTCCCTGGGTCTGCAGGAGAGGCTGGTCGCGAGGGTCGGCCTGGTACGTAGCAGACCGGCCTATCACGGTCTTTCTCATGATGCACACATGTGGCCGGTGTTTCATGAAGCTGTACACACTTTGACACACAGTCACGAGTACTGAACCTGTTCTCCTCTAGGTGAACCCGGCCTGCAGGGGGCTCCGGGTCCTCACGGAGAGAAAGGAGAGGCCGGAGTGGACGGCATCCCCGGATCCTCAGGGGAGAGAGGAGACCCAGGTTAGTGACGGGACGTGTTGACGGAACAGGAGGTCATATTCTACCCGCCAGTATGGATTTTAATGGTTCAACATTTGATCATTTCATCATCTTCTTCTGTCTTTGTGTGCAGGTTCACCAGGCAGAGGCTTCCCTGGGACTCCCGGAGTGGGCGGCGGCAAAGGTGAGAGCGCTTCCATCTCCAACTCTAAACTTCCCGGCCCTCATGTCCGTCCTCGTCCTCAGTAGGGACACTCATGTCACGGTGTCGCTCTCTCTGTCACTTTCCAGGTGACAAAGGTAGTCCCGGCTTCCCTGGCACTCCTGGTCATTCAGGTATCCCCGGTATCAAAGGCGACAAGGGTTTTCCAGGTCCAGAAGGGTCTCAGGGTCACCCAGGAGACAGAGGCCTCCCGGGAGCCTCCCTAGAGGGCCCTAAAGGAGAGACGGGATCATCGGGAGTGCCTGGAGAAGCAGGTATGCCACATACAGTACAGTCTGACCCACTGGTGTGAGTAAAGACTGTTTGACACAGAGATGTACATTTTACGCTGTAGTGGAAAAGATCCTCCTGACCTTCTGCTTCCTCTCTCTAACAGGATCCACAGGAGCCCCGGGACCCGCTGGTGTGCCAGGCCGAGAGGGAAGAAAGGGAGACAAGGGAGAACATGGTTTCCCGGGCTCCCAGGGAGACACGGGACTCAAGGGTGACCACGGACATCCTGGACTTCCTGTAGGTCACTCAGATGGCCGTTGATCCCCTTTAAACATGCTGTGACTGTATTTACAGTATTCAATGTACCCTGTAATTTCCTGTGTGTGTGTGTGTGTGTGTGTGTGTGTGTGTGTCACAGGGACAAGCTGGCCTTCCAGGTGTTGATGGATTGAAGGGAGAGATAGGATTGCACGGTGTACCCGGCTTCCCAGGTGAGTGATGTACAGTATGGTGTGTGTGTGTGTGTGTGTGTGCATAGTGGTGCGATTCAGTTCATCATCTACTTCTGAACACCACCTCCAGGTACAAAGGGTGAAGTCGGGGTTGTTGGATACAAGGGACAGCTGGGAGACAGAGGATTCCCAGGAGCTAAAGGTGAAAAGGGAGAATGTTAAACTGGTTCTTGCCACTTGACAATATCAGCAGGACAACAGGAAGCTGTCTGGTTCTAATGATACAGTACATTTCAGGTAATGAAGGCCCCCCCGGTCCCCCCGGCACCCACACCTTCATCAAAGGAGACATTGGGGTCCCAGGGACGACGGGCCTGCCGGGACCCCAGGGGCCCTCTGGGTTCATTGGACTGAAAGGACAGCAAGGTGAATGTGCAGATCTGCTCGTGTAACCCCAGTAGACCCTGCTGCCCTCTCCTCCCCATCCATCCAGCTCATCATTCCACCATCTCTCTTGTCTGCTCTCTCAGGCGTGACTGGCCTCGTTGGGCCAAAAGGTGACGATGGCCAGCATGGGTATAACGGTCAACCTGGAGCCAAAGGAGAGTCTGGTCTGACAGGGCCGACAGGTGAGGGCAATACAGTCTCTTCTCTCTCTGGTTGTGCTGTCTCTTTGGGAAGTTGTTAATCAGCCCCTTTCCTTAGGACCCAGAGGACACCCCGGCCCCCCTGGACCCGACGGTGTTCCAGGTCAAGTGGGTACACCGGGCCCCTCCTCCATGGATCACGGGTTCCTGGTAACCAGGCACAGCCAATCAGTGGAGATTCCCCAGTGTCCCGAGGGGACCACTTCCATCTATGACGGATACTCCTTGCTCTACGTACAGGGCAACGAACGCTCACATGGACAGGACCTAGGTGAGTGAGCAGGGAAGGAAGTAGTGATGGGCGGAAAGGAACGAACAAATCTTTTTGAACAAATCTTTTTAGTGTCCGGTACGTACCGGGTTAGCAAATCGAATGGACCGAGTGCTCATGAATCCCGACTCTCACTGTCCACGCCCGCTCACGCTGCCTGCTATGAGAGAGAGCAGATGAACGAGAGAGACTGAGCTGTTCGCGAACCGTTCAGTCTCTATCGGACTTCTCAGACATCTGCTCTCTCGGTTTGCGAGATTGTCCGATGTCCGAGAAGTCCGACTGAACACAACGAGCAGTTCACGTCAGTGAACAGTTTTTGTTGTTTAAGATGTTGTTTAATAAATTAACTGGTGATTGGGTAAACTATAAGCCATTTAACATTGGTCAACAAAACTGTCTCTATTAGAAAAAGAAAGTCAAGAGCACACAAAATAAAATGAAATCAATATCAATACTAAATGTAAATACTAAAAATATTATTATCATTAACCTGTGATTTAGTTGCCGTTTTACAGTTGGTTACACATCTGGTTTGAAAGGGGTGGCACTCATGTGATGCTATTACTAGTATAGCTTAGTTAGTAGAGCATCAGACTCTCTCTCTGTAGGTTCAAACCTCACATGGTATGGTATATTTTTGTTGGTGAATTACAATGAATCGATTCAGAATCGATGCACTTCTATCAGACAGCTTGAAAGAATCGAGTTAGTTAAAAGAGTCGGTCTTCCCATCACTAGAGAATTCCGCATCGGACTCGAGAGTCGAGACACTGAAACCGAAACTGAAAACGAACGGGAAAAAAAGAATGGAAACTCGAAAGGTTCGATACATTTACATGTATCAACTCGAAGGAATCGATTCTTTGAAAAGATTCGGTCCGCCCCTCACTGGAAGGAAGGAAGGAAGGAAGGAAGGAAGGAAAGAAGAAAGAAAGGATGTAGAAAGAGGAAGATTTGGAGGGGGAATAAAAAAAACCTGATAAACCTCCCTGTACCCTCCTTGTGTTTTAGGCACGGCAGGGAGCTGCCTCAGGAAGTTCAGCCCCATGCCATTCCTCTTCTGTAACATCAACAATGTGTGCAACTTTGCATCCCGTAACGACTACTCCTACTGGCTCACCTCCCCTGAGCCCATGCCCATGAGCATGGCGCCAATCACTGGCCACAGCATCAAACCCTTCATCAGCAGGCAAGTCGGCATTTGCAGAAATCGCTTCCTATGTTATAAATCCTCATATTCTGCTTGGAGTATTTGTGCTACTCGTGTATCGGCTGTGTACACCTGTGTTCATACCTGTGTGTGTGTGTGTGTGTACAGGTGTGCGGTGTGTGAAGCCCCAGCCATGGTGATAGCAGTTCACAGTCAGACCATCATGATTCCAACATGCCCCCGCGGCTGGGACTCTCTGTGGATTGGCTACTCCTTTGTCATGGTGAGAGAAGCAGGAAGTGCCGATATTGTCCAGGAGCTGAATTCTGAGGGTTTTGTTCTTTGATTAATTCAATATTGTAGTACTGGAATTAAACAGCAGCTGTGTTACAGTATAGAGCTCAACAGTGTGGCTCCGGAAGTGAAAATCCCATTCATATTCTGCACAGGGATTTTGATTATTAGCCATAATGTCGTAACCATCCAATGTAGACTCACCACAAGCTAGTAGGTTGTGAAACGATAGTGTATGCTCCTGTAGAAGACACAAGTCCGTATGATATCAACCTTGTTTTGAGAAAAACATGGAGAAGTACTACACTACCCACAACAGTGGAGCTCGCTGTTACCATGGAAATGTTTACGGCACCTGCGAACGTCTTGTCAGCTAACGTTAGCGTTAGCTACTAACGTAATCTAGCTAGCTGCTTATCCTATGCAGCTGGAACGAATCACTGTACCATGTCGATGACAACACTTTACACTATACTATATGAAACACTATATATACACTCACAAAACAACAACAATATCAACACTATACTATTGACAAATGTTAAATTCAAGAAGAAGCGCGCTAAACTATCGCTAGTTTGGAAGTTGTTGGAAAAGTATCATTCTCAATGGTTTATGGGATGAGTAGTTCCTTCACTTCATAAAATAATGATGTACACAGTCTTGTACCTTTGCCTTTTCTTCCGTTTTCCGATCTTTTATTTGTTCAGAATCAAATGTTTTATGGTCCCGATTCATCGTCTAGCTGGTTGGCTTGGTTCCAGCCTTAAAACTCTTTATAGAAGGATTTTCTGAAACGTCTATGGAGTAAATGAATGGGAAATTTACTTCCAGAACCAGAGCCGTAAAAGGGCGGTCACTGTATATCTCTCTAGTCTCTATAGTATATCTGTGTTTTTGTACCTAATGAGGAATTCACATTATGACTGTGTGTGTGTGTGTGCAGCACACCAGTGCTGGTGCTGAGGGCTCGGGCCAGGCCCTGGCCTCTCCTGGGTCCTGCCTGGAGGAGTTCCGCAGCGCTCCCTTCATCGAGTGTCACGGCCGTGGGACCTGCAACTATTACGCCAACTCCTACAGCTTCTGGCTGGCCACCATCGAAGACGAGGACATGTTTAGGTAAGAACCACCCCCCCCACTACCATCACCTATTTCTCTTATTCAGCAATTTATTGTGTGCCTCTTTGTACTGAAAATGATTGGCTCGCCCACTGTTTCTTGTATGAATATGTCCATGGCGTTCTGATGTTGCTCTCGGTGCCTCGTTCCAGGAAACCTGTCCCGACAACGCTAAAGGCGGGAAGTCTCCGAACACACATAAGCCGCTGTCAGGTGTGCATGAAGAGGACATAAACCCCCCCGCCGCCGCCTGTGCCCGCCCCCCTTCCCCGACCTCCGACCAATACCCTGTTCGCCGACGCCCGCGATCTGGCTTTACTTCCTGTTTTGAAACAACGGATGGTGCTATTTCCCTGCGTGTGTGAGTGTGCGAGGGACAGAGGCGTGGGGTTGCAGAAGAACCCGGAGAGGATCGCAGACCGGAACACACACACACACACACACATCAGAGACCAAAAGCCACGAGACCCAGCGGCCCTTCGCTCCACGCAGAACACTTAACCAACATGATCACAACATGTCTCTAACGAATGACGCCCAGTTTACCACTGCACTGAGTACATGGCCCCTATGAGTAAACTGGTGTGCATTCTGAAAGGGTTGTCAGGTGCTATTGAATCTTACTTATTCCACTTTGGTATGGTTTTATTACCCTTCTCCTCCAGTGCCACATCATTCAAGATATAGCTACATATTATTATTGATTTTCACATCTTTTATCTTTTTGTTAACATGTACTAATGTAAAGGATGGGAGTTACCACTGGTTCCAGATGCTTGTCATGTGATAAATCACTACATGTTGCCAGCACACAAGACATAACAATGGCTCTGCTGTAAATATAGTGCGATATCTTTTCCTCTCTAACATACGTCATCATAATATCGTCAGGTTATTATTGCATTACTTTGTGTGTTATTAAGTCCATTTTCTTTATTTATAAGATTTATGAGAATATGTTGAACAGAGTATGTGTATTTGAGATGCCACAGATCCCAAAAACAATGACACAGAATGACGTATCAGTGGACAACCTCACCATGCAAAACAGCACTGAAATAGCATTGGCAGGTTTGTGTGTGTTTATATATATATGTGTGTGTGTGTGTTTGTGTGTGTACACATGAGTGTGTACGAGCGTCCGTTTTTTTGGTAGCAGCGTGTGTTGTGATGTGTGCATATAAGTTGTTGCACAATCCTCAAACAAACACAAAGAAATAGAATAGAATAGAACAGAATAGAAATAACCCTGTTACTTTCCTACCCTTCCATTGTGTATAACAGTTGCGTGTTACCTGAATCTTTCCGATCTTTGATCCCAAAGAAATGCACGTGTATATATACTTACACATAACCTGTACCTGCTATTCTGCCGATGTACTTGATTGTACCCTCTGTGAGTTGCTTTTATTCTCCCTGCAGATTTAACACAAGATTTATTCCACTTTTAGTTTCAAGGGTCATCAAGTTCTGGTTTTACATCCCAGCCAAAGACAGAGAGGAGAGGAGGGCTGTATTTATAAGTGCCTTTACAGGTTGACATTGAGAAACAGTATCATCGCCCATGTGACGTTTGGAGGAAACTCCCAAGTGGAAGAAGCCTCTTGAACCTCAAACGTAATTACGGCTACGTCCCTTTCAGATGCAAATGTTTCCACTGCTCAAGTTATAGCAATTACTCTACACTGACCTCAACCTGTTTTTGTGTGTGTTGTGCTCACCTGTGATGAAATGCTCTGTGACATACAGTATTAGCAGTATTCACTAAGGAAAGAAACTTGAGTTCAGCGGGAATGTTCTTAGTTTTAGTCTCAAGCATAAATGATTAAGAAGCAGAACAAATACTTTTATCACTTCCCAATCCCATACTGTGTAATTCATGCAATAAAAATGATTTGTATAGAATATGCTGGATCATTTTTCATAGGTATTATTTTGGATTTGTCCTTCCTGTTTTTGAACCATAATTGTTTGTGAGCCAAGTACTACAAAACATTTCAGTTGTAGTATTTAATACCACAAGATGGCAGCATCAGCCCACTTGGCTAATAGGTTGCCAATGGATTCAGTTGCTCTCAAAGCGTTCCAGCTGAATGACTCATGTGCCTACAGTGTTTTTTCTCTCCTGCGACTGACTAATCTGGTAACAACAGGCAACCAAGGCTGAACTTTGAGGTTGACCTCAAATGTGTCTTGAACCCTAATTTCAGTGCAGCCTCTGCACCAACACTGCCACTCAGTGATACCGCCACTACCTCAGCACTTCTGCTGGGACCGTGGCCAACAAACCCGTTCACCCCAGGAAAACACAAACAGATCAATACACACCGCAGAGAACCAGATAACCCTTCCTTTCATCTCCACTCTCGTCTTTCATCTATTACCGGAATCCTATCCCTTGTTTCCTCTCTTGTCACCAGCCAGACAAACAGAGCCCTTGACCCCCAGCTATCTTCATATACAAGTCTAAAAAGGCCTTGACCTCTGACCGGGGAGGTCACTCAGGTCACACAGCCATACCACACATGGCCAAAGACTATTTGTTGCAGGGCTGACATAACTGCAGTTAGGGCAAAGGCTACATTCAGGGATACGTGGGTGATGTGGCGTTTTGTGTACAAAAAAAAAATTCTTAACTTTGCTATATGTTTGCCTTGTTTTATTAGTAGAGAGAGTGGGAGAGAGGAAGTTGAAGCTGGAGGAAAGAAAGTATTGCTCAAGAAGTATTTCTTGTTTTTTGTTTTGGCTTAATAGTTTGTCATTCAGAAAATGAAAGGGCACAAGCGTGAACTCTCCCCGTCGTCCTCGTTCCTGGGTGTAAGATCCTGAGTAGACCTGAGGCTGTCACACAACACAAGACCAGTTGATTAAAGATAGTAAGCTAACTTATATATAAAACCAGTTGGAATTCACACACACACACACACACACACACACACACACACACACACGCACACATCAAATGCCGTGTGGTTAGGGTCAGCAGCGAGGCTTACTCAAGGATAGAGAGGGCTTGGAGATCAAAACATTAACCTCTTTAAGTGTTTTAATCCTATTGGTTGTTTGTTACAGGATAAACTGGATATAACACCACTGGGTTGTGACCATCTTAAGTAAGGGGCAAGTAAATAAAGAGTTACAGTCGCCCTCAGACGACAACACCTTTACGCTGCTACTCTAATAATCCCTCCGCGTTGCTGCTGATTGAGATTTCAACAGCGCAGTAAAGCGATGTTTTACTGCCACGTCTCATGACTATGTTTGACTCATTCCAGGTTGCGATTGACGTTGGAATTTGAAAAACAAAATGCTGCGAAATTATGTTGAGTCACGCCGAGCTGATAACGTGAACTCTTTTAAGTTACTGGAACTTAATAATTTACTGTCAAGAGTTGTTTTTTTTTTCCCAGCATGTGTTTACGCTTGAGAGAGGGAATGTGTCAGGAGGCTAATATGACCCTGACCTTTCTCCTGAGCGGATCATACAGAGGGACCGCAACCCCCGCCACACCCTCTTAACCTGATCCCTGCCAAGTACAGATTAGCTTGCAACATAGCACGCAAAACAAAACTTAGAAGAAGCCATTAGCGCACACACACCCCCACACACACACCCACACACACAAACATACACACACACTGAAACTGAAAGAGAGCTGTCTGAGATCACACAACTGAAGTCAGAGGTAATTTAAGAGCTCTGACTGGCACCACAGGATGAGAAATACTCGTTACTCTACATCAATGTGTTCATTACATGTTCTTAAAGAGAATATTGACTTTCATTTTCATTCTCACAATAAAATGAGCGACCCCTGATCTATTCTCGTCAATACATTAAGTCTGAGGGGGGCAGATCCTTTAAGAAAGAGAATGGAAACGGTTGGAAACGCCTAATTATCCCAGTAGATATCCATTCTACTTCCTGTTAGCGTCTAGAGTGCTGTGATTGGTCGACAGCCCGTATAGTTAACGAGGTGTCAGACAGACGGCTATATATAAAAAATATTAGTCTGCAGTGGATGGTGAAATCCAAGCGAAGGATTAAGCTCTCGGTCTGTTCTGCAAAGTTTTGTCTGCTTTCGAGGCGAGGGCTTGGCAGGAGTGTTGACAGTACAAAAGAGAGAGAGGCAGAGAGGCAACTGAGAGATCACCTTGGTGGCTGGTGAAAGCTTTGTAGGCTGGTGTAAAATGACAATTATGTAGTTATTTGATCTTGGGGAAAGATCCGTGTTGACAACCCTTGCACTTTCTATTCAGCAAGGAATGTGACATGTGGCGTTGACAATATTTCCTCATTTTCACAGGGATTTTGGGATTCGTGAAAAAAGGTAATTACTTTAGCACCAATTGCACCTTTTTCTCCTCTGATGTGATGACCGCACCTCCTCATCTGCCCTTCATTCGCCCCGCGACGGACTGGCGACCTGTCCAGGGTGTTTCCCGGCCTTCCACCCACTGCATGCTGGGATAGCCTCCAGCGCCCCCTGTGACCCTGAAGAGGATGGATAGAGAAAAGGCTCACTAAAGCAGTTATATAATAATTGAACATATGGAAACAAAAACAAAGGTAGTTCTGAAGGACAAACAGCTACATGCTGCATTGTGGGTAATCTTCCTAATCTTCCTAGACACAAAAACATGATTCATGAACGATGATTAACACATTTGTGAATGAACGTTCAATCAGGAAGTCACTTCTTTTGGAAATCTTTCGTAAACACCAACTGCACCAGGATGTTTCCAATGGCACCACGACTCCCATCAAATCTTTATTTACATCTCAAAACTAAGAGGCCTTTTTTCCAGCTAGGCTAGCTGAAAAACCCACATACGGCTAACAGGGAAAAGCAGATGGGAAGCTGGTGGAAGAGAAGAGGACAAAATGGAAAGCTTCTCATGAAAACAAAATCATTACCTAGTTGTTTCTGGTTAAAATGATCAAATTTGTACACAATAACATTTCCTGTCTTTGTGGCGTGGGCATATGGCCGCATCATATGATTGTGCACAAAACGAAATGTGTAAAGATGACATAATATTTCCATCTGTAGCGCTTGGCTCTCCCGCGCGAGGCCCGATCACGATCTCGGCATGATCGGAAATCCGATGTGTTTTCGGATGGAGCCAAACATGGCGCTTCCTCCTCCTCCTTCCCCCCCTCCGCTTCCTCCTGCCGGCGTTCACCTCCACGTACGGCGTCCGCTCAGAAACCGCGGAGACAGTGTGATCGTGGGATGAATGAGAGGAGAACAGCGCGCCCACGCAGCCGAGCGGAGGAGTAAAGAGGAAGCGTTGGACGTCACGGCAACAGAGAGTGCGTGGGCACAAGATGCAGAGTGGGAGTGCTTTTGTGGGAGGCATTCCAGCAAACAGCTCTCAGTCTGTCTCCTCTCTTTATCCATCTCATTCATATTCCTCTTCATCTTCAAAATGGCTCTTGATTCTTCTCTCAGTCCTTTTCATGTGAGGCTACAACGCAGATTCCCATAAAACCCGCGAGCGTGGAAAGAGACGCCCCCCCACCTGTACCTCGGCCTCCAAACGCCCCTTCGCCACGCCTCTGGTTTTAATGGCACTTTAACAAATAACGTCCCGAGGAGGCCCAACGTTGAGCGCTTAAAGTGTGTGCACGTGTGTGTATTTGTACGTCACGATCAATATTTTCTCACACCCGGCCGCTCCGTGCGCCGCCGTCCTGAGAAGAATCCTGTGGAGAGATGCTGACTCATCTCTCAACGGGATATATGACACATACAAAAGACGAGGAACCGAAAGAGAAACGGGGAATATCCAAACTGACAGGAAACCACAGAGTAGAAGGTGAAGTGGATGAATAATTTCATTTCATTCAACCGTTGAACTTCCTGAATACCGGAGCGGATATTCAAGCGTACTAGTAGATGTCTCAGAGCGTTAGTTGCAGCAAGTGTAGCTTTCGGGACGACTCGTGTTTTGAGCGAAGAAGGGCTGGCATCTCTGAAATACATGAGGGTCTGTCTGGCCCTTCTGGACTGCTACTACCATCAGATGGTTGGCAGACAGGCCGGCCATGTCTAGTACCGGTGCTGCTTGTGTTTCTCTGCCCCTCGGGTGGTCGGGGGGGGGGGGGGGGGGGGTCTGAGAGCTAAACGCTAATAAGACGTGTTACAGGCAGGTGAGGTAAAAGAGGTTGTAGAGAGTTGGGATATTCAGAGCTGCTGCAAAGATTTGAAGAAAAAAAACACCCACATTTCACTTCCACGTGTGTTGAGTACCAGTTCAAATCAGCTCATCACTGCCCATATCTATGGCACTGAAGATGAATAACTTTAAAGTTCGCTCTTCACCCATCTGGTTGTCCATGCAGAGTCTGGGATCCCGTATGCATCCACCTCTTCCTCCCCCCCCGGCCAGGCTTTAACGTCTTGAAATCGCCAAATCGGAAATCAAACAGGAAGTGAAGCGGGAATAGTTTAAACGGATGTGTGTCAGGAATGTGTTTCTCTGGACAGGTAGACAGGGCGTAGGTCCGGAGGATAGTTTTCGGTTGGATTCTGGATTCCCGCATTCGTGCCGATGAGGTGTATTTCTTTCATAATGCGAGAAGAGGATTGTGGGAGTTGTGCGAAAAACTCACAGCTAAGGTGTGAAGATTCCTGTATAAAGTTACATTTTCACAAGAGTACAACTTTTACGTAGATGCTTAAGAGAAAGAACAGGCGTGATTTGTAGAAAAGGAACGTCTCACTCCTGACTGACCTGAATCTGCGACGCTCTCTCTCTCTTCTGCTGTTATGCTCTTGTCACATCATAATCTAAATTACAAACTAATGATTATTAAACTGTGCCTCGAGATGAAATGGACATTTGGCCGTGCGTGACTCCGCCATCTGTCTTCATGTCACTCTGCATGTAAAAGGTTGGGGTTAGCGGTCGTAGCTCACTGCACAGTGCGCGTGTGGCTGCGTTTAAAAGACTACGCAGCGACTTACATTCTCGTTTAGGCGAGAGACACATCTATATCAGCACATCACACTTAGTAAATAACCTTTTACTGGGTTTCATGCTAAATTAACTCGGTTAATATTACGAGCATATCTTGGCTGCTCCATTTTCACGCTGAGTGAAGTCATCAATTTACCTCTCTCCGTCGAGTCAAGCACCATTAACAAACGTGCTCCCGCTAAAGAAGGGCCCAATTACGCCGAGATGAAAGCAACGCGCGAGCTAACGCTAACCAGCTAGCGCTACTGACGCTGGGAATCTTGAACGACCAAGTCTAGCTCGATGTTGAGCGATGGCAGCGATTCGATAATAACTGAGGGTGGAGTCAAAACTGGAAATTCGTCACTTCATTTGGACATTGTACTTGAATTTCTGAGTAAAGCATGAACACGTCACATGTTGTTGTGTGTCTATAGGCTGTGGCCCCCCGGTGATCTCATGATATTTGTCTCCAATGTTGTTTGTTCTTCCGCAGAAAGCTGCAGTGTTGATTTTCTCCGCAGCTGTTGAATAATTGAACGAAGCTATCATCGCACCGGCAGACCAAGTATTTACAGTACTATTAGTGTTGTTGTGGTGTTAATGGGCCCCTCCATTAGCCTTTGTGAAGGCCAGAGCAACACCTCCATCTCCAAAACACACACACACACACACACACACGCTGTCACACAGTTGTTCTGGGTGGGTGGTGATGGGGCGGCGGGGGCGGAGTCTCGTGGGACTTGGTTGTTTTTCAACAGTGGTCTGAGCACGTCAGGAAAAGTGCTTACACCGTGGCGACACATGCTGGCTCGACAGTATTACAGAGCGTGGCTGTCCTTCACCGTCTCCCGAGACTCCAGATTAAACAACACACAACCACACACACACACACACACACACACACACACACACACACACACCGGCCCTATGGCGACAGGCGGAGTGAAGGATGGAAGAGAGCTTTGAAGTCTTTGCCTTTCTTGGTTGTGTGTGTGTGTGTGTGTGTCTGACCTTTACATCCATGCGACCTGAGCGCCTCCCCATCACCGTGACGCTTTGAAGGAGCAGCTGAGAGCAGCCCGGTAACTCTGCTCCTCTCCAGAGGGATGCGGGATGCCCTCGGCTTTCCCCTGCATGCTGGAAGCTTCTTCGGCGCTGAGAGCTTCTGGTGACGCGAGGCGACATAGCGGGCGGAGACGTCATTTACCAGCATTTGACTCACTCTCCACCCCTATCACCACACACACACACACACACACACATACCTGCTCACAAGGGTTTGCGGTAGGGGGTCATGCTATCTTTCTCATACACACAGACACACACAGAGATGGGTGTAGGCCCAGACAGCAGTCGGCGCTCTTTAACCCTCCTGATGTCTTCACATTCTGTATACACCTCTTGTCCTCAAAATGACCCGCCTTCACTAAACCCCCAAAATAAAGCAGCTTAATTGAATTTTAAACACCAAATCTATTTTGCCTGAAGAAACAATTTGTCATTCACCACAAATTGTGTGAATACCTGAGTTGAACCTCTTCACATGGCAGAAACACTGCAGTTATTCAGGAGACACCACTCCTTTCATTTTGACTGTTGGGTCATTTTGACCCGAAGACAATGTTAGTTAGTTTTTGTACAGCTTACATGGAAATATGAATAAAGGCGACATTTCACTTTTTCTAATGTTGGGGTCAATCTAGGAAAAGTCATCAAATTTCAAGTTGAAAAAAATTATTTTAGGGGATTTTTCTCTGCTGTTAAACTCAGTGGAGGGTCATTTTGACCCGAAGACAACAGGAGGGTTAAACCCAGCGCTGCCGCCTGACGTCTTCACCTGTCCTCTAACAGACAGCTGATATAGGCTTCACCTACATCTCTCCCCTGTCTGTCATCAGGTGTCCTGTGATCTGCGGGATCCATTGTGGACGGATGAAGAGGCCGGGCTTATCGTCACAATCATCTCCTCATTTTCTCCTTCTTTTTGGGTGGAGGCGGGGAGGAGACGGGGAGGAGACGACTGCTGCTTTGATCTTAATCTGGAGATCATATTCCCACGTGGAGCGAGACCCAGAACGCTTCACCGACGCTAGGCCTGCCGACGGTCACGTTAAACCCCTTTCCCGCGACCGACTGAAACCACCGAGCTGCATCTCGTCTACGTTCATCAGAGGTCGACGGGGTGTAACTAAAGAACAGGCATCGCCGTTGACGAAGGCAAGTGAAACAAACGGAGGACCCCGGTGAAGCCTGACATCTCAGCACCGTCACACATGAAAGCACAGCTCATCAACCCCACCCAACCATTTCTTACTTATTTCACAAAGCCCCGCCCCCCCCCCCAAATGCAAATGTGTGTCTAATCATTCCCTCCTATATATCCCTTCAACATGTAATGTATTCCATACACCAGGGCACCCATGCGTAGGGAGACTGTCTCTCCTCCGTATCAAGCTTCTGTGGTTTCCACCCGTCGCTCACCGCCGCTGTCGTTTCCGCTGCGCTCTGGGCTTTTTCTGTTGATTGGTTGTATACGGTTTGCCACAGCATCATCATCCTTATCAAGTGAATGCAGATGGAGCTCACTTTCAATGTTTTGTCTTGGTCAACCTATCACACACATGCATGCCTATATACCGTGCAGGAGAAACACACACTGCGCCCATAAGGTATTCATTAACCAGCCCTCGCTCTTTTACCTCGTCTTCCTGAAACCCCATTTAAAAAAAAGTGAATGGGAGGAGTGGAGCGCTGCTATGGAAATGTATGGAAATAGAGACCTCTCCTGCAGCGTCAGTCTCACTGAGCGGCAACAGACGTCTCTGGGTAGCGCGGTAGCTACGGCTCGACAGCCTCAAAGTCACGGCCTCCTGCCCCCTCCAGTCAAGCCCTCGCAGGGAATTGAATTATTCAATGTGTTCCTCTCTCGCTCCCCTACATTATCGTTATATCTGAAATCTGGAATTCTGCTTAATGTTTGTGCAATTTGCCCCAGTCTTGATCAATTATGGTAATCTAAATGAAACCAGGGCTTCGTTATTGATTGAGTGATCAGGCTCTAACCTGTTCCCTGGTAAGGATGCCTGAAAGTCAGCGCCGCGATGCTGCTGGAAGTATGAGTGTGTTTAAGAAGCAGTTTAAAAAGTAGTCCTAAATCTTCCTGTTATCCTGCTTCCTTCTGCATATCTGTACTGTCTTATGATGCAGCGTGTCACGTTGAAGTGTCTTTGATGCCGATAACATTTGAATGTAGGTGGATTCAACATTTTTGCGTGTCTATAAAAGTTGCAACGCCGATGGATTGGGAATTATGTGAAGCCTCCGGTGGTTCGGTTTTTTAGTTGCTCAAACTAAATCTTGTTGCTAAGCGATTCTGCTTTACTGGATGGAATAGTATTTATTGGCTCGCGGCGTTTAGTTGGAGATGATATCGGGGAGCCGGCTGCCGAGGCCTCGCAGATTTAATTGCAACCCAAAATCATTTTCTCAACCCCCCACATCTTAAACACATATTTTGATACGGTGGGTGACGGTGTGAGGGTACGTGGAGATGTTTCGACCCCCTACGGTTGATTCTCCAGCAGGGGCAGGATGCAGACTACCCCAGACTACCCCAGTCGTCTGTTCCACGGGGGGTGGGGGGTGGGGGGTGGGGGTGGGGGGGGGGTCTTGTGCCTGAGGGGGACATTTCCTTTGTCTCCTCTGATGATCAGTCCTCCTGCTCATCTCCTCCTCCTCCTCCTCACATCCTCCCACCGCTGTGGTTGCCAGAACCACTCCACTACTCCACCAGCCACTACCCACTCACACAGCCAGGCTCCGATTGATGCTGGCGCTAGTATTTTACAATACTACACGATACATGTACATGATCTCCACCCACCACCCACTCAAACACATTGACTACACTGAAATACACCGCAGTACCAAAGAACATAACTTTCGAGAACAGCGATTTCTCAGGATGGAGAGTCTGCTGAGAGGAAGACAGAGGGAGATCACTCTTCAGCGTTAAATATTTCAGAGCTGTGGTCCCCGAAGCAGAGAAGGGGAGGGAGGAGAGGAGAGATCATGGGGGAGGAGGAGTGGAAGTGAGAAAGATGAGGGAGGAGAGGGAGGAACGCTATAAAACTCCATCCTTCTCATTCATTACATATTCATGTGATGGTGCACCCGGCGTGTGTGTGTGTGTGTGTGTGTGTGTGTGTGTGCAGCCAGTGATCATACATATTACCTATCACACCCACTTTAATTGCACACAGCCATGCTGGATAGCGGGGGTGGGCTCAAAAAAATAATTCTAATAATACATGAAAGCAAATATGCTCATTCTTCAAATGGTTTGGTTGAACGCATACTCTGGGGTGTTGGATGAATATATGTATGTGTGTGTGTGTGTGTCTGGGATATGCTATTATGACTGATTATTTCATTATGAGAGCCTGTGTGTGTGTGTGTGTGTGTGTGCGTGCTCATGTTTGCTCCCAGCGTCTCCATTTAGATTTTCATTACAGCCCCAAATGTCCAATTCATTAGATATCATACGTCCTGACTCGTAGCATGTTGCACTTCTAATAAATCTGATGAGTGTCCTATTGTGGACGTGGTGTACGCATGTACGCGAGGAACGTTCAGCACATCATTTATGGCAGCTGGATGTGATGTGCCCCTGACTAATAATGGTTTAACAACGCTGCAAAAACCTGGAAGATTAATATAGAAAAACAAATCATCGCGTGGCCTTCAACCTTCATCCTAGAATGCTGCCGTCACACACAGCACTGAACAATGAGAAAGGTAAGTCCACGAGATGATGAAAAGGCAATAAAGATGTAAATAATACATTATGTTTGCATTTCAGTTTTTGGAGCATGCCGGAATTGCAATGACAGATGTGAAATTCAAGCAATGATGTTAGCTTAGCTCCCTGTTTGAGCCTCTCTCCGCCTGAACAATCCTGAAAGACGAGGAGCTGCTCGTGGAGTGTCTGTTGTGGGGAACTGGGTAAAATCAAGGGTGACACAGTCGCAAGGTACTTTTGTCTCACCCTCTCATCCTGATCAATCTCCATTTATAGCGGGGGGGCCATGAGATGCATGCATGCACTCAGCAATGCACCCTGGGTGACTGTCTCCGCCTGTACGGGGTACGACGAGACACGCTTACTTCACCTTCTCTCAAAGATGTGCCATCGTGACCAGGACTGATGCATTTCCCTATACTACTCATCTATGTGTGTGTGTGTGTGTGTGTGTGTGTGTGTGTATATGAGTGTGTAGGTCACTTTAAAAACAGCTCATCAATACAACCTGATCGTAAAGATTGGTGGATGAGATGCAGAACTGTTGGACCCGTACAGTTACATGGGTTGTGATGCTAATGTAGCCCTGTGCTACACAACATTTCGCATCCTCTCTCCTCTCTAAGATCCAGTCATTAGAACCATGTATCAGATGAGTCAATATCCCACTAATGACATCATTGGGAAAGGCCTAATTATAGCAGTACCTAAAGACCCATACTTCATTAACCTAGCGATTGTGTGTGTGCGACTTTGCGCTTCTTGTCAGTGTTGCCTCTTCGTTTGGGGGGAAAGTCCTCGCTGACCCGAGGGACCGCCGTCTTCTAATCTCAGACAGACAGTCACTAACGCTCAACATTCAATTAAAACACTTGATTGGCCAATCACTCCACATGCATAATTTAACTGTCTGGAGCTCTCTCTCTCTCTCTCTCATTTATTCTGTCTTCATTTGTTTCACGCACACACCTGCGCACACACACACACACACACACACACACACACACACACACATTGGCACATACACAAACTGAACTTTACACGATGTTAATTGCATTGCCCCTCTTAATTGCATTACCCTCAGACATAGCTTAGTGTTTGGCCATTATGGGTTCTTACCTAAAAGAATTTGAATGGGGCCCAGTGAGGGACTGGATGAGAGACGGTTACTGGTGTCAGCTACAGGAAGCAACACAGTACATCTAAAACAACAATCTACAGCATGAAACTGAAATATGGGATAATAGAAATTCTGTATCAGCATGTTGAAGCTTATTTATTGCTGCAATGGCTCCATTTCCTCTCGGGGAGCAGCAGAGTTCACCTTAATCTTAAACCTAATCTTAACTATAAGTGGATTTAGCGCTGGTGCCAAAAGCATTACCTCCTCGCCCCGAGACTCTCTCTGGATCCCCTCGCCTTCTCTAGCCTGGTTGCTGCCTCTGAACACTTGTTGCAAAAAAAAGACTCTTACACATGTATGTTTGTCTATAAACTTCAGGGCTTCAAACACTAAAAACAGTGGGGGGAGGATGTGATGGTCTCTGGTCTGTCAGCAGTAATGTTGGAAATCAGCTTCCAGGCTTGACAAACCTCCTTATAACAAAGACATTTAATAATGTATCTAATTCAATTACATTAGTCTTGGTGCTAAACTGTGCAACCTATTCAATGTTGTTCCTGATTTTAGGATGTTTTTCCTCATTAAGGTGCATATGGGAGCATCCCCGCGGATCCACGGGAGGAACAATGAGCTGTGTGCCACACTTGCCAACAAGCCTGTGGCTAACAGAGAGCTGAAGCACTGTCTTCTTTATCCAGTCACAGTGTGATCTGGCATCCTCGCGCTATCTCCTGTCTCCCTCGTCTGTCTGTCCCATCTTTATCCCTTTTTTTTTCTCCTCATCAATCATCCACACAAAAGCTATTTTGAAACTGCATCCATCTGTCCGTCCGTCCGTCCCATGCAACTAACTTGCGATATCGAGAGAGGACGTGGGCGAGTCGGTGCTAACCCTGGACCTCAACGGCCATCCCGAAGCATCTGTGCACTGCGGAGGTTATGACCCTTGACCTTTATGCGCACGTGACCTCATGCTCCCAACAGCCGTGAGCGACTGGCCCTCCACCAATGTTGTTTTTTTTTATCATACCAGGTACCCATAACCTGTTTCAGGCAAGCTGTTCCAGTCTGGCAGGGTCAGAAATGAATGTTTGTGTTGTTGTAAAATACCCCCGCTTTGGCCTACCGCTAGGTTTCACAGCTTCGTGTTTCATTCAATTCATGCTTAACTTATATGTATATATATATATATATATATATATATGGATGTCACACACAGCAGCTGCTCAAGCATGTAATCTATGGGACAATGTGAAAGCCTCGCAGCAACAACAAGATTCCTCATTTTATGATGTTTTCATGTCTGTGTCTGTCTGATTTATGGCAACTGGCATATGGCTGTGGAGCAGTGGGAAGACGCTAAATATACCTTCCTAACCTGTTCCTCACACGGTGACGTCGTACTTCCCTCCATGAATCCTTGTCCGGTGTCATTCACTCGTCGTTGTCCCCACATCCCCCCTACACATTGAAACCTCTTTGTCTCTAGCTATCTGTCATCTGTCCTTTATTCCTCTTAAATTCCCATCCTCCGATTTTTTCTTCGGCGGTCCACTCATCTGAGGTATTTATTGAGAAACAGTAGGAAGTAGGATGTAGGAAGTAGGATGTAGAGAAGGAAAAGAGGAGAGGAGGCATGCTGCACATTGGACTAGAATCTGTGGACTGATCATGACACCGTCTCTGTCTTCGTTTATCCTCCACCGGGAACATTTTGGTTCAAATCAGTCCAAACATCAGTGCATATCAGTGTGTGTGTATAGTGTGTATGTATAGTGTGTGTGTGTGTGTGTAAGAGAGAGAGAGAGAGAGAGAGAGAGAGAGAGAGAGAGCGAGAGAATGTTTTGGAGGAGAGAGTGAATATTAGATCAGTGGGTCAACTGAGGCCAATAACCAGTTAGACTGATGGTCACAAGCAGAAACAAACACACACACACACACACACACACACACACACACGCACACACGTCCTCCTACTCATTCCTCATACTCCGATAGCTAGATCAGTTGAGACCCACCTCGATGCCTCCTCCCTCCCTCCCTCCCTCCCTCCCTCCCTCCCTCCCTCCCATCTTCTTTCATCTGCTCTTTTTGTGGACTGTGTGATTCACTCTCCCAGAATACATCTGCGCTTGTCTCCGTGTGCCGCGGTGGACAAAAAAAACACAAATACCATCTCTATGATCCATGCATTTCCTACAAATTTCTCTACAATCAATAGGCTGGCATATCATCAATCTCGGGTCTCTCTCTCTCGAGGAGGAGGAGGGCGGGGGCGAGGCACGAGAGCTGATCTGAGCCATCCACCGGCTGTAGGTTTCAGATTGTTATTTTGCACACAATTCTGACTGTAAGAAACATTTATCTTTCATGAGGTCTTTTTCTAAGTTCCCCCACCCCGTTGTGATTGAGAGAGAGAGAGAGAGAGCGTGGGCCCATTCATCATCGCCATTTACAATCGCGCCACGCATCTCCGTACAACGCGTAATTATGACAAATGACTGATGACGGTGTTATGGAGCCTGAATATCATATGCATTCATATCTGTTTAATCAAAGCTAGCAGAGAGCGGAGAGTTCAGACGCCAGACGGCTGCTCTATACGTTAGATGCGTCTCTCTGTGTGGCCAGGTGAGTAATTCGTTGAGGAGGACACAGTCATGAATAAATATGCTATCTGTGTCTGTCTCCTGCTTGCATAAACACGTTATCATTGGTTTCTCTTCTGGTCAAATAAACACGGCCGTATATATATATATATATATATCGCCGGGTCTGCCTGAGTAGATATGTCTCCCCCCGTCTCTTCTCATGAGCATATTAAATAAATATCTGTCTCGCTGACCCGTGAAATGAGAAAACCTCAGTCATTTAGTGTCAGCGCTACAAATGATTGAAAAGAGGTGAGGAAGAGTAAAGAGGAAATAAGCTGGAGGACCGTAGTAAAGAGCGATATTGTCACAATACGGAAAAGGTCACGTAGAAATGTCAGGTGGAAACACGTGAAAAGGTAAACATCTCTGCAGTATCATCAAACACTACACAGCTCAGCACCACGATGGAGGCGGGGCGCCGACGACCACAGAGCTGCAGCTGTAATTGACTTTCTAACACCACCCCACACACCCACGCCTATCTGTGTCCAATTTGCAGATTAATCAAAAATTGATTATGTCCATTCCACTGAGTTAGTTAACTGAAGTAATCAAAACTGTAATCACTGGTGCTCCGGCTCAATACGGGAGCGTGCAGTCATGTCCAATAACACAAAGATGTCAACCAGCACATGCTGCATTTCTTCTAGGTCAGTCCGCCTGCGATCAATCAGCAGGAAAATTAACCAGAAGAGAAATTTCAATTTTGCTTTTACCGTATTGATTAGAGAATTGAGTCAATTATGGCTGACAGGGTAAGATGGAACGGAGCAATCTATATGCACCCAAGAACACACAACAGTTCCCTTCATCACCGCCTGGTTACAATACAGGGTTTAGGAAAATCAGTAGAAAAAGATTTTCTGACATTCAAAGAGGAATGTGTCTAGGACGCGCCATCTTAAATGGACAGCCCACTGTGGTTCTTCCAATTTAATGCTGATACATACAGTAAGAGAGTCACTGACTGAGCAAGGTCAGGGTCACTCTAATTGCAGTGGGACTTGTTTATCCCTTGGAAACCGATTGTGTTTTCAACGCCGTGCGGTTGTAACTGGACAAGTAACCAACCATGAGAACAACGGCTAATCTGCCAGGCTGAGCCTCTGACATGATACTCCTGAAAAGAAAAAAAAAAAACACCAGAATATCCCCTGCTCAGGACGATAAATAACAACAACAGGATAATAATCAGATCCGAAACATCAAAACAACACTGCCAGGAACAATACGCTTCAGACACCTCGGGCTTTGGCTGTAATCTGTTTTGCCCCGTGGATAATGAGATGAGGCAGAGGGTGGGTGAAGGGTGTCTGTGATGTTGGGGTGCCCACAATAGGCTCCATTTGAGGTGGAGGGCTTGTGTGAGTCTGAGCCTGATCTCCACCCCCCTCCTCCTCCTCCTCCTCCTCCTCCTCCTCCCTGCCCTTAAGCTCATCTCTTCAGATCGGATATTCTAATCTGCTTTATGAAGGTTTATGAAACCAATCGTTGCACATAGTGACAGTTCAGATGGGGTGGCTGAGAACTTAGGAGCTTGTGACTCAGCAAAAGGGGCAAGCGTCCAGTAAGCCTGTTTGTATGTGAGGGCTGGCCTGGGGAGACTTAATGACATTAGGTCTACTACAAACTACAAATAAGAAGAATAAACAGCATATAAACTATTGGACTGAACATGAGGAGCACCAAACAGATGAAATGACTCAAGATTATTTATTTTATTTCACACAATGTCATTGTTTTCTGCAACTTTAACATCACACTCTCAGTGTAGACGCATGTATCTTGACGAGAGCACCCTGATAGATCCTCCACCTCTATCCTGGGCTAAATAAATAAGCCTATAAAGACCTAATGGGTTCATATGAGGGGAGCTGAGCGCGACTGTTTCAGGCCTTGTAAATCAGGTTGGGATGGCCCTTTAATTAACTTGTAAATTAATGCACCATGCTGTGTAAATTGGAGGGTGATAAATATGCATGTAGTTGCCTAAGAAAGGGCGAGGACAGACCAGAGGCAAAGCCGGATTGGTTGTGCATGAAGGCTGATAGCACACAGTTTATTGGACTCTCACCCACCTTACTGGGGTTTTATAGACACCTTATTTGCAATTCTCAGTGGAGTGGTTCATGGGTAAATCACAAAGACCTCCTTCTGCTTTCACTTGACACTACCCCCACTACTCTGGGGGGTGGGGGGGGTTGTTATGGACTTAATTTCTGTTTACAGAGATGTTCAATGGTACTGCAGATTTAGGACTTCCTATTCATAGTCTATTGAAGGGTCCAGGTTACATAAAGCAGCACATTCACAATACAGTCTAATCCAGATTATATGTGATACAACAGGAAATCATAGTGATTCATTATAAAGCGGTGTGAAAGTCCAGATTCAAACCCGTGCCGGTCTCCCAAGTAGGAAACCTAATATGAAGTGTTGGGGAACCCTCCTTCGCCTAGAGGGAGATATCTGAGCCCAGAAGGTCTTAGGCAGGGCAGCTCCACTACATCTATTTATACAGTTCGCCTTTATGGCGCTCGGCATGGCCTGGCTAAATGATGCCGCGCAAAGAATGAAAACAACTCAACAAAACGCAGAGCGAGAGTGCTAACTGCTCCTGCTCCTGCACTGAACCAGATCACTTATTTAAAGGTCATGTAAGGGACAGAGTATCCGAGGTTGCTGCCTGATTTGATTCCTTTTCCACAGTGGCAGCAGTCAAATCATTGCTACTGGTGGCATAATTGACCTGCACAGGGCATAGTAATTGACCTTGCTGCTGAGGACAGGGTGGGTTGATGCTGAGCCAGCACAGGGGGCTTTAAAGGAAAATGGGGATAGAAGGTGGGGGTGGTGTGTGTGTGTGTGTGCGTGTGTGTGTATGTGTGTGTGTGTTGAAGGGGGGTGTAGCCTTTAACATTTTATCTTCATGTGACTTACTTACACAACTATTACAACAATGGTCTTTTCAGAGACACGGCTGCTGATATAATGGACATTGCTAAACATTAAGTAGCAGTTAAATTAAGTTCATGATGAAGTTTAATTTTGTATGGCTGCACGTGCACAGTATATGGATTTATTCATTGACAGCAGGGACAGATAAACCTGACACATCTTCAATAATTACTAACGAGCAGCGTCATGTGTCACCAGAGAGAGGCCTGCTCGTGAGTAAATAAATACGTGATCATTAGGAAATATTAGAATGAAGTAATACATCCAGATATGAATGTGCTTTCGTCAGCGAAGCAGCACCACCTCCCTGTCGGACACGAGAAAGTGAGTCCGGTCCTCTGAGGAGGAAACCGGGCAGACTCTCATCACCACCGACCGCTGGCTCGAGCGCTCGGTTCATCGTTACGCACAACGCCGGCCACTGACGCATCCAGATCAGGAGAAATGCTCTGCGTCATCATAACGCTGAGATTTTTTGATACAACCATATATGGGTCATTCCTGTGATTCGTTGAGAGGAGGGAGATGGGGAGGGAGATGGGTGAGCGGGGGGGGGGGGGGGGGTACTGCTCCTCCACGGGTCGGCCTGTTAATGCACCGTAGCCTTACATGTGTTTTCAAAGTGCGGAGTGTGTTGCCATCGGGAATTATATCTGCCGCGGTATTATATCCCTTGGCTGAATGCGAAGGCAAACATCACAAATAACCAACATGCAATTTACGGATAGAGCAGTCGGAACGCTAGAGGCACTCCGGGCGACGCAAGTGGAGCAGTAGGCGACCGCGTTACGCAATCGAGTACTGCACTGACTACTCTCCCCCGGTCCTTACCGTAGTTGTTTATCATTCACACTTTAATGATTCCGCTGAAGCTTTCCGAAGGGGGGACGGGAAGTGAGAGAGAAAAGGGGAGGTTGGAATAAGTTCCAGTTTAAACCATGAATGTATTCTGGGTGCGCGACGCAGAGGGAATATTGAATTCCCGTGACAGAGCCGCAGTCTCAACTAGGTGATGCTTGTTACCTCTTAAGTTGGAGAGGAGGACTGCCGCTGCGCTCCAGTCACGATGTAAGACGCAGTTGATATGGTGAAACGGTGGTCAAAAACACCCCTGGTGACTGGTAGTAATAATAATAATAATAATAATAATAATAATAATAATAATAATAATAATAGTTTGGGGCAAATTGAACTTTCACTATTCACTATTCTTTGCTTTTTCTCTGAAATTACCTCATATTCAAGGCCACTATCTTATTCCTTTCATATCATTTATAATCCCCTTAACTCTTCAAATATCAAATGCAGGATAATACAAAAGCCTTTGGGGGGGGAAATGTATTTCGCCTTCATAAGATAAGAAGACCTCTAGTCTAGTGCACATAGAGTAATGAAATTCTTCGGAGTAGCCAGAGTCCTATCCTGGATCACAGTGCCAGAGCTTCTATAAATAAAGTTACAGAAGCAGGACTGACTGTCTACACACCAGTGAGTCGGAAGAGGGCAGAGTGATAGTAGGAGGGTTTTTTTTCTTCTCCCTCTCCTTTAACGGGGCCATTCCACTCCAGCATTCAGCGCTTTCCACCAATAAGCCCAATGAGCTGAGCGCGCACCGCCCACTGTCGGTGTGTGTGTATTTTTTTTTTCTTTTCTTTCCCCTTCTTTTTTTTTTGTAACCAAAGCTGGATGTGTAGATCGTCACATGTTGTTTCTCCTCTTCACTCTGAACACCAGGAGACATGTGTTATTTACTGCTCGGCTGCAGGAGAAGACGAACGCACAGCCGGCTCCGGAAATAAAGGACTAAATCAAGCGCGTCGTTTCAACCCGAGGAAAGGAAAGGAAACATTTGTATCTGTGTGCGACGGACGGTAGGATGGCGAGTCCGCCAGCCACGGGAGGACAGCTGTTTTCCAGTAACGCGAACGTGAATAACAACAATATCAAGAAATGCGGATATCTCAAGAAGCAAAAGCACGGACACAAGCGCTTCTTCGTGCTGAAGGAGCCCAGCGAGGGTTCCCCTGCCCGGCTGGAGTGCTACGAGAGCGAGAAGAAATGGAAAAACAAATCGGCCGCGAAGAGAGTTATCCCCCTGGACTGCTGCCTCAATATCAACAAGAGAGCGGACGCCAAACACAAATACCTCATCGCCCTTTATACCAAGGACGAGTATTTTGCCGTAGCGGCGGAAAACGAGCAGGAGCAGGAGAACTGGTACCGAGTCCTGACGGATTTAATGGCCGAGGGGAAAGTGTACGACGGCTCGGCGTCCAACTCCGCGTCCTCGCTGGTGGGTTTCGACGAGGCGAGCTACGGTATGATCACGCCGGTTAGCGCTGCCTACAAGGAGGTATGGCAAGTCAACCTGAAATCCAAAGGGCTGGGGCAGAGCAGGAATCTGACCGGGGTGTACCGGCTCTGCCTCTCCAGCCGGACTATCAGCTTCGTCAAGCTGAACTCCGAGGTTGCCTCCGTCAGCTTACAGCTGATGAATATCCGGAGGTGCGGCCACTCTGACAGCTTTTTCTTCATCGAGGTCGGTCGATCTGCAGCCACGGGTCCCGGGGAGCTGTGGATGCAGGCTGACGACTCTGTGGTGGCGCAGAATATCCACGAAACTATCCTGGAGGCGATGAAAGCCATGAAGGAGCTGTCGGAGTTCCGTCCGCGCAGCAAGAGCCAGTCGTCCGGCACCAACCCCATCTCTGTGCCCACCCGGAGGCACCTAAACAATCTCCCCCCCAGTCAGACCGGGCTGCCCCGGCGGTCACGCACTGATAGCATGGCTGCTACGTCTCCCGTGAGCAAATTTTCCTCCTGTCGGATACGCACGGCCAGTGAGGGAGACGGCACCATGACACGCCCTATGTCAGTAAACGGGAGCCCCCTCAGCCCCGGGGTCCACAGGACCTTCCTGAGCAGATCCAATACCCTCACGGCTCGCCCATGTCGGACATTTGAGTCTTCTTCCCTCCAACACAGTAAGTCCATGTCTATGCCCGTGTCTCACTCCCCACCCGTGGCCACCCCTAGCCCGGTGAGTCTGTCCTCCTGCCCGGAGAGCAGTGCTCCTCGCCCCTCCAGCTGCAGCGCCTCCTTTTCAGGCTCCCCCAGCGATGCGGGTTTCATTTCGTGTGATGAGTACGGCTCCAGCCCCGCCGAGGTGCGGGACCTCCGGCTGTCTCTCACCCTCCGCAGCAACACTCCCGAGTCTCTCAACGCTGACACGCCCCCCCCTCGGGATGGCAGCGACCTCCACGGCTACATGGTAATGGAGCGGCAGAATCAGGGCAGTTACCGTCGGTTACCGGACCTGGAGAAGGCCTATCGAAAGCGCACGTACTCCCTCACCACTCCTCGCCAGCAGAGGGGTCCCCCCCAAGTATCCTCCGCCTCCCTGGATGAGTACACGCTTATGAGGGCCACTTACGGAAGCCAGTCTTCTCGCAGGTGTCACACGGCCTCCCCTAAAGGGCTCCATCCTGAGGATTACAGGGATGTCCAGATTGGCTCTAACGGTCACCAAGGAGACAGTGGCTACATGCCCATGATGCCAGGCGTGGCATGCCAGACAACAGGCGCCAGGGATGACGCCTACATGCCCATGAGCCCCATGTGTGTTTCTGCCCCCAAGCAGATCATCAATCCCCGCTCGCACCCCTCTCCAGCAGGGCCGGCCCCGCGTACAGACTCCCCCGGGAGTGTGTCTCTGGAGGACAGCGGTTACATGCGCATGTGGTGTGGAGCCAAGATGTCAGTGGAGAGCATTGATGGGAAGCTCACCAATGGAGAGTACCTGAACATGTCTTGTGTGGACCCCCTGGTCTCTCTCACACCCCCGGACTATTTCTTCAGTCCTCTGGGAGGAGACCCCCACCCCCACCCACATCACAGACTGCCTTACACTTACGGCTCCTTGCCCCGCTCTCTCAAAGGCCAGACCCAGCGCAGTGGGTCCACAGACACAGACCAGTATGTGGTGATGAGTTTACAGAGACAGCGGATAGATGAGGAATCAAACTACTGTCCTGTCTCTCCGGGAGGCTCTGTGGCCAGCAGCTCCCCAGGAACCCGCCCCTCCTCTGCCCCGTCGCCCCTCAGAGCGGCCCGGGTAGAGGGGGGTCCGGTCCACCGGGGCAGGGTGAGTCGGCCCACCCGCCTGGCTCTGGAGTCCCTCAGGACCCTACCGTGTATGAGCGAACACCCCCTCCCTTCAGAGCCACGCAGCCCGGGAGAGTACATCCACATAGACTTCAGCAGCGCTACCCGCTACCCGCCAGCCTCCGCAACCCCAGACAGCGCCGACTCCTCCCTGGCTCTGTTAGAGGAGAGGAGATCCCCGCCGCTCTCAGACTACGTTAACGTTGACGTCAGCTCCCCGGGTCACCGCGGTTCGCACCGGGCCGGGGGTTCCCCCTCCGCGGGGCTCCCGGGCCCGACCTGCCCCGGTCTGTCAAACCCGGAAGAGGAGAAAGACAAAGAGGAGAAAGGTGAGGAGGAGGAGGAGGAGGAGGAGGAGAGGGGGCTGGTTGTAGAGGAATACCCTCTCCAACGGCAGATGAGTCAGTCCGGCTCAGTCAAGGACGACTACACCGAGATGACCTTCAGCCCCGCCGCCCCTCTACCTGCCCTCTGCACCCCCGATCCCGCCCCTCTCCCGACCAGCCCCGCCGCCTGCGTCCAGAGACTCAGCCTGGGGGGCAACAACAACAACGTCGTCGTGGAGACCGTGCCCCCTATGCCCGTGGACTCTTTCCTCCTGGGCGGTCCCTCGCTGTCCGTCCCCCCCCCCCCTCCTCCTCGTGGACCCGGACCGAGGCGCCAAGGTGATCCGCGCCGACCCCCAGGGACGCCGGCGGCACAGCTCCGAGACCTTCTCCTCCACCACCACCGTCACGCCCGTGTGCCCGTCCTTCGCCCACGACGCCAAGCGGCACAGCTCCGCCTCCGTGGAGAACGTGTCGTCCCGCTCGGCGCGCAACAACTCCGAGGGGTCCGACGAGGAGTACGGCGGCGGCGGCAGCCCCATGTGCCGGGAGACGTCGGCGGGCTACCAGAACGGACTCAACTACATTGCCTTAAACCTGATGGAGGGGAGCCTCGGGGGGTGCAGCCTAGGGGGCTGCGAGGGACTTTTGAGGTTCAAGACGGCGTGCGGCTGTAAGGGGGGCATGAACGGTTTCAGCGCCAACCCCTACGCCAGCCTGGGCTTCAAGGAGACCGCCACCGCTGTGAAAGGTGAGCCCCGGTCAAAATAACGTGTCTTGTGTGTTTTCATGCATATCACAAACTCATTCATTCAGCCCGGGGTTTCATTCATGGAAGGGAGTGTTGTAAGGGCTGGAGTGGAGATATGCCCACGGTGATACGGTTCAATGTAGTTTGCAGAGATACCCGTTGCTAAGCAGCACCTTTCAAACTAGAGTTCATTTTGCTTCCAAAGTAAAGTGCGACTGATATGTAATCTGGCAGAGAGGTCCAGAGAATGTGATTGCCATGCTGAACACAGCACATTCACATCCATGTTTTTTTTTTTTTTTTTTTTTTACCCGTGTATGTCCACAGTGTAGCCTGCGTGTCTGGCACTCTACTGACTGTAAACGCATCTATTGAATGCAAGTCAGAGCTGGGAAATAGAGGTGGTTGTTGTTATTATTGCTCCGGATGTGTTTTGAACTTGGTATTTCGTAATAACGCAGTTTATTGATAGTTTTTTTTTCTCCTTCTAATTAGACGTAACGACACCGGATCGCGATTTGAGCGGCAGTGTAGCAACGCCGTGTTATGTAATGGTTTTTTATCAAGCAAAACATAACGTTTAATAATTATAAGTAACAGACGTAGTGCGGGGTTGGGGGGGGGGAACGTCGCAGGCTGCAGAAGCCTCGGCGAGTCAAGTTGTGATGAGGGTTGCTGTTGCTGTTGGGTGTTGGCTGTGATGTTTAGATAGGATTAGTCACTCAGTCGTCACACCCATGATACATCGACAAACCTCAAGGCTATGCGATGTTGTGTACCATTATGCTGGGTCTCGGAGCTGCGTCACACCACACACACACACACACGGTCAGAAAATTACCGGAAAATAGGCGCCTTTGCCTTCAAAATAAAAGCGTAGACTTTGAGACGGAACACAATCACCGTGTCTGTACTGCAGCATATGCGGCTATGAACACATGCTCGGAGGAAAAACGACAGCTGTATTTTCCACTCAGTATTGACCCCTTATTAAATGTATTCTATATGTGTACCCCCGTCCTCTCTGTTGAAACGTTTCGGCATTAATAGGTTATTTTGAAAGTTGTGACCGGACGTCCTATTGTTTTCTTCTGGCTGGCTTGACCCTGGTGTGTCTGGAGGGTCTGTCTGGTTGTATCCACTCAGTGACGCAGTTCTTATTCCACGTCAGTCTTAAAAAACATCCAGAAAGAGCCAATGACGCACGCACGCCCGTGTGCTCAGAGCAAAAGTGGCTGAGGTAAACTTCTCAAAAGAATTACAGGTTTACTGTCAATGTTTACCTGATGTTTAGTGTAACGTTGTGTTTTTTTAGGGTGATGTGTTTGAGAGTATGTGTGAGTAAACAGGTGTCTCTGTGGGAAGGTAGACCGTTGGCATCAAAACATTACCTTTCACCTCATTCTGTGTGCCGTTGCATCAATGGCTTTTCATCCCTAAATGGCAGGGATTATTTACAGGGAGGGATGACCTAACAGGGGCATGTCAGAAGTTGCTGTTGTTTGAAAAGAAAATACATTGTTCGGGGATTATCATGAGTCGGTGTTCCTGATGGTGAAATACAAGAGTTTAATTGCTGTTTGTGGTTTCACAACCGAGTTGTCTGCCTTTGTCTGCCTGGTCTCTGGCTCCCATGCTGTGAGCACAGCCAGCGTGGGGCTTGGTGCAAGTCATTGGGTTCCCCAGAAAAACAAGTGAGTCAGTTGTTTATCAGTTGTCAGGTACTGGGTTTCAGGGCAGGAATGCAGGCAGTGTGCAAAGGTTGCTGGGAGAGGTGAGTGCTCACTTGTTTTTCTAACCTGATGGGATGGACTTTGGGGGGGGGATGGGAGGAGACTTTTCACTGCAACTTTACAAAACACGCTGATGAAACTGTTGTACACATCAGCCTGTATGCACGTGTGTTTTGTATGAATACATTTGTGAGGTAGACACACACACACAGACACACAGATTTTGTGAACTACCACTTATAGTTCCATCACTTGTTTGTGTTTTGGGCTCGTTGTGTTCCAGAGGGAAGGACCTATATTTTCAAACAGCAGATAGAAGCTCAGTTTGTCCACAGCCTACAGAGGCAGAGGAGGAGAATGGGGGAGGTGGACGTAAAAACGGAGAAGGCGGGATGACGTGGTGTTTTGTTTTTCAAATATCATGACAAAATAGACCATTGAGCCGTTGGCTGAAGGGAGGGAGAGAGTGAGGGGGAGGCATGGAGGAAAAAGAAGGAGCAAAACAACAGAGAGATAGAGATCAGGGCTGTTCTGGTGAGAGTTGGCTGCTAGCTTGTCTCTGTTGTGTACGGCATTCCTGAAAAACAAAAGATCAGCTGGACCTGAAGAACTCCCAGAACATCCCCGGTACTCGGCCCCGATCAGGAATGCCGCCAATGTGGGACGCCCGACGACGTTCCCATCAAAACACAGACCGCTGAGAGGTTTTGGTGGCCCGGTGTTTGTGGGTGAGAGAGAGCGAGAGAGAGAGAGAGAGAGAGAGAGAGAGAGAGAAAGTGAGTGAGTGAGTGCATGTGAGTGTGGGCGCATCTGTTTACTACGAGATGACCGGCTTTTCCACATTCTCCTCCCGGCACCGCTCGGCCCGCACATTCCCCCCGCACTCGTATTAATTTGAAACCGGTAGATTTAGGAATTCGACTCATCTGGAATTGACATCTGAAATGTGTTTGTCCGCGTGAGAGACGGAGAGACGGAGAGACGGAGAGACGGAGAGACGTGTGAATGTGGCAGCAGATCCTGTTTGTGTTGAGTCCCCCCTTTTTTTTGAGTTGGCCCGAGTTTATTGGTAAACCCCCCCGACACATTAAAGTGATGGGTTACTCTGGCGTTGTTGTTTGGGTTGTTTTGGCCAGACATGCCGAGAGAGGAGAGGGCAGGAGGGTGGGGGTGGTCAGGGGGGGGGGGGGGGGGGGGTGGTGGTGGTGGGGGGGGGGCGGGGGGGGCGGGGGGGCACGGGGCTGAATGGCTCGCTCTCTGTTTAACTTTCAAAGCACGCCTCCCGTCCCCGCCGCCAAAGTCAGTTACTTGACCTCTGAAGCAGCACTGTGTGTGTGTGTGTGTGTGTGTGTGTGTGTGTGTGTGTGTGTGTGTGATATTGCCGTTAGCAGGGGGAGTTTTGGTTTTTCTTGCCCTGTGTCCGCAAAGAATAGGGAGGCCTGCTTTTGCTATTTTTACAGCTTATCTGTCTTTTACACTTTTCCTCTTTTTCTTCTTCGCTGGCTTGGTCTTATCTTTCCTTCCCAGCGCTTCTCTCTCTCTCTCTCTCTCTCTCTCTCTCTCTCTCTCTCTCTGTCTCTCTCTCTCTCTCTCTCTCTCTCTTGCCCTTTCTCTTTCTCTTCCTCTGAAGACTTTATCGTCACCCTGTCCTCATATCACCCCTCTCTCCCCAGGTTTCTGCTCTCATTTGTCAAGCTTCTCTCTCTCTCTCTCTCTCTCTCTCTCTCTCTCTCTCTCTCTCTCTCTCTCTCTCTCTCTCTCTCTCTCTCTCTCTCTCCCAGTCAGGTGTTTGGGGGTGCAGACGGGGGGAGGAAGACTGACTCACTCTCTCCATGTATTCATTTGTGTGCCCAGACAACCACCCCCCCCCCCCCCCCTCCCCCTTTTTGCCCAGACACACACAAAGGTAGAGTGGGTATATGCGTTTGCCCCGTGCGCACACATATATGGCCGTCAGCAGATGGTGGGGTGGGGGGGAGATGGGGGAGATGGGGGAGGTGGGGGAGGGAGTACCGGGGTCTTGCACCTGCCCCGCCAAGCAGTGCTCACTGGTTATCTGGCCCTTCAGAGGGGAGTGACAATACGCTAATGACTGGCCACCATCTGCCACAACAACCGGGGGAGGGGGGGGGGGGGGGGGGGCAAGAAGCCATATACCAACCCTTTTTGCCCCCTCCCTCTTCTTCTCTCCAAGCATTGGTTTCTGTTTTCCGGAAATCATGTGAGTTCACCCCCCCACCCCCACCTCCACCCCCCCACCTCCACCCCCTTTACTGCACCGGTGAATCTGAGCCTCACCTCAGATCAGAGAGAGAGGAGTCGTCTGTCCTCGGCGGACTCTTTCCCATCAGGCTTTTCACAACGCAGACCGGAAAGGTTTGTCTTAAAGGGGAAAAGTCAACCCTCTTGCTTTCATAGACCACCTTTGTCAGAGTTGAGAGTTGAGAGTTGTTGGACATGTGACAAAGGTGGTCTATGAAAGCAAGAGGGTTGACTTGTTGCAAGAAGAGGATGGTGTAAACAACCGTCCTCTTCCTGCAACAAGTGAACCCTCTCACCATAGACTACCTTTGTCCACCGTCCATTTCAGAGCGGGACTTCTCCTTGAGCTAGACTTTAGTTTGCTGGTTAAAAAAGGTCTATTTCTGTAGCGATCCTTTCAGTAATGTTGTCAGACACACGAATAACAATCTGAGCCTGTCAGTGGCAAAATCAAGCACTTTTAGTGGACGTACTTTGACCGTGTTTATATGCCCTGGATTACATTGCAGCCATTGAGCCCGTTTGGCGACTGCCGGCTGAGCCGATCTACCGGAGCAACTCTGAAACTTTTGGGATCTACTTAGCGGTATGATAGGAGATTTTGTGGATATAGAGGCCAGGTTGAAAAATCCCGGAATTACCCTTTAACGGCGCATTCCACAATTTATCCGATGATCTAGCGTGTTAGGAGACACTGACGCGAACCTCAGACCAACTAACAACTTATTAACTAACCGGATTATCTTCAGGATTTATTGTTGCGTTGTGGAAGCAGTCATGAAATCTCTCGGGCTCAGAGCGCCCGGCCCCCGCAGCGATCCTTATACTTGATCACATATAGTATTTTAAGGACGGTCTGGTCTCTGTCCTCACCTGCCCTGCCCCCCCCCCCCAACACACCCTGCTGCTGGCTGTCTGATACATAACCCTTTGAGTAAAGTAGGGCGGGATGTTCCAGCGAGATAAAAACTCAGTCAACGTACTGGATCCTCCATTTAGCTGGGAGGTAAGAGGGATTACATTCACTTCAGGATTAGACATTGTTGAGCAGCTTGTTTTGTTTAGAGTTTGAAGAAGAGAGAGAGAGTGTGTGTGTGTGTGCATGCATGCAAGTGTTCCCACGTGCCACACACACACACACACACACACACTTAGTTAGCTCCATCAGCTGCTGCCTTCCCAGAATCTCTGGGAAGGCAGCAGAGAGAAGCCATATACCCCCCCCCCCCCCCCCCCCCCCCCCGCGGCGATCTCAGTCACATATTCAATTTGCGCCTTATGAATGCTTATGAATGTTTTTGTAATTGAGGAATAGAGTTTGATGCAGGGATCTCTTTAAGAGCTTTCACCGTGACCGAATGTAATCGCTCGGCACGTGACGTGAATTTATATGAACGTATCTTTCCGTTGCGCCGCAGAGTGCCTGGCAGTTAGATGGTGTGTGTGTGTTGTGTGTGTGTGTGTGTGTGTGTGTGTGTGTGTGTGTGTGTGTGGAGGAGAGAGAGAGTAATGTGATATGTGGCAATGACTTGATATCATCTGGATTCTAATGGTGATGATGATAATTGTCGTGTCTCGTAGAACCGGAGCCTGTTTAGTAGCCGGCAATAAAGCTAATGACGAGAGGTCAGGTCAGAGAAACAGTCTACCCTCACCCCCCCTCACCCACCCTCACCCCCCTCCCACATCCCCCTCACCCAATCACTCATGCATTTTGATTTAACAAAGAGCTTTTGAGTGTGAAGAGCTGCAGGATTGTTGCAGAAATGGGTTTTTTTTGCCTCAGAGTGATAATGGCAAATATCTAGACAAGTGATGAAATAACAGCACATGGCCTGATGGTGATGTGTGTGTTGTTGTTGTTGTTGTTGTTGTTGTTGTTGTTCAGGAAGAGAGGTGTGAGAGGCAGCCGGTCACCACCAGCCTAGCGTTGTGTTTTGGTGGAGACGAGCCGGGAGGGCAGGAATGTAAACGGGCAGATCTGACCTGAAACCAGTTACTAAGATACCTTCTGTTGTTGCCCCTTCTCCAGTGTGTTGGAAACACACTGAGCCCTGGGGATTTTCTGCCCCCACCACCACCACCCCCCCCACCACCCCACCCCCCCCCCCCCCCCCCCCTCACTGTGACTGGCTCAGGGAGGCTGTGTGTGTTGGGTCAGCTCCACCAGGAAAGCTGCTGCCTCCTCACTGTTGAACTGCAGGAGCGATGCATCAACAGACGAGGGCCACATGTTTACTCCTCCTCAAGCACTAGAGAAGGACTGCTAATACGTGTGTGTGTGTGTGTGTGTGTGCGTGTGTGTGTGTGTCTGTGTGTGTGTGTCCTAACCCTGAGTGGATCCTGGCTAAATTTAGCCTGTGAGAACTAAATAAATAATGAATAGAGCCTGTGTGTGTGTGTGTGTGTGTGTGTGTGTGTGTGTGTGTGTGTGTGTGTGTGTGTGTGTGTGTGTGTGTGTGTGTGTGTGTGTGTGTGTGTGTGTGTGTGTGTGTGTGTGATGGGACAGGGGGCGCCGAGGGGCTCTCAGGGAGGGGCAGGGGGGTGTGTGTGCTCCACAGGGGAGGGGCAGGGGCCACTGGGTTCATACCCCGCTGGACCTCTGTCCCCCACCCTCAGTAACCCACCCTCCCTCCCTCCCCCCTCCTCCCCCACCCACTCACCCCCTTTCTCCGATCAGCATGTGCTAGATTAGCAGTGTGTGTGTGTGTGTGTGTGTGGTGAGGCTGTCAGTATCAGCTGAGTCCCTATACACCACGTCGCTCCTAGCAAAGCTGCCTGGGGCCACCATTGATAATAGAGGGATTTTGGCCCTGTGTGTGTGTGTTTTGTGTGTGTGTGTGTTTGTGTGTGTGTGTGTGTGTGTGTGTGTGTGTGTGTGCAAGCAACCCGGCGGGTGCAAACCTGGGCTGTTACTGAGGTGATTCAACTCTCCTTCCCGGCAGCTCTCAGTCATTCTCACCCAAGTGTCTCTACAGGCCACTGACTGGTTCAGACCAGCCCTGGGAGACACACACACACACACACACACACACACACACACACACACACACACACCAACAGATTGTTATGGACGGTCGGTCCCATGACCTCACTGCATTCCCGTTCCTCTCTGTCAGGTTGATTCTGTTACTCTGGTTTTCCACCATCCCTCCCTCTCCTCCTCCCCCTCCCCCTCTCCCCTCTCTCTCTCCCTTTCTATTTTTTCCCTCCCCCCCGACTCCCCCCGGCGGCGAGGAGACGGACCCCCGTCGAACTCGCCGGCCTCCAGACAAACAAACCCAAACCAATTTTCATATTACGCCTTCACACATTTCGCAGACATCCGTGGTCGTCTTTTTAATGTGATTAGCAGGTTAATGAAGATGCTAACCGGTGTTGAGTGTGTGTGTGTGTGTGTGGTGGGGGGGGGAGGAGGGCGGGGGGGGGTGGGGGGTAGGTGGCTAACCGTAAGGACTCTGAATCGAGGGTTTGTTTTAGAGAATGAGGATCACATCCAGCATCCAGCTTTGTGAAAACAGCTCTTGTTCGTGGCTGGAAAAGAGAGAGAGGGAGAGAGAGAGAGAGAGGAGGGGGGAGAGAGAGGGAGGAGAGAGAGGGAGAGGGGGGAGAGAGAGGCTGTGTGTGTTAGCTGAGACTTCCGCTGCCATTTGAGGGCTGCATGCAAATGAAACCTCACAAACAAGTACACAGGGGCAAGGGTCAGCACAGCTTTCCACCCGGAGAGAAGAGACACTCCACACACCGGGTTTACGAGAGGGGTGTGTGTGTGTGAGAGTGTGTGTGTGTGTGTGTGTGTGTGTGTGTGTGTGTGTGTGTGTGTGTGTGTGTGTGGGTGGGGGTGGGGGTGGGAGTGAACTTGTTTTTTTTTTCTTTTGGTCTCAGTAGGTATGAATTCAAGAATACGTGTGTGTGTGTGTGTGTGTGTGTGTGTGTGTGTGTGTGTGTGTGTGTGTGTGTGTGTGTGTGTGTGTGTGTGTGTGTGTGTGTGTGTGTGTGTGTGTGTGTGTGTGTGTGTGTGTGTGTGTTGCCGTCATCGGAGCCTGCCCTCCGTCAGCTGCATGGTGCTAAATGCCGCTCTGTTTTTCCCTTGCAGTGAAAGCACCTGCTACTTCAGTGTCTACCAGCTGAGCAACACACACACACACACACACACACACACACACAGGCCCCCCTTTGCTGAAGACCACTTATTCCTTACTTGGTAACAGAGTGGGGGTGTGTACCGTTTGACCTCCCCTCCCCCCTCACGCTGATTCCAATAAATCACAGATACTGTACACACTTGCAGCGAGGACAGAAAGAGTATTGACTGGGAAAAAAAAACATGTATACGTTGAGTTCGGTGTAAATCCTGACTAACGCACCTTTTCCTGCTTTTCTTCTTCTTTCAGACTGAAGGCTGTTGCCCCCCCCCCCCCCTCCCCCCCCCATCTCTCTCTCCTTCCTGTGATGGAGGGATTGCGCTGCGGCCTAGTGATGATGTCGCCACGCCGACAGCTGGACCATATGCTGCAGCGGACGACCTTTCACCTCCACCCCCCCCACCCCCCACCCCTCCTCCAGAGGTCACGGGGACGGCCATCGCCATAGCAACACGGACAGTTGACCCTTCCCCCAAATCTCCCCTTCCACTCCCTTTTCTCGGCACCCACACATTCAGGCGCCATTGCTGCTGCTGTATTAGATGATTTAAAAAACGACACTTAAAACACGTAGATAAGTATTTATCTGTGTATGTAGGCCTACGAAATGATTCTTCAGTATATTATTATTCGAGTTATTGTTATTGTTCATTCATACACTTTCCGCTGGTTTCTGGGCCAGACACTCTCACCTTTTAAAAAAAACCCAACCTGTGAACCAAACCTGGAGAGCATGCGTACACACTCACACACTCAAAAACCCCTTTCATGCATATGGAGTACATATATATTTATTTATTTATCATGTATGTGTGCATTTAGTGAAACGTGTGTGTGACTATGTACACAGATTGTACTGCAAAAAAAAGAGGTGGCACTTTTGAACATATTTAAAGATCCACGATTGCTTAAAAAAAAAACTAAAAAAAAAAAAACCCTACCTCAGCAAAAACCAGGTTAGTACCAATTCACACAGCAGAAATATATATAAAATGGTCTATTTATTTTCAGAGGTGAATGTTTTTGTAAAACCACCAATCCAAAGCCTTACTATATAGCCGTCACGCCCCCCCCCGCCTGATGGACCTTTTAGTTTGGACCTATGAACACGCAGTATATCAAAGATGTAACCGGTCGTCACGGAGACCGAATGTTTGCCAGAGCAGTAGGAGAGACGGCCTCTCTGAGATTAAGGTCCTGCTGTTCACATGCTACATTTACGACAAGAGTATGTACTAAAGATCCAGAGTAATATATTTATGATTATGCCTGAGATGGAGGAGAACCGATCCATACACGCAAAGAGAAAACCCAACAGGAACGTTGGAGGCATGCATCGCATCACGCTTGCATGCACACACACACACACACACACACACACACACACTGCAGTTTGACCCCACAACTCCAACCTGACCACTAGATCTGTGGCCCGTCTGTCTGAGTCAAAGCCTTGGCACCTTTTGTACACTTTACCTTTCGACCCAGCTTATCCACTGTTCACCTGTGATGCCCTTCACACCCACGCACGCCGCGGGGGGATGATGACCCCGCCGGCGCACGGGGGAAAAAAAGCAACACGGCCCGACAGAATGTCTGACGATGAAGTTATTTATCGAGTAACCCGGGCCGCGCGGAATCTGTGGTTCAACGTTTTTTTTTTTTCTTCTCATCACTCACGTGCCTCAGCGCCGAGCTCCAGCCGATCGGCCCGGCCCGGACGGGACACACACGCCAGAACTGATGCATGGTCTTGCACTTACAAACTCCCTAGATTGTAACACAAGACACTTTTGAATGTAGTACCCGCTGTGTTCCCAGCTCGGGGGGGGGGAACGCACAACCCAACAAACACCGCAACAAACTACAACGACCACGACAACCACGGAAAAAAACGCGCAGAGGTACAGAACGAAACGATACAAACACAACCAGGACAAATATCTCTCCTTCTATCTGAGTTCACTGGTACTCAACGTTTGCCTATATACTGTAAATAGTGTAATATGACAGAGAATTACATCTTAAGCAGAAGCTGAGAGACTTTGTTGAGAGATTTTAAGTTAAATAACTTATGTTGTTTGTACTGTACATAATATGTGTTTGAGTGAATTCCCTGATACAACAAAAGCACTAATTAAGTTATATGCTGAACAACATGGTTTGGCCTTGATTTTTTTAACTGTCATGGGATAGTCTTGTGAAACGGATGCCACTATGAGGACATTTTCTAATGCTGTAATTCTGAAAAAGATTTTAAGAGAAATCATTAATTAATACTTGACATAGTTAATTCTTGCTACTTAGGTACAATACAAATGGCATATATGCAATATTTACATTTTTGAAAAATTAGTTTACAAAGAGGTACCAAATGTATAAATACTATGTTAATAATGTTTGTTAAACCTTAAAACCAGATTTTTGCTGTTTGTACATTTTTTTTTCCCGCCAATTTGAAATGGAAAGTTTTTCTGTTTGTGTTTTTTGCTAACGGAGCCTCCTGGTGTTTTGAGCAGTGTTTTGCATTCGGATAATGTTTCAAGTTGAATTTTTATTCAGCGTTTTAAAAAGTTACAACATGGGCCCCGGCTTATCTTGCTGTGTCTTCCATTGTAAATACTTCATATCTTTGCTTATTGTGACGCTACTAAGAGGTGGTAATTTAAACATGTAGTTCATTGCTTTTAGACTGTATTGATTCTTTATAGACACATGCAATAAATAATGATGTTATTTAAGAAAAGCCCCCGATTGCCTGGCGTTTCCTTTCTCCTCCCTCTCTCCGCCCACGCACATCACAAACAAGTGCTCTCTTTTCATCTCTCATCTGAATAGGTGCTTGCCAGAGCAGATGTCTCAATTCACTTTTCTGGCTCCTTCGTTAAGAAAAAACCCTCATTAGGAAAGAGAGAGAGAGGGAGAGAGTACATGTCTCGATTCCCTTTCCTCTCTCTTTTCATCTGCTCTGTTTCTGAAGCCCCACTGAGAAAGACCCCACCAGGACGACCCCTGAGTGCAGGGCTAGCATCCTCTCCAGCGTTAGCATTGTTGTTGTTGTGCTGCCCCCAGTCCCAAGCCCCCCCAGCGATCGTAATTAGACAAGCGTGTCGAAGCGGCCTCGGGAGCTGGGAGGGAATAAATAACGCTGTGATAGGATTATGATTTTGTGCCTTTAGCCATATGCTGTCAGATTATTCATTCTCACAGCCGCGCTAATTAAAATGGTAATTAAGGCTGAGAAGGAGGTCTAATTGTCTGGTGGGGGCTACAGTGGTATGTGTCTGCATGGGGAGGAGGAGGGGGCGGGGTTTGGTTTTGAACTTGTTTGTGTGAACCTTAAATAACGGTGGGGGTGTATATATATATATATATATATATATGCGTGAAGGGGAGTCGAGGGTCGGGCTAGCCGGAGCGGTGCGGCGGTCGAACAGCTGGAAAGGAGGAGGCGCCGGGGGTGCTGGGAAATCCGCAGATGCACCGACAAGCGAGCGAGACGCCGGGCCAGCAGCGCAAGAGGCTAACGAGAGAGAGAGAGAGAGAGAGAGAAAGTGTCAGTTACCCTCTGTAAACCAAGTCTCATCATCCATCACGACTCTCCTCCTCCTCCTCCTCTTGCTGCACTTGCTCCTAAAGTTTAATTAAGGACTCTAATTTATCCCATTAAATTATAAAGGAGGGATAGGGAGCAAGTGGCTGGCCATTTAGTCTCTCTCTCTCTATTCTTCACTGCCTATTATGCACTCATTCATCAGGAAGGAAGGAATACAATATTCATGGGGGGAAAATAGTGTAATACTTTAGCTGGCTTTGTAGGATGTATCAAATACAGGAGATGAGTACATACATGTTGAGTTGATACATGTACTGGGAAACAGTCAAATCACAACTGGAAATCATTACTACTGTAACTTTAATGAATCAGCTGGCTAGTGAATACTATGCAGCACCGGTGTGTCTGTTTGCATCTATGTGTGTCCGTGTGTGTGTGTGTGTGTGTGTGTGTGTGTGTGTGTGTGTGTTGGGGGTTGGTTGTGTAACAGTAGACCGGTCCATATGAGCAGCGTAAAGTAGCCTATTGCCCCAGGGAGACATCAGCCTTATGGACAGAGACCTGCACAAGGTCCACAGGAAATGGCATGCTTCCGGAAAGGCTGTTCGGGACACCGCCACTACATTAGCGGCTGTGTGTGTGTGTGTGTGTGTGTGTGTGCGTGTGTGTGCATGTGTGTGGTAGATCTTATTGTGTGCTTTTAAAAGCCAAGAGGCCCTGTGGCCATTTGTGGCTCTTCCCCTACGCTAATCAATCCTCAGTTGGTTTGTGTGACCAGTCTCGGTCGACTTGTAACATCTCTTATGCATTATAGTGTGTGTGTGTGTGTGTGTGTGTGTGTAAGGTGGGGGGGTGGGCGGGGCCTGGTGGGTCCAGAACTCAAAGCTCTGCCTTAATGCCTCATTGCCATAAATACACAAACACACATCTTGCACACTGACGCAGACACATACAAAATAAATACACCCACACAAAGAGACTTGTTTGTTTGTTTGGTGTCAGCCCCGTGGAAAACAACGATGAGATTGCCTTTGTTAAGTATTGTGGGGTGAGAGGGTGTGAGGGCTGGATCTGGGGGGGTGTAGGTGCTGCTTTGGTTTGTTGGAGGATGTTGACGTGATGGATGCGATCCGTTCGGACGACTTTAAAGCATTTGTGATCCACAGATGTGGGCAGCGAGAAGGTCCCGGGTTCAATTCCCTGGGATGTGTTCGGACTTTCCTCCTGCTGCTCTGGTTTCTTCTAGTGACATGCATGTGGACTGGAGACTCTAAAGGTAGACGTGAGTGTATCTGTATTAACCCTGGGTGCATACGTGCCGATCACGGGGAAGGCCGATTAAAAAATAAATTAATAAATAAATGTATTTAAAAAGTGCATCTTTTAAAAAAAAAAACGCATCTATTTATTCTATTCTTACTGATTATTATTGGTGAACGTTTTAACTACAAATCGCATTATCCAATTAAACTTGTTCCAGCTCTGTGTGTGTGTAGGCTACGTTAAGGGGCGTGGCCACGTAGCCAACTGCCAATGTAACGTTAACGCTAAACCAACGTTGTTCCATCACGTAGCTGCTAGCTAGCAACACAGCAAGTGTGAAACACGGTGATGATCGGGTAAAAACGTACAAATTAAAAAACGGAGAGAGATACCGAGTGTAAAGACAGTCAAAGTGAGGATCCACCACCAGATGAATTTGTAGCAGAGCAGTGTTGCGTTTGGTTTGGGTGTGTGTCTACGTTGACAGATGACAGTAGCCTGCACCACGGTAATTACTAAAGCAAGCGCAGTAAAAGTGATTTTGTGACAATCTTCACCTTGGTGGTATTCACTTCATTTGAGCACCCACTGGCAAAAACATAAATCGGCGCCTATGCCCGGGTGTACCTAGTCACCTTCTGCTCAATGCATGCTGGGACAGACTCCCCCCCACCCCCCCGCTGTGACTCTGAATAGGAATAAACGTGTAAAGACAATGAATGAATGAAGAGACGTGGGAATGGTATATGAGAGCTACATAGTAATGTTGGGATGGGCTTGGTAGCTGAAAGGAGGCTTTGTTGATGCTCATCCCGTTAGTTCCCGCACATGCTGATGTTGATATTGGAACGAGGATGGTGGTGAGCTAGGATGCTGCCAATGACCTTGACGGGAATGCCACTGATGTTGAACTGTGGGGGTTGGAGAATAAGAACACCATTCCCGTTTTCCTTACGTTCACCAACATTTTGCAGTTTTGGGAAATGGGCAGGGAGGTCACCGTCAAGACGCTGTGTATTTCAGGTTGTGTACGGCACAGATCTGGGTTTTGGTGAGAGCGTGTGGTTAAGTAGACTTCTGTGAAGGCAGAAATTGGAATTGGATGCGTGGAGGGACGTGTGACTGCTGCCAGAAATAGACTGAAGATTACTGGGTTCTGGTTCGTATTCCCATTTTTCACTGGGAAAGATGGAGGCCTGGAGTACTGGTGCCTTCATGCCGCTTCAACTGGTTAAAGAACTGAGACATTCTTCAGGAGGGACACCAAATTTAGTAGTGTCTGGATTGTTTGGTCCACAGTGTCAATAAAGGTAAATTAGAGAGCACTATTTCCTTCCTGTCGCTTCTCTTGGATTTGGAGAGCAGTCGTGCAGTCCTGTCAGATGTGCTCCTTGGAGAGGTTGGACTCTGATGTGGGTTGTGAGGGAAGCAGTATGGCCTCCGCTGGCACTTTGCTACAGACCGCACAGATTGATTATAACAATGCTGCAATTGTTTCTGAGCTTGTTAGCCTTCTTATTATGTTGCCGTCCTTCCATCCTATGTGGCTTCTTTCATCCCGACAGGCTTGTGAGGAGATAACCACCTTCTCCTGAGGATCTCCGTCAGCCAGCAGGAATTTCAGGGTCTGAAGGTCTTGAGAGAGCGAGCTGCTGCTGGCAGGTTTGGGAAGTGTCCAGGACGAGAGGGAGTTGCTTTATTGAGGAGCGTGTCGAATAGCTTGGCCCGGTGCTCAAGGATTCGCCGGTGATGTTTTTACATCGGCTGGACTGGGAGGAGGAATCGACCCGGTAGGTTCCAGGAGCGTTCCAGAGCGACCACTCCTCCTCCACACGTTTCCAAAAAACCCCCCCAAACCATCTAGTTTAATGCTTCATTACCATCAATACACAAACAAGATTCACTGCCACTCACCACCCGGAACACTCACACACACACACACACACACACACACACACACACACACACACACACACACACACACACACACACACACACACACACATGGCTCATTGGCACTCAGCAGCCTAAGAGGCAGATGGTGTTTCCCTCGGAGGAGCTGGTGGCTCTGGGCTGGGGCTGGGCCGTCTGCGGGTCGTGTGCCGTCTCCACCAACCACATCCATCACTGGAGGCAACAGGGAGGGAGGGGGGAACATAAGACCCGGAGGAGGGAGGGAGGGGGGGGGGGGGGGAGGAGGGGAGGAGGGGAGGAGGGGGGAGGGCTCCTAAAACTCCTCCACATACTGTACTCCCAGAAAGGATGTGGTTTCTTTCAAGGGACTCCCTGCTTAGGGTTTCCTAATTTGTGATCGTTTCATGGTGCACTCTCAGGGGCTACTGGTGTTCATCTTGCACTCTTCCACCCAGAAGAGTGCAAGAGTGTTTTCTCTCTCTCCTCCGTCGTGACTCGTTGCTCGTTGTAACTGTTGCTGTGTGTGATCGGGTCAGGCCGCGCTGCCATAAAGTGCTGAAGCTGTTGAAAGCGCGGGGGTGATGAATCGCTCTACCTGTGCTTGAGGAGACATGTTCCCTTCGCAGTGTAATGAGGACACACCCCGACCTGACCTGCAGCTGCACACACACACACACACACACACACACACACACACACACACACACACACATGCAGACACACCTGCCAAGTATGAGTCACGCTTGGTGGGCTGGGTCAGGAGATAGCATGAGCTCATCCTGTTCGTTCCCGCACATTCCCACCTCCCGTCCTCACCCCCCCCCCCCCCCCCCCCCCCCCCCCTGTGTCCCTCTGTCTTTGTCTTTCCGTCTCTCTCTCACGGATCTCTTCCTGTTTCTCTCTCTCTCTCTTCCTTGTCTCATTCCCTCTCCCGCTCTGTGTTTGTTTGTGTGTGTGTGTGTGTGTGTGTGTGTGTGTGCTTGTTTTCCTGTCCTGTCTTTGTTGTGGCTGGCTCTCTATCATCAGAGGCAGGAAGGGGCGTGTGTATGCGTGTGCATGTGTGTGTGTGTGTGTGTGTGTGTGTGTGTGTGTGTGAGGTGGGCTTTGTTCACCTGGTGGCCAGGTAGAGAGGCGGGGCTGTGTGTGTGTGTGTGTGTGTGTGTGTGTGTGTGTGTGTGTGTGTGTGTGTGTGTGTTGGTGGGGATTACAGTCAAACCAGCCAGCGTGAGAAACAGGAGATGCAAGAGAAGCGTGAGAACACTACCTGGAAAACAGCTGGGAATGTCTGCTGAGCAGGCTGACCACACACACACACACACACACACACACACACACACACTAACACATAAAGTGCACAAGGCACTCCCATACAGACATTCCTGTAAAACACACATGCTGGGTCAGACCCAGCTGGGATGTCCATCCTGATTCATTTCTCAGGAATCAGTTTCAGAGTCTGGCAGCTGATGAAGTCAGAACTGACCTAAAACAACCACAACAGACTGCAAGTTCAAGTCCGCTTAGCAGAACCTCCTCATCTCCACCAGCACTGCCACTACCCCTCTCTCTCCCCCCTTCCCTCTCTCTCCCTCTCTCTCCTCTCTCTCCCTCTCTCCCCCCTTCCCTCTCTCTCCCTCTCTCTCCTCTCTCTCTCCTCTCTCTCTCCCTCTCTCTCCCTCTCTCTCCCTCTCTCTCCCCCCTTCCCTCTCTCTCCCTCTCTCTCCTCTCTCTCTCCTCTCTCTCTCCCTCTCTCTCCCTCTCTCTCCCCAGTGTTGTGGAATGTCCTTGTCTTCTTCCAGCAGTTATTTGTCCCAGTTTGTTTGACGACAGCCATACTACCTCTTGTCCCTTGTTCAGGCCTCAAGTACATATATAGTATATAGTTATAGTATAGTCCGTGTGCTTGTGTATGTGTATGTGTGTGTGAAAATGGGTGAATCTGTGCATGAGACAAAGAGAGAGTTGTTGCGCTCTCAGGCTTCAATGGAAAGAGGAAGTAAACTTTTGTTTACTGCACTCTTTAACTGGAAGACCAGTGTGTGTGTGTGTGTGTGTGTGTGTGTGTGAGAGAGAGAGAGAGAGAGCTGTTGATAGTCATCAGCCACAGTGGAAGCTCATACAAATAGGAAGTATTATTTGAATAGGTGCTCCCAGGGAGAGAAGGATCAGTTACACACACACACATGCGCACACACACACACGCACACACACACACACACACACACACACACACACACACACACACACACACACACACACACACACACACACACACACACACACACAGGCCAGGCGCAGAACAGGGGCACGCCTCAGGGATATCTGTACACTGTTATGTGACCTTCTCTCTCTTGTTTTCTCTCTCTCTCTCTCTCTCTCTCTCTCTCTCTCTCTCTCTCTCTCTCTCTCTCAATGTCTCTCTTCCCTCTCTCCTTTTGTGAACCTGTTCTTCATTCTGTCCCATGCACTGCAGCATATGTACAAATATGGAGAAAACATTCCTGAATTAAGGAATGCTTGCATTCCTGTTTGTTGGATCTGTGGGAAATATCTGGCAACCAGAATCTAGATGAATCCATGAAGGACCAGAGCACATCTGCACACACACTCAACAACACGGCAGTTGGAGAGGTTGAGAAAAGACAGGGGTTGTTAGGGCTTCTTAGAAAACATGGAAAATCTTTGACTTGGCGATTGTAGACGGACAAGTTTAGTTTTGTAACTCTGAGTAAAGAGTTTAATTCCAGAAGTTTACCATCCTCCACCTACTCACACAGAATGATTGTTCATTGGCTGTCTGGAGCCCTTCACCTTAAATAGTCACCTTCTAATCAGTGTTTTAAACATTTTGAGGAATGAACAGGAAGGAATGAATTTATATTTTTGAAATGCACTTTTTTTTGGGGGGAATGAAACCTGCTCTGACTCCATCGGTGGAACTGGTGGGAGTAAAGCATCAATAAACCAGCAAAACCAGAGACATGATGTCTACAAACCAGCAGCAGAGCCTCCCTACAGAACCACCAGAGAACTGCTCTCTACTGTCTCTACGTTCTCTGAAGAGTTAGCGAAGAAATGATGCTCAAGTCCTCACGATACTTCAGGCTGAAGTATCATGAGGACTTGAGCATCATCACTTCCTCCTATTGACGTATCTGTCGATTCCTCCATATCCCGCTGACCCCCCCCCCCCCCCCCCCCCAGTCATCTGGACTGACGACCACATGTGCTCCAGCCCGTCTGATCTCTGACTCAGCTCTATCTCCTCTTGTCTTTATCTGTCATAATGTTCTGTGTTCCCAGCGCCTCGTGTCTTATCTCGCGACGTTGTGACGCACAGAGCCGAGCGAGGACACACACACACTCTCACAGTAACTCTACCCTGCATGCATGTTTCTATGTGTGTGAGAGAGAGAGAGAGAGAGAGAGAGAGAGAGAGAGAGAGAGAGAGAGAGAGAGAGAGAGAGAGAGAGAGAGAGAGAGAGGTGATATGAGGGTGGCGAGACGGAGGACAAGGGCAGCTGTAATGCGAATTGTTATTGTAGCGTTGAGTTGTAACACCGCTTGGTTACATAAGACAGAGCAGGCCTGGGCGTTGACCCCTCAACATGAGGCCCTTTGTGTTTATATGTGTGAATCAAAACTATCCTCCTGTGTGTGTGTGTGTGTGTGTGTGTGTGTGTGTGTGTGTGAAGGTCTTATACGGAGAAGTATGCAAGCAGGGAGGGGAGGGGCTCTGTGATGAACAGAATAGGTGGAGGGGAGGTGGAGACGGGGGGGATGGGGGATCTCATTTGGGAATTACCACTCCGCTATATGAGT
>JAXDDW010000090.1:897500-935000 GCA_034670385.1 Hoplostethus mediterraneus
GTTTACTGCTGCTCCTGATCCTGCCTTGAACCCTGGTGGGAGTCTTTAAGGGCATGGTGGTGGGGTGGGGTGGGGGGGAGGGGCGAGCGGCGTATTTTTTTTAATGATCGTAACGCTTTCCTCTGTAAAAACATATATAAAACATATATAAAACATATATAAAACACTGTGATGTGAGTCATGGTGGCGATGAGAGAGTAAAAACAGAAAGGGAGATAAATTCTGCCTGTTTTAACGCCCCCCCCCCCCCCCCCCCATCTCCTGTGCTTATCTGTCCCTCTTTCTCTTTCTGTCTGTCTTCTTACTCTGTCGCTTCCCCCCCTCTCTCTCTCTCTCTCTCTCTCTCTCTCTCTCTCTCTCTCGCCCTGTTCTCCCTGTAGTGGTCGTGATGCTGTAATCTATACCTGGACAGTTGCCAAGCATGTCTGCAGACACCTGCGTCAGACCAGCTGAGAAAAACAAGAGGAAAGAACAGACTAGTCCCCTTCATCCTTCTACTCTCTCTCTCTCTCTCTCTCTCTCACTCTCTCTCTCTCTCTCTCTCTCTCTCTCTCTCTCTCTCTCTCTGGGCAGTCTTGTTTTTAGTTTGCCCCATCTTTTTTTACTCTGGTCATTTGTCTGAGCATGAATGAATGAATGAATGGATGTCTATGTTTACTCTCTCTCTCTCTCTCTCTCTCTCTTTCTCTCCCTCCCTCCCTCCCTCTCTCCCTCTCACTGTCTGTGAGTTTGAAGCCGACATGTGACTTTCTTCCTGTTGTTCTGACCCCGGGGTCAGTCTACTCAGGGTCAACGTATCCTCCAAATCGCTGCCTCCTTATTAAACACAATCTCACGATCTCGCTCTCTCTCTCTCTCTCTCTCTCTCTCTCTCTCTCACACACACACACACACACACACACACACACACACACACACACACACACACACACAAAGACATGAACATACAGAAAGACAGGCGCAGGAGAGACAGAAAGATGGAGGTGGGGGTGCTGTTGAATCTGATTGAACTTTAGAGGAACTCGGTGACCTTCCTCTACTCCTCTTTATGGCGCTCCCAGCCTGACCTTTGTGTCTGTGGAGGACAGCGGAGGGGGGAGGATGGGGGAGGAGGGGGGGGGAGGAGGGAGGGAGGGAGGGAGGGAGGGAGGGGCTTCTGGCCTATTGTTATGTTGAACTCAAATAAAGAGCAGTCAGTTTTGGGTCCAAACACTCGTCTCGTCGTAGTAGCAGGCACATCACACACTTCCTCTATCGGTCTAGACGCCAGATTAGCACAAACGTCACGGGGGTTCCTCATCTCAGTGACGTTCAGCTTTTGTCCATTTTGCCTTTCAAACGTGCAAACGTTGAGGTTTAGCGCGAGTATCACGAGCCAAGGTCATCAGAACGTGAAGTGCCCTGAAAACCCCCCCGCAGGATTTCAACCTGTAATCTCTAATCGAATTATCAGTTCTGCTATCACGCCGGTTCTCCCGCGGACGCCGGCTCCTGGTTTCGTATCAAAACGCCGTTCACGCCACGGTGTCGTTCCCATTCAGTAACGAGCGTCACACGGGGCCCCACAGTGGATCTTGTGTGTGTTGTCATGGTTACAGGTAAGGTTGTATGTTATCGCTATCTCAGGCTGTGGAAAGCACATTACTCATTGCGGTACGCCCGGTGTGTGTGTGTGTGTGTGTGTGTGTGTGTTTTATGGCTACTTAAGTATGTTTGTACGTTTGTGTGTATAACAGTGACGTCACTGGCTGCAGGAAAAAAAAAACGCTGTTCAAATAAACGTGGACGTTGATACATGAATTTTGGATTATACTTATTAAACGTAGCACTAAGCACACATCCACCCCTTTCAAATAATAAGTGTGTACAATAACAGCTCTTCAGCGCGGCAGTAAAAATGTTTTCCTCTACGGTGGAAGATGTATTTGCTCTTAGGGAGGAACACTCCGTCTTGCTCCATGTTTAATCTGCTCTATGTTTAATTGCGCTGCCTTGAGGAACGCCGGGTGCGAGGCAGGACCCCCGAGTAAGCGCTCGGAATTAGACCCCCGCTGCATAACGTTCTGTTCCCGACTGAGGAACGACGAGCCTGTTCACAGTCGCGAGCGAGCGTTCTTTGTCTGAGTGCAAAAAATAAGTTGGAGTGCTCCTCAACACCTTATCCGAGCAGAGTAAGGTGACCTAGCGTCGTTCGTGTCAGCCATTCCCACAGTAGGAGCTCTTTCACTGAGACGAGAGTGTCGGGCTTCGACTCGAGAGAAAAAAATGTAGTGCTTGAGAGGAAAAATAACTTCCTGAAACTTCCTGGTTCAGGTTGTTAACAGGGTCAGATACAGACAGAGACAGCAACAAACAAACAGAGACAGAAATAGAGGCAGAGAGCGCTGCACGCAAACACAGCGAGGATTTTTTACGCTTTCTGGCGCTATGAGGACAAAAACTGGAGCTAGAACTTGAGAGCACATCAGAGTCGAGCCCTGTATTGCTACACCAAAGTTACTTATGCAATCGTTGGAGCTGTATGGACCGGTGAGGACAGGCCTCTGTTAGCACTGTGTACACACTTCACTGGAGTCAGTCAGGAGTCAGCAAACACTTGGTGAGCGCCCTACCCTCCCTACCCTGCTCTCTCTCTCTCTGTCCATAGTCGCCATTCAAGCCGTCACTCTGAAAAGGGGGAGTGGTTTATTTACTCATTCATGTCGTTCACTGACAGATGACTGCAATGTAAACAGCAGTGCCCATACTACTGGTTTCCACCTGTATTGTCAAAGTAGGAAAGCTACTGCACACAGAGCCACAAATGAATGGCTTCATTGAGTCAAGGCAAGTCAAGTTTATTTATATAGCCCTTAATCATAAAACATGTCTCAAAGGAATTGACAGAGATGAGCCAACCTGGATCTAGCTAGTCAACGCTAAAACAAGATAAACAGGAAACAGAGGAAGAACACAAAGCACAAAATAGCATGTTAAGACAGAAACAAGCCTACTGACCCATCTAACCTAACCTAATCTAACCTATGTGACACCACCGGCCTTAGACCCTCAAAGAAGACGAGGAAAAACTCCCAAAAAACGTATTAGGAAAGAAAGAAATGGAAGAAACCTTGGGTGGCACGGTTCAAACTTCTAGTTTTAATAGGTATATAGAGTTGAGTATCATCAGTGTAGCATGTAAATAGAGAATACCAATGGGTCAAGCACTGAACGTTGTGGTACGCCGAAATTAACTTTGGAGCATGACGTTGTTGTGCAAAACACTGTGCGTTCTATCTGATAGATAAGACTTAAACCTAGAAAGAGTTTGAAAGACGATTTATAACGACTTATAGACGAAGTAGAGAAGAAAAAGAAGAAGAAGAAGTGAAGAAGAGAAGTCCAAAGCAAGCAATAATTTAATTTACCACGTTTCTGAGAGCTTTCTCAGTGCTATGAAATGACCTAAAGCAAGATTGAAAAGGTGCAAATAGCTAATTGGTGGAGAGATATTCTGTTACTCGGGTAGCTCCTATTCTGAACTTTAGAAAAAGAGGGAAGATTGTAATTGGATATCATTCTTGAAGTGTGATGAAGTGTGCTCTCAATTTACAAGACACTGGAGAATTACTTATATAGGACGTTTACTACCATTCTGCTTTGTGACTACCTTTCCTCCATTCTATGATTGATGCAATTGTAATGGACCGTAGAACAGGAGCCTCCATGTTGACAACAGGAACAGTGTAATCACTTAGTGTCACCACCTGCCTGTTTGCGCAAGTCCGCCTTCGGTACCATCCCTGCTTGGATTCTTATGCCTCCCTTTTGTGTTCCATGCAAACATTACACCACTGACATGACGGTACTCTCTATAACACTCAACGCTCCACTGGGGTGACCACCAAGGCAAAACATAGAAATAGACGAGTCAGAGCAGCTGTTGATCCTTTTTCACTCAGTTCATCTGTATTCATGTTAATCCCATTGATATGCTAACGTGCACAGTGCAGAGCAATGGTTGTCAAAATCTCTGGCTTGAGATCTGAAAACAAAGGGATGCTTCCACGCTAGCTGCCAGTGCAGTTGAGCATGAACAGAACGACAATCTATGATGTTGTGCAATGGTGTTATTTTTGGTTATTTATTATTGGAGGAAGCCTGGAGGCTGCAAATATTTATTACACACATATATATATATATATCTCATATTAGATGATACAATTATTACTCATGTCAAGATTTATATGTTTTTCACCCTCCAAAATCATCTTGCAACCCTACCAGATGGGTCCCAAGCTCCATATGCTGTAGAGTAAAACACAAATCCAGTATCATACGATTCAGCATTTATCTCTCTTCAGAACTCTGTTGTGTTTTATATTGATGTTTATGTGTATATGTACAGCAAAGCCCAAGTATCAAATCCTAAAGTCCCTTCTCCTTACCAATGGCTTGAATAGCAGGAGGCAGTATGTGACAGAAATGAGATGACAGAAGAGTGTGTAGCCCCTGTGTGTGTGTGTGTGTGTGTGTGTGTGTGTGTGTGTGTGTGTAAGTGTATGCCCAGCAGACGGTGCGTCACCTGCCTGTTTGTAACAGAAGAGCCTTGTGCTACGCCTGCTGCATACAAATGCACAGATCTGGTGGGGATGTGCCGATGAGGGCCAGACCATTCTGACAGCACGGGGAGACAAGCACCCTGCACTGGGAGGAATGGTACCTTCCCAGACACTAGCACAGACACTCCACTGCCACTGCACGCTACACACACATGCAGGCAGGCAGGCTCACACACACACACACACACACACACACACACACACACACACACACACACACACACTTACACAAACAGACACAAAGAGAAAAGAGGCATTATTGAATCTCTCCAGTACAAAGACACTGAATGGATAGATAACTGGATGACTGGATGAATGAAAAAGAAAGCCACACTCTTTTCTCTGCATGCTTCACTATCACCCAGCATGGTGGACCTGTATGTTGGCTACCGCTGTTGATCTGGCGTATGTATGTGTGTGTGTGTGTGTGCATGTGTGTGTGTGTGTGTCCCCGCAATGATAGCATTATGGTGGCATTAATGGAGTTAATGATTTCCAATAGCTGACGGTGAGGCTGATTCTCTCCGTAGTGAGAAGATGAGTCTGGACATGTATCACTACTGCTGCTCTCCTCCAAACACTCACCAGGACAGGAAACGTGCTCTGCAAATGTTGCAATGTACAAATACATATACAGTACATGTACTGTACATGTGTAGGGTATATCTCTCTCTCTCTCTCCCTCTCTCTCTAGCCATCCTTTATTTGTATGTGTGCATCAGTGTATGCATCTCTTAGCCTATTTGTCGTCAATTATGTGTCTGAGCTCTTGTTTATTTGGTTCACTTATTTGTCTCATTTGTTTAGAGATAAAGTAGGTTGCTAACTTATTGTACTTTTACCTTAACACTAGTTCTGCTCTTAGCTGCTTGTTTAGGAAGGAAATGCACTTATGATTTCTGGTGACTAGTAGTTCTCTTGCCTACCTATGTTGAATACACTTATTGTAAATTGCTTTGGATAAAAGCGTCTGCTAAATGACTGTAATGTAATGTAATGTAATGTATGCCTGGCAGGGTCCCTAACCCTCTATTTTCCTGACAGAGGTCGAACACAGTTGAGCCTTGTAGGCGACTCGGCGGTAGATTAGGCGGGACTAGGCAGCTCCTCGCAACACCATTCGGCCGCTCGTAGCAGGACCATGCTAATTAAATCACCCATACCTCTTAACTAGGGCAATTATAAGATTTAATTAGTTAGAAAACGCTTGATTAAATAGCTCGCCAATGCTTGATTAAAACAGCATCAAGGCATTGTGTGGAGCTGAATGTCATACGTGCTCGGGGAAGACTTGGGGGAGGGGTAGGCCTGCCCTTTCGGCATGAAGGAAGCTCACGTAGGTCTCACCAAACAAACACTGTATGCCTACGTACGTATGTCAGATCGAAAGAAAATTACAGGGCGTGTTCCTCTCTGCGTTTGTCACTGTGTCTCAGAAGTGTACAAATGGAGTGAGGTTTTCTCTAATCTTTCATTTTACCGTTGACAGCAGAGACAAATGAAGGAAGGAAAGCTTGGCCACCGCACAAAGGCGAGGCCCCTGGGACCCAGCTGAGGAGTATCAGAGCACCCCCCCCCCCCCCCCCCCTCGCCTGACCAAGCTCTTTTGCTCGCTGCGCATTTCCATATTCCTGAGGTTTTATTGTACAAATACCATTCTGCTAAATGCGTGGCACGCGTGATTTATCATACTTCCAAGCGCACAGGTTCAGAGAGTCAATCGCAATTTTCCCAAACCCCTGCTGAGTACGTGTATAAGCCGGGAAGGGCTGATGGAATTTCCCTCTACTGCTGTTTACAGGCGTACAGGCCGCGCAGCAGAGTGCCATATGTTTTTCCCGTGGAAGTGGCGTGGGCCGTTAATGTAAACATGACATACAGCAAAGAGAGGTCCTTGGAGAGGACTGCCCCGGGGAGGAAAAAAAAAAAAAAAGCAGCATTGCAGTACAATGGTTACACACGGCACTGACTAGGCCCCCCTGTTGCCAAGGAAACGATGCGGAGGTTATTGACATCATTTCAGAGAGTTCCAAGGGATCCTGGGTTTTGCATAATATTGTCATATTTCCTTGATGCCTCTATGGAAGAGCAGCAGGCAGCAAAAGCACCTGACACCACATCCACCCCTGCCGACATCATACGCTGTCGTGCGGCGTGACATGTGGCGGCGAGTGCGAATCCCCCGGCTGAGAGCGGAGGTACGCGTCTCGCTTCTTCCTTTCTCGTCGTTTATTCCTCTGTCTGCGTGATGGATGGCCGAAATGTGCAGTGCAGCGGGTCTACGTGTCCGTACCCACAACGCAGACGTAATTACAGCTAATTGCTAGCTCTCCATAAGCCCCACTGGGTTTCTGAACCGGCAGACATGTTTGTGTGTGTGTGCGCGCGGATGCACGCGTTCCCTTTTCCACGTCTCTCGTCTGTTCCTGACCTCGTCAGCGGCGCAGTTTTGTTAATTGCGGTGCTAATTAGCGCCATCATCAAAGACAAGCTCTGTGTCTGCAGATCTGCTGACTGCTGAATGAAGGAGGACTAGTTCTTTTTTTTTTTTTTTTTTTTCCAGAGCAGTGGGTGGGTGGAGCAAACAGGATTCATCATCTGTTACCCATTTGCTGTCAATGATTTATCACTTTGTTTTCCTTTCCTAAAAGCACAAGAACACTACATCGATACGGTACTACATCAGGACTATGAGGAGAGCCAGATCACTCACTGGATGTTTATCCTGTTCTGAATGGGGGGGGGGGGGGGTATTTTTATGGGGTGGATGTTGGGCGTGTGCACTTGTGTTTGTTGAGCTTTGACAGATAGTACTGCAAGATTTGTGCCTCTCCGCGTGGGGGAGGATACGAGCGGTGTGTTTGTGCACGGCTTTGTCGGGGGGGGGTGTGACCGTGTGAGCGTATGTGTCTCTGCTTGTGCGAGCTTGTGTTTTGCAGTCTGATCTGATGTGATGGATCTGTCTGGAGAGGCAGACCTCAAAGTCTTTAATTGAAAATTGAGACAGTGTTGAGATGATATTATTGATTTTCACACTCTTCCCTCAGCAATGCGTGGAAGGCCCGTGTGTGGATTGCGGGAAATGGGAGGAGAGAGCGAACAAGAGTGGGGTCAGGGGAGGACAGAGAGAGAGAGAGAGAGAGAGAGAGCGCAGGATGGGGGAGGAGGAGGAGGAGGAGGAGCAGCAGCAGAGGAGGAGAGAGGAGTTTGATGAGCTCGGTGCAGGCAGCGGATGAGGCAGTAAAGTGGGGTTGCCTCTCAAAAGGGAGATGAAGACAGCGGGTCTGCGCTGTAACGACCGTCTGTGGCCTAAACCGGAAAACATCCTTTCCAACCTGCGTCTTTTTACTTCCCAGCATGGATCGGACCGGAGCTAACCGGTCCCCCAGGCTGCTTATAAATCAACATACCCATAAACCCCTCCAACCAGAAATCAATAGAGGCGGGAAACATGTTTACTCCGGGGTGCTTCGTGGCCTTTGAAATGCCTCGCACAGAGGGACTCATCAGGCTCCGTCCTGCTCTCGCTCGCACTCTCTCAGACACGATCACGCAGACACACAGACAAACAACAGCACTGCATGTCGCTCGGTCTCCGGTGAGCCGGTGAAGCCGGCTCACACGACCAAAACAAGCACGCTTCAAAAAAAAAGATCAATATCTCACCTCTTTCTCCTCCCTTTCATCCGACGTGCCGTGGTGCTCTCCTCTTCCCCATCCCCCCCCCCCTTGAGCATTCCCATCCATTTCCAAAACCCCCCGTGCTCCAATGGAAGTCATGACAAGTGAGAGGATGCAAACGTTTTTTTTTTTAATGCGAATGGTGTGAATCCCTCCGGTCCCCTTGTTTACAGACAGAGGCTCCAGAATGCTGCTAATGGGAACTTTCTGTTCCACTCGACAGACCAGTCGCCCTGTGGTACACCCAAACAACACCTGGTGCTGCTGGGACACGGAAAACTTCCTCTCAGGAGCAAACAGTGCAGAAAATAAAATGCGGATATTTAAACCGCTCGCTGCATGTGGTGTAACAGCATAAGGAGGTGAAGGTTGTTTTTTTGGGGGTTTTTTCCGCACCTGGTGATTCGAGGGACAGTTTCTCTCTGTTCCCTGCCATTACACTGAGTGGTGTCATGTCACCAGCCCTGTCGCCATCTCCATCATCATCTTCAACCTTCTTCATTGGCCAAAATGGCTTTCTTCTGTATCATCCATTCTATACACACACACATGCGCACACACACACACACACACACACACACACACAAATATAAAGATACCCCTATAGATATATCCCTAAAGGAGTCCTGAGGGAGTGATGGAAACTGAAGAGAATCAAGAGAAGAAGGATATATGGCAAAGGTGACCACCATCCAATGTCCAGAATGGGAGAATGAGAGGAAGGGGTTGTGTGTGTGTGTGTGTGTGTGTGTGTGTGTGATTCAGGGCGTATTGGCTTCTCATCAGGAGGCAGTTTGGGGCAAATTGCCCTTCCAGCCCTTTCTGTGTAATGGTGGCCCTGTCAACCTGGGCTAAATGACAGCATGGCCCCACTACCACTTCTAGAGGTGGGGATAAATCAGGGGCCGGCCCCCCTTTGCTTTAGAGCAACACTGGCAGGGGGGGAACTTCCTGTGTGTGTGTGTGTGTGTGTGTGTGTGTGTGTTTACCTTTAGAAAGGGGATTTTTGTAACTAATAGGCTATTGGACAAAAGGTGCATTCCACGTTGAAACAATGAGGGAATGCACCTTTGTGTCGTGTGTATTGTATGTATGTATGTGTGTGTGTGTGTGTGTGTGTGTGTGTGTGTGTGTGTGTGTGGGAACAGAAGGTCCTGCAGCTGTGTTGAATGGCAGTATCGGGGTCAAGTGCAGGTGAGGACACAAAAGCAGTTATAGTTTTAATTAGATATGGGCTTGTGGTCATATGACAGGTGTCTGCTGGTACTGACTGAGAGAGATGTGTGATTCACTGTTACTGTTTTCCTTGCAAAATGAGCACAAAAAAAAAATGCTTTATTGATTCTTCCAGGGACTTCCTGCTTGTTTACCTTCGCTCACCGTCCGCAGATAGTTCACCTGAATCCTCCTCTTCCTCTGTCTCCTTTTCTCTCTCTGGAGTATATAAAAGAAAACCAAACCTCTTAACCTGATCGCTTAACTCTTCTTTTCCAGCTTCTTATTTCCCAGGTCTGTGATCCTGGAGCTAAACACCTGTGCGTATTAGTCAGCCTCCTTTGAGAGGAATTGTTTACAATGACACATTCACATCTAACGCTCAAACACAGATTCCCACATTCTGAGGTGAAGCCCACTAATGACTACCTATGACTAATGACATATTCCTGTAATTTACTATTGTTGATTTGGCTTTGCGAGCAGGATCTGAAGCCGTGTCGTTAATGTGGGAAGACACTGTGTGAGCGCTCCGACTGATGCGTGACTCACACCTGCCTTGACCTGATTGTGCAGCAGAAACCACCGCGGGTGAAATACCTGGCAAGTCACCTGCTCATCCTGAGAAATTTCACATCACACTGGCTGATAGTATTGGCCCCGCAACAGCAAAAACAACTTGTGTGTGTGTGTAGCAATCACTGCCTTCCATTGTCTGTATGTGTGTGTGCACTCATGGGTGACCAAAGGAACCAAATGCTCCCTGTCTGCTTCAGGTTTCTCCCGTTCACCTCTTCAGTAGCATCCCTCTTGTATTACTCGTATCTTCAGTAAATTCACATTAAGGCCAGTTTGTTTTCCCAGCTCAGCTGTCCTCGCCCAATAAGGACATGATCTTGCACAACCATAGCTGCTCCTCCTACCACAACACTGTCACCCTATACTACGGTGAGGCTGCGGGTGTGTGCTTTTCTACTGTTGTTGATGTTGATTGAAAAGGTTGAAACGAAAGGCTTAAAGGGTAATTCCGGGGTTTTTAAACCTGGCCTATTATACCGCAAAATAGGTCCAAAAAGTTCAACAAATCTGAACTCTGAAATCTCGCGGGGGTTGTTGCAGGAAGAGGATGTGGAAATGTGACAAAGGTGGTCTACGAAAGCTAGAGGGTTGACTTGTTGCAGGAAGAGGATGGTAGAAGCGTGAGTCAGAGTTGGAGACGTGTGTTGGAGTATAGAAAGCGTAGTTTAGAGTATTTGTTTTTCCCAAAGATAAAAAACAACAATTGTTTGTTTTTGCGCATTTCCGAACTGTGCCAACAAAATGTTGAGGAAGACTTTCATAGAATACCTTTGTCAGGTTTCCACCGTTCCTGCAACAAGTCAACCCTCTCGCTATAGACTACCTTTGTCCGCCGTCCATTTCAGAGCGGGACTTCTCCTTGAGCTAGACTTTAGTTTTCTGGTTAAAAAAGGTCTATTTCTGTAGCGATCCTTTCAGTAATGTTGTCAGACACATGAATAACAATCTGAGCCTGTCAGTGGCAAAATCAAGCACTTTTAGTAGACGTACTTTGACCGCGCGCACTTGCCCCTACAGATTACATTGCCGCCATTGAGCCTGTTTCGCGACTGCCGACTCAGCCGATCTACCGGAGCAACTCTGAAACTTTTTAGACCTATTTTGCGGTATAATTGGCGATTTCGTGGATATAGAAGCCAGGTTTAAAAATCCCGGAATTCTCCTTTAAGTTCCCGTGGAGCCATGAAGTGCTCCCTTATTTGACAGGAGGAGGAGCGATGGCTTCCTCTGGGGCCCCTGACAACCAGAAACCACACATCATCTTTGCCACCGTGTCCCAGCATGCTAATGTCCCTCTGACCGGGCTGTAAAACATGACAGACGATGACTCGCTGTCTCTCACTCCGCTCCACTTAGTGCATATGTCCTTGTATGTAAACACACACACACACACACCTTTTTCAAGTCTTTCCAGAGGATTGATATGCACACACACACACACACGCAGATGCAGGGTGTTATTGTTATCACTACACCCACACACCACACCATAAGACTGCCATTGACACAATTGTGCTTTATTGCTGTACAGGTACTTATAAAACATTGGGAATATAATAATTATGAAACAACACAATCTTTTTTTCTTTCCACAAACACGTATGTATGCAGGTAAAATATACTGTATGTCATGTACAAAAGAGAGAAAACAATAAAAAAACAACAACAACTATGAAAGGCAGTGAGATACCCATGTTTTAGGTGCTCCTCAGTGTCTCACTGGACTATACATGGACTGGGAACAGCAAAATGCCCATTCTGCACTGACTGTAGCACCAGAGAACTGATCTCGGAACAGCGGTTGAATAGATTCCTGACTAACATCGATGACTGGCAGTAATTCATTTGCCGTTGAGTGTGGTGTTGTTGCAACAGATCGGGACTAGGTCATCAAGGGTTGTACACGTTGGTGCGCAGATGTGCAAGGGCAGGTCCAGTTAAGAGTCGGATGCATGTGGATGACAAGCCTTCAGAGATGAGAGATGGCAGTAGGGGTGGGGGGTGGGGGGGGGCAGGAGGTGATTCACAGTGCAGTGGGAAGCGGTTCTTCACATTAGAAAGCCTTTTACATCTTGTGTAGCATGAGTGGTTTATAAAGGGGCCGGACCCGAAGTACGGTCATGCAGGGTAAAAAGCGCTGACATCCTCTTTAAAACACCATAAAAAACGAATAATCTCTTTTCATGAGTTAAGTAAACATGTGATGAAAAAAAAAAAAAAAGCAAACCATAGCGACACACATGGCTAACCAGTTTTATAGAGGGTATAAACATTGTTGGCATTGATGTTGGTTGTATTTGCTTTAAAAAAAAAAAGGAAAATATAGACTGCATACAGAACTTTTACAGACAGTAATAAGCAGTCAGGTCGGTCTTTAGATACAAGCGCATGTTCCAGTAATAAGCTACACAGGGGGTTTCCATCGATGTGCACAGGCAGTGAAAGACATCTATACATTCTCACAGTCATTCAGCCAGTCGGTCCAGGATGCAGCGCTCTCCCCTCCTTAGTCCTGTTGATTTTTTTTGTGCTCCTCCAGGCACTATCAGCAACCGAGGTCGATGCTGTGATTGCGCTGCTAATTCCTAATGCCGGATCAATCAGACACATCGTGGGTGATCAGTGAGAATGAGAAATCAATCGGAACTATTGATACTTTGTGCCATTTACAATTCAGACCAATCTTGAGAGATCAAACAGCTTGTCGAGACACACCCAGCCCATTACAGGAGTCAGCCGCACACAAAATGTCAACATTGTGCAATAAAACATCCACAAGCCATCCAATATACAATGAAAACATCGGCCTTGAGTCGTAGGAACAGAACAGCAGTAGACCTACATATGGGGTCCAGTGGGGGGGGGGGGGGACAAATAATGTTAAATAGAGTATAAAGAATTTCATATCAATAGACAATCATTCTGGAAAAAAAGATATTCACATTATAAAATAAACCTCTTCTCATTGCATCTAACCCAAGACATTTGTAAATCTCTTTTTGTTTTCACCACCATAGACGATCTCATCTACACTCTTCTCCATCTTTTTCGGCCTCTGTGCTTTTTTTTTTTCTTCCCGTCATAGTAAAAGTTGAAACATACAACGCTGGTCACTATTTACAGGGCGGTTACCATGGAAACACCCGTAGAACCGGTCTTGTCCATTTGGGAAGGGGTAGGGGGAAGGGTCGAAGAGCAAGTGGGGTGGGGGGGGGGGGGGGGGTGTGTCCGGGGGTAAGCGGGGACAAGAGGAGGAGGAGGTACAGGGTGTATCTGAGGACATACACATGATGGTGGAGTCTGTACAGTCATTGAGTTCATCTGTTGTTCAGGTGTCAATAAGACACGATGAGTTCAGCTGTCATCTGGAAAGATTGTTGTTTTTTTTTCACCCCCCCGGCAAGATGTTGTTTTGTTTGATCTATTTAGAAAAGGGTTCACCGCTGAACCTCATGAATAGATATGATTTGGTCGTGTATATAGTTCAGCATCTGTTCAGTCTGTGTATATATATATGGGGAATATAACTACTACTTTATACATGGTCGTGTCGGGATAACTATATATTAGCTTTAGCTGTGTCTTGCTGACGTCGTGTCACTTTGGCACAGTGTGTGTCATGTGTGGGAACATGAGCGATATATACCTGTCACCTAAAGCTGGTGTAAATGTCGTCTGCAGTATAAACCTAAGCTGGGTTTGGTTGGGATCCCCATCTCACTGTAAAGGTAAGTGTAGTCGTGTGCATTTGCCCAACGGGTGGGGGGGGGGGGATCGTCCATGCTGTGTCTTTGTGCTGAACTGAAAGGCTTGTGGCAGCAAGCAAGTAGGGGGGGAAAGAGAAGTGCACCTTGGGATATATTTCTGAGGTTACCCTGACCCCGGGCTCCTGGCGGCCAGGGCTACAGTAGCACTTTTTGGGGGGGGGGGGGGCCCAGTAGTGAGCGGCTGAGTGGGGAGCTGTATACCTGAAAAGCTCCCATGACCGAGCCAGAACACGGACACTGATAACGGGAGGCGTACAAAGGCGTCGGTTGACTTGTAAACTTCAGAGAGGTCGGAGAGACACGCGGGGCACGCACGAGCACGGGACAGCACGCAAAGCATAACCAGCACCACGGTGTTGTGCACAGTAACGCGACATGATAGGTACACAGAGACTAAGAGAACCACTTCATATCTGACTACCGTGGAAAGACTGCGGCCTCTACTCGCGTCTGCCTTTCCACTCGGTGGTCATGGATACCGGTTGTCACGTGTCACATGGCGGTAGCCCCGACTGAACGGGTCGGGGCTTTGGAATAGGTTTGTAGAGGACGTCCTTCACAGCCCAGGTCACAGGACATTCAGCCCAGGGACAAGGCTCATGCTCTGGGGAGTGACGCTTGGGCTCAGCCCCTGGGCACTCGAGTTACTTGGTCCACTTTTTATACTGTGTTAAAAAAAAAAAAAAAAAAAAAAAAAAAAGAGAGAGAGTGTGTGTGTGAGTGTGGTCTAGGGGGGGAACGAGGAACAGCACAGACAAACTGGATGACACGTCGTCCATCTTTCTGGAACTTTCCGTCACGGAGAGGCCTTCCTGTTGGTCCAGAGCAGCGTGGGGGGCAGGGGCGGGGTCCGAGGGGGGCGGGGCTTCCAGTCGCCCCCCTGCCCCTCACACTGCGTCCGCCGCCACCGCAGCAGCTCCCGCAGGGCGGCGCTCTCGGCCCCGCCGCACACGCGCAACCGCTGGGTCACCTGGATCAGACGGGGAGGGGGGGGAGGGCCAGGAGAGGAGGAGGAGGAGGAGGAGGAGGAGAAGATTAGAAGGTGTTCGCATTCAAAACGGGACCAGACCGACAAGTAGGCAGGAGAGTTGAAATGGGGTGAGGGATGTTGGGATGACAAGCAGTGGTTTTATGCATAAATAGGGGGGAGGGGAAACATCAAAATAGTTCACAAGTCAATCTGATCTCAGTGGCTTTGCAACCTGAAGACGACCACGCAGATTTAAGAGATCGCCCCCCGATCATTACCCGCCTGCATTAGCGCTTGACAGCAGCTAGCGCGAGAAAGATAGGCCACATTTGTGCCTGATCTATCACCTCGTCTCCAAAGAAGCAATAATCACGGGGACAATCTGGGGCTGGTGCTGAGCCATCCCATGAGACACCGGGGGCCCAGCAGCAGCGAGGGGGACCCCTCTCCTCTGACTGGCAGCTTTAACGACACCTCATCACCATACCCTGTCTGCAGATGCTCCATACATCAACTCCACGAAGGGCAGGAGAGGAGAGCGTGAATGTGTTGGCGAATTAGGGGAGTACCTTACCAAGTCACTCTCGCGGATGCACAGGGTGTACACGTGCACACACACACACACACACACACACACACACACACACACACATACACGCACACGTATGTCATTCTGTGTAGGAGATGTCATCAGTCATCAGCCAGTCAATACCAGGGCCAATCAATCAGACAGGAATTCCAATCTCCCTCAGCCAGTAATGCCAGCGATGGGGACGGAGCCCTGGTGATCCATACCAGATTAGGGGCTGGAGGTTTTAATGGTGGGGGGGGTTGATGGGCTGCTAGTGGGGGGCAGGATCTCTTCCATCACATCCTAAACAGGGATTATAATTTAGGATAGGGGGGCGGGCGTTCTACCATTTCAGTTTTTTTTCTGCAACGTTTGTTTTCAGTGGAACATTCCAACCATGAATGTAAATGCAAACCCCTGAAAACCACCCACCCACACACCCACACACCCACACACACACACACCCACACACACACACACACACACACACTCACTCACACACACACTGGTTGCAAGTTGTTGGTGTTTCCCTCCTGTTTTCCATCTCTGTTGGAGTTGGAGTGCAGAGCTAAATAAAGCCAGCGGGACTCATACTGCAACATTTTCCCTGCATATTGCCAAGCATACAGTACACTTAGTGATGCATTCCAGGAATCCAGGCCACACAGTCACATGCACACACACACACACACACACACACAGCCAGTCACACACTTCCAACAGAGCCACACACACACACACATGCACACATTACATACATAAACACACACAGACACACACAGAATCAATCACAGTGCACATATGCGAGTGCGCACACACACACACACACACACACACACACACACACACATACGCGCGCACACGCACACACACACACACACACAGATTGATTGCCTGTACAAGCACAATACTGAGCGACCTAATCCATAATTTACACCCTCCTGCCAGGCTGTTCTCTGCACCGACGCCAGGAACACCAGGAGCAGCAGGAACAGTGTCCTTCTGCAACACACACACACACACACACACACACACACACACACACACACACACCTGCAACGTGAGCAGTATAACATTGTGATTCTTGTTGCTTTAATCCATATTGTGATATACTTTTAAATTGAAGGTGGGATAAAGTTGAAAGTTGTCTAGTAATTGTGAAATTCAATTTGATAGATTCATATTTTGTATCTTTGAAATCAGAATACTCACCTTAAAAGTATCAACGCCATTTTGTGGTGGAAAGTCGAGGTTTTACTGTATTTAGCATTTATCTTTTACCTCATATTCCCTCTCTCTCATTCAAAAAGATGTTCAAGACATCAGACTGACTGCAGCTGGAGACGCTGAGGTCTTCCCGTCCAGCGGGTGAAAGTTCTCAACAGTGACATCATCCAGTCTCACCTCTGGACGATGACGAGGTCACTTACTCACTCCTCCCCATCGCTTCGATCAGCACGCGCCGAAGATGGAATATAGAGTGACATTTCTCTTTACCAAGTCAAATGAGAAGCATCAAGCACTTGATTGAAAACAACAAGAGACGCGTGCACACACTCACACACACTCACACACACTCACACACACTCACACACACTTACACACACTTACACACACTTACACACGCTCAATCGCATGACCACAAAGGCAATAACCAGGACTCCTAAATGCCTCCTCCCTGGGGGGACAGCCAATATCAAAATCAATATGTTAATGAATTGGTAATGTCATGTTAATGCCTGATAATCTAGGATGACTAGTGGTCATTTCAAACAGCCACTCAGAGACTAGGGGTGACCCGGGCTATACAGTACAGGCTCCTCCCCACACCACACACACACACACACACACACACACAGATTGACAAATGTCAGATGGTAACATAAGGTTTCCTTATCGATCCTAACCATCAGCAGGTGTACATCACATACCTGCCCATACAGACAACTAAATGACAGCACATCAGTCCCCCTGGTAAACCAGACGCCCGATCTCCAACTCATTTACACAAATACTAACACAGGAACAAAAAAATCAATACCTTTCCTAGGTCATCTTTAAAGCTGCTGAAACAGAAAGGGCTCTGAACAGCACGTGCTTAGTGTCTACACCCACTACAGGATAGTCCATTACTGATCCTGGTCCGGGAGTCATCCAGCAGAAGGCCACAGACTCTAAGAGCTTCTGCAAGTCCACATTGTAGAGGACACGGTCTGGTGACTTTCATATCAAGAAACATCGTAGGGGAATAAATGTACAGCATTTTTATTATGTGTCAACCATTTTACACACATGGGATGTGTAAAATGGATGGGAGGAGAGAAAGCAATATAGAGGAAGAGAGAGAGAGAGAGAGAGAGAGAGAGAGAGAGAGAGAGAGAGAGAGAGAGAGGTGGGGGTGGTGGCTCCTGATGACCTGGATGAGCAGGGTCCCCTGGCTGGTTCACAGGAACAGCTTAGTGACACGGGGAGACTTCAGAGAAACCAGCAGGATTCCCTCACTCCCGCGTATCCTTTAGCCCCGGAAGAGATTTGGCGTGGTGTGTGTGGACAGGAGAAACGCACACACTGATGCACACACACACACACACACACACACACACACACACACACACACACTTAAACACACGCTCTCTCACGCAGCATACACGTGGTATTATCCCCCGTCCATCCCCTGCCTGAAAGGTCGTCATTTCCACCACCGATCCCAGAGCCCGGCCTGGACTAGTCTCTGTCACAATGGATAAAAAAAATAATTGCTGCACCATCAAACCAAGCAGTGGGAAAAGTGCAAACAGACAGTTCATCTATTCTTCATATGATTAGTCTAGACTGCTGTTGACTAATGTCTAGAGAAACCAAAACAAGCCCGTCCATTCATTCCTAACTGAGCTATCCATCCCCCCTCTTCATTCATCCTTCCCTTTTCGTCTATCCCCTTAGATCTGCTAATCCTACATCAACACAGTTTGGAATGCAGCTAATTGAATGGCATTCTGGGTCGCAGATTTGTTCCCATCTCATCAGTGAACTCATGGTAATGGAACTGTTCCAGACAACACACCAGATTAGTGAGGTAAGGACCCTGAAATAAAAAGCTGGCCCTGGGTACTCGTTACAATGGCAAACCGTTAGCACACACACACACACACACACACACACACACACAGTGCACCATTTACACCAGTGCAACACTTTCTCTTCCATAGTCTCGTCGACCACCTCAAGGTCAGAGTGGTCTGGAGTGACTATAGACATAGACACAGACATAGAACCAGAAACAACAAATATTGAAACAAAAGGTGTGAGAAAGGTTTAAAAGGAGGTTGTGGGATGGATTCAGCAACGTAAAAATCCAAGCAAATAAATAAACGGGATTAAAAACTGCAGCTCTCCTTTGTTGAAAAGGTTTCTATCTACTTTCAGCACTCTGCGACGAGCGTGTTCATGTGTATCAGAGGTCGGTATGTGCATGCATGTATGCGTTAAGCTGTGTTAATCCAAAGACAGTGTCCAAGGTCATCCTGCAAATAAGAATATCCACTGTCCACCCAAACATGCAATTAGCATCGGCCAAACACGCCTGCAGCCCCTTCTCCGCCAGCTAAGCTTCTTACTCCGGGGTTAACCTGGGGTCACGCTGCTTGACCACAGACTCACTGATCAACTCTTATCTCACGAGAACCCACTTGCCTGCATGGAGATAACCTGACAGATCCACTGGGACCTATCGGCATGAAGGAAATCAACTTAACGAATTGGAAATGATCCCTATAGCCCACAGGACCGAGGCGATGTGTGTGATAACATTGGGCCTCATTCACAAAACACTTCTTATTCTTTCTGATTTTGTTCTTGAGAAAAGTGAACAAACAGTGCGGGACTGACTACTTAGTCCTCAGGCACGTCTGATGATCAACGGCGGTTGTGTGTAAACTGGATGCGCGTGTGTGTGATTTCCTTGTTTGAGCGATGACAGGAGCGCTAGTCGTTGTTGCCCGCGGACTACGGAGGCTGCTGTCTGTGGAAACATTTCTTTCTCCTCTAGAATGAATTTCTCCTTAATAGAATTGTTGATCATCAGTGGAAAATGGCAAAACTAGAAAGAAGCCGTTTGATTCTGAGGGACTGAAAGTGTTTTAGGGTGATTTTTCCTTTAATTCAAGCACCATCTGCATCTAATGGTAAGCTCAGACCAACTCTATAACATAGAAGCTATAGAATGTTGTTGATTTGGACTGGAAGCACATCCAGCAGCCTTCCAGCAAGCCGATGGTGCCATAATTAAGCTCCTGAGGGGTCTGAGGGTTCATCGGGGGGGTGGGTGGGTGGGTGGGTGTCATCAGCCATGCGGTCCGGGTATAACTCCCATCACCTGGACACAAACTAGTTAGCCGTAGGACCCTGGTTAATTGAACTTCCCATCAGTCAGTGGAAAAGGTCACTTAGCAATGTGTCTCCAGCAGCACCCTGGGCAAGACACATGCCTTCATTCATTGCATGTTTCTGGAGTGCTTTGATGCATGCAGTCAATTGCTCCGGTGGTTCGGCAGGCCAGTAATAGCATAGAAATATTGTTTGAGTCTACTGCAGAATATAGGAATTACCACTGTACGGCTGATGGATGGCTCTGATACGCCGGCCCGGTCACCTGCCCCCCCCCCCCCCCCTCCCCTCCGATAGCCAGGGCCAGATCAGGCAGCACCTGGACATGTGGAGGGACAGACTGGGATCTTTCTGTTCTCCTGCTCAGTTGTGGCTCCAGGGTGTTGCACAGATCCAGGTGAATGGCCCTCGGTCGTCTAAAGCATCATGAGCCATTCATCACACTCAGGTGACGGTGCCTCTCTCTCTTCAACGCTTCAACCCAATAACACCAAACATGTCTGAGTCGAAACCTCCTCAGTGTTTCTGCCCTTGCCCATACTGCCGATTTTGATCGTACCAAAGAACAAATTCAAGTAAGTTCAAAAAAATCATGGATGCTAAAATACGCTCAAAGATTAAATCTGATCGTACACACACACGTCGTGACTGAGGCCCAATATCTCCAATATCTACAGGACTAGAGTGTGCAGGTGCAGTCATGTAGTCAAGCTCAACTCAAGAGCTGCAGTTTCCTTCCACAAATGAGGGAGACAAAAAAAAGAAATGGATCCAATGTCACCGATTCCAGGATCAGACATTTTCATCACTCTACAGGGAATGATGGTGGATGGCTCATCTGATTCCAGATCAGTGCACTAGCGCAGGAAACAAGCAGAGCAGGTGAGGGAGAGATGATGTGCTGTGAAAGCAGTGGTTTTCAAGAGTCTTCTCCAGGGACCCACGTCATTTCTGTGTCTTGTGACCAAAACTGATTTACAGGCCACTATGGAGGCTCACTGGACACAATTCACCTCATTTACAGGCTATGAAAAGTTGTTGTCTAATTTGATGAAACAATCAGCTACCCAGGTTAAAGGGTAATTCCAGGATTTTTCAACCTGGCCTCTATATCCACAAAATTGCTTATCATACCGCTAAGTAGATCCCAAAAGTTTCAGAGTTGCTCCGGTAGATCGGCTCAGCTGGCAGTCGCGAAACGGGGGTTGACAAGAGGGTTGACTTGTTGCAAGAAGAGGATCGTGTAAACAACCGTCCTCTTCCTGCAACAAGTGAATCCTCTTGCTTTCATACACCACCTTTGTCAGAGTTCAGAGTTCAGAGTTCAGAGTTCAGAGTTCAGAGTTATTGTTAAAAAAAGGTCTATTTCTGTAGCGATCCTTTCATTGCAGCCATTGAGCCCGTTTGGCGACTGCCGGCTGAGCCGATCTACCGGAGCAACTCCGAAACTTTTGGGATCTACTTAGCGGTATGATAGGAGATTTTGTGGATATAGAGGCCAGGTTGAAAAATCCAGAATTACCCTTTAAAGCATATAGGGACCTGGGTGAATATTTCCATGACATAACATTGGGTCCCGTTCCCAGTCTCTGGAAAACACTGCCATTGAGGGTGGAAGAGCCACACTCACCGCATCCCTACATGTGAAGGGGGGCTTCCACCACACCCCCCGCCCCCCCCCGCGCTGTTTTACAGGGCAGCCCCCGCACCGAACGGAGAGAAGTTGAGATGACCCCTCTGGAAAATAAGACAGGGAGTTGAGAGAGCAATAACCAGAGAGAGAGAGAGAGAGAGAGACAGAGAGACAGAGAGAGAGAACATGTCCTTATGCTCTGCAGTGACTTGCTGACAGATAAACAAAAATACGAAAGCGACGAGGAACAGGCAGAGATGGAGGTTTACATATTCTGAGAGCAACCGAGACCAGCAACAGGAAGACGCTTTGTGCTTTGTCAAAGACGAGGAGGAAAAGTGAGCCGGTCTCAAAACAGGCTGTCCTAGCACATCACACAGAGAGGAGCTCCACTCAGCTGTCTGCCCATTGTACACTAAACTCACAAGACATCCTCAAGGAAGGTCTCTCTCTCTCTCTCTCTCTCTCTCTCTCTGTGTAATGGTTAAAAGGCATACTCCATTAGCAGACCTGGAGAGTGGGAACGCAGCGTGCCTTCTCATCTCCTGAGGGAACATCCTGTGAACGCTGCGTCCCCGAGCTGCTCTGAAACCGGATCGCTGCGTACTTGCTCGTTCTTGCGCTTCACCCGCGCCCCTGACATTGCCGCGGCTCCATCGCTATAAAAATGCGAAGAGCGATCCGATCGGCGATGACCCCCCCGAATCAATTTTCTCATGTGGCGAAGGTTGTTTTTTTCTGTTTTCGGTGTGAGTTGACTAACGCATCCTGGAATATCCTGACCTGACCTGAATATCCTGAACGCCGGGACAGGGAATATTGGAGAACATGGTTATAGTGTAGCATCGATCCTGAATGAATACACAGTTATTTCCAGGTGTAGCCGTTTTAGGAGTGGAGCATCAGTGCAAAAAACCACAGTGGCTACATCTGCTACATCATTGTTATGACCTCTGACCCCCTTATGAAACAGTCATTTCCTGTTGTCAGAGTTCATGAGTTCAGTGCTAAGTCTGTAGACTTGGTCTTGGCTGCAGGACCCAGGGATTACCCTGAGAAGGGGAAATTAATTAATCTGTGTGTGCTGCTACGGACGTGTTTCCACTTGAAACATGTGTGTGTGTGTGTGTGTGTGTGTGTGTGTGTGTGTGTGTGTGTGTGTGAAGGAGAGAGTAAGAGAGACAGAGCAGTTGTGATTCGTTTGCTGTCAAGGCGTTATTTGTTTTCAGATCATCTCTCGCAGTGAGGGATGATTCTGTCTCACTAAATAATTAATAACAGCTTTGAATTATTGAAGTGTTCAGGTGTGTGTCGTTTTAGTAGCGTGTGTGTGTGTGTGTGTGTGTGTGCATGTGTGTGTCTTTTTTTTCTTTTTTTAAAAAGGTATTAGTCAAGACACTCAAGATGGTTTCCACTTTATCAAGATCATATGATGTAGGTATGCGGCTACACAAGTGTGTGTGTGTGTGTGTGTGTGTGTGTGTGTGTGTGTGTGTGTTCAGGACATTAAATTCAATCCTGTAACCATAGACCTGTCTTCAGAGCCAGGGAAAGCTCACATGTCACGAGTGAAACATTTTGTTCAATGGACGCCACTTTCCGGCCTACTCAAAAATGACAACAAAGCCCAAAACAAAATACATGAATGATATATGTTCTGCTTTTATTGTGTGTGTGTGTGTGTGTGTGTGTGTGTGTGTGTGTGTGTGTGTGTGTGTGCGCAGTATTATTGTAGAAGAGCTGACAAGTCAGTTTCACAACACTGCAATGCCAGTACACTCACAGAGAGGGTCCTTGTTTATTTCTCTCTCTCTCTCTGGGGAAGTTACGCAAGCTTTTAGAAAGTAAGGTTACACAAGGCAAAGGGGGAGTGCCATCAGGACGGTGCGTCTGACATGTCAATCAAAACGATTATTGCACCAATATCACATAGTGGGAATGTGTGTGTGTGTGTGTGTCACCTGAGTATGATGGCTGTCCATGTGTCTGTGCAGAGAGGTGGAGCTGGAGGAGTTTGACTTGCCGTGACTCTCATCCTCCAACGACCCTGAACACACAGCAAAGAAAAAGGCAAGAACGTCTGAGTGGAGGCGTTTCACTCAAAAACACTCAAATAGGCTTTTCACACTTGAATATGTTAACCCAGGGTTATAATAGCCCTGGGTTAATTTATCTCACGTTTCACACTAGTTTTCTTTAACCCTGGGCTAACAATTGACCCCGGGTATTCAGTGTTCAAGATTTCACACTGTAAGCTTGTAGACCCCGGGTTAACGTTTAATGCCAATGTTTAACTCACTGTTACATTCTAACCCCTGTTACATTCTAACCCTGTTACATTCCAACCCCTGTTACATTCTAACTCCTGTTACATTCTAACCCTGTTACATTCTTACCCTGTTACATTCTAACCCTGTTACATTCTAACCCTGTTACATTCTAACCCTGTTACATTCTAACCCTGTTACATTCTAACCCTGTTACATTCTTACCCTGTTACATTCTAACCCTGTTACATTCTAACCCTGTTACATTCTAACCCTGTTACATTCTAACCCTGTTACATTCTAACCCTGTTACATTCTTACCCTGTTACATTCTTACCCTGTTACATTCTAACCCTGTTACATTCTAGCCCGTTACATTCTAGCCCATTACATTCTAACCGTTACATTCTAACCCTGTTACATTCTTACCCTGTTACATTCTTACCCTGTTACATTCTAACCTGTTACATTCTAACCCTGTTACATTCTAACCCTGTTACATTCTTACCCTGTTACATTCTAGCCCCTGTTACATTCTAGCCCCTGTTACATTCTAGCCCGTTACATTCTAACCCCTGTTACATTCTAACCCTGTTACATTCTTACCCTGTTACATTCTAGCCCCTGTTACATTCTAACCCATTACATTCTAACCCTGTTACATTCTAACCCATTACATTCTAACCCCTGTTACATTCTAACCCGTTACATTCTAACCCTGTTAAATTCTAACCTGTTACATTCGAACCCCTGTTACATTCTAACCTGTTACATTCTAACCCTGTTACATTCTAACTCCTGTTACATTCTAACCCCTCTTACATTCTAACTCCTGTTACATTCTAACCCCTGTTACATTCTAACTCCTGTTACATTCTAACCCTGTTACATTCTAACTCCTGTTACATTCTAACTCCTGTTACATTCTAACCCGTTACATTCTAACCCCTGTTACATTCTAACCCTGTTACATTCTAATCCGTTACATTCTAACCCTGTCTTCATCTCTGCTGTCAGAGCTTCTCCAAGGTGAGACCGACTCTTTTCTTTTCCCAGTTTCTTTGGTAGGTATCGTCTATCTTCACTCTATGTGACAAGAATCCACTTGGACAGATACAGCGGTGCGTTTTAACAGGGAAAAAAAACGACTCAGATGCTGATGCTGTTACCGTTGGAGATCTGGTTGCCGTTCTCTACGGGGGCCGGGCTAGGGGAGTGGGGCGAGTGGTTGTTGGCGTTCTTGTCCTGTAGCTGTGGCGACGGGGACGTGGGGGCCGAGCCGTAGTCCTCCCGCCCGGGCAAGTTGATATTGGAATTGAATCCTGTGGAAAATACAGACACATCATCATACACAGCATCACCCTACACTGAAGACTGTGTACAGGTCATAAACACAGTGGCCCCATTGCGTCATGTCATCAACATCGGGGTGCAGCTAACTCGCTAGCGATGCTACCGGTCTCTTGTTATGCCCTGTTAGCATGACGAAAATGTGTGCATGTGTATGCTACTATACCCCCACCTCTCCCTGTGTATCCATCCCAGCCCGGTGTTATACAGTGTTCGGTAGGAAGGTGACTCCCCCCCTCCCCCACCGTGACCTACCTCTCTACCCCCCTACAGCTCCACCTCAAGGCTCACATAGCTCACACACACACACACACACACACACACACACACAGGATGAGAGACTGTGTTTATGTGCGTCCATGCTTGTGGGCGTGGGTGTGCGGATGGGAATCCATCAGCTGCCATCCGCTGTCGAGAATGTGTGACTCCGCCCCCCGACCCCCTCCCAGTCACAAGATGCCTAAGTATAGCCTTACCACCCTACAATAGTTCCCATGAGGGGGGTAGGTGGGTGTTTGAGAGAGAGAAGGGCTGGTAGTGGGAGAGCAGTCAACGCAAAGATTGTGTGTAAAAGAAGATGGGGGAAAAAAAAAAGTATTCAGATGTGTAGAATGAAAACTGTCAGGAAAGAGCGTCGGAGTATTTGTGTGTTGCCGCTGAGGTTAGACGGGTCTCGTTACAGCAATTTCATGAAGCGATGCCACCTGCCGTCTCCTCCGGCATTCCCGTGGTTTGCCTGTTCCCCCGATAAGGGAGGAAAGGGGAGGAGGAGGAGGAGGAGGAGGAGGGCGAGGCAGCTGCTCTTCACAGGCATGTCTGAGATAGCGATTGTAACCCCTGGTCCGCCCGCGCGGCGTCAGGTATCACCGCGCACGCCGTTTAACATCCGAACGGGAACGGAAGTAGGCCATCCCGTTAAGCCCATCGGCATCCCTCGGGGCGCTCTGATCTCCCACCTCGCCCCCGCTCCAAAATAACAGCGAGGTGGTGAACTCCGAGTGCCGAGTTCCCCTGTCACACGCGCAACTGTTTCCATGACGCCGGTGCTGCGCAGGTACCGGGGGGGGGGGGGGTTGCTGACGAAGACTCGACCGTAATAGGTCACGTGAGGCAGATGCGTCAGCGATCCCATACCCTCTCTTATAAGGAGACCCGTGATCCCTGTGCCCCGTTATAGCAACACCACCGCACAGCTGGGTCCGATATGAAACGAGCCCGGAGAAAAGATGACCGACTTGTTGACAGCAAAATACTTTCCCCTTGATCGTCTGACTGTCCGGTGTGTCCCGGTGCGCTCCTAGCTGGGAAGTCACACAGTGTTCTGTAGAACATGAGTGAGCTGTTAAATATTTCATACCCATCCTCATCATTCTACTGCTCATGTATTATTAACCCGGCCGCTGCTAATATACTTTGAGGAGAGAGACGCTTGGACAGAGGGAGAAGGCCAGCGGGACAACGTGGCTTCTACCTGCTCTGAAGCCAATTTCAAAACATTAAAGCCCCAGGAAACTTATATAGTAAATAGTAAAAATGAATATTTGATCTCAAAGTTTAATGTTTAATTAAGCATCCAGAAAAATCTGAGTGAAAATAAACGTTCATAAATATTAGAAAACCTCATTCAAAAACAGCTCATTTAGTTGTTCAGACCATTTCTCAGGGCTGTGTAGGCGTGTCAGATCAGGATTTGATTGACATCCTGACACGATGGATAGCTCCGCCCATGTCAAACTGTCAAGCTGTTGCACCTGTTGGGGGGGCGGGACAACTGACGTGCATTGTTTAATGATTGGATGAATGAATTCTCTGCGTCATAAATCTCATAAATACCACGCCCACTTCAACCCCACTGTTCTGAACCCGCCACTCATTTGGTTTTCTAATATTTCTGAACGTTTATTTTTGTGATTTTTGAGATTTTTGTGGATGCTTAATTAGACACTAAACCTTGATATCATATATTCATTTTTACTATTTCAAGCCAAGTTTCCTGGGGCGTTAAAACGCTAAAAGCCCCGTGATGTTTCGAAGCAACCTCTGACCTAGGACCCTCCCACCCTATCCCACTACATGTGATAAATACCCTTGCCCTCCTTTTGCAAAGGTCAGCCCCTGCATCAAAGTCAGTGTCTGTATGTGCTCTGCATGTAGTGCAACTGGGGGAGACACACCAAAAAAAACGCTAGCTAGACCATACTTACAGTGCAGTGGTGACGCTAAGTGGGCTATGCTGGCTAGCTCATTAGCTAACATGTTAGAAGGCAGCTGCAGCAGCCAAAAGGGCACCGCACGGGAGACTGTAACAAATGGGCTGCCTCAAGTGGGCCAAAGAGGGTGGTTGGCTAGAGAGCTATATTGATGACGTGAAGTTTCCAGCAGTAAAGAATGGAGATTTATGAGCGAGGCCGGTGGGTGCTGCTGGTGCATCTTCCCATCCCACCGCCCACTCCAACACAGATCATGTGTGCGTAACCCTGAATGCACCCACACCCACACACACACACACACATTGTGTTAAAAGGTGGGGTATTACTTCCCTGCAGTCCTATGCTCATCCTGCCCTATAGAAGGTAATCACCCAATACCCAATAAATCATCTGGCACAGACCTGGCTGAGACTTTGATCATGAACTCATCACCGCTGCTAACGCATGTAATGGGGTTCACACACACACACACACACACACACACACACACACACACACACACACACATGGAATAACTAGATCAGGTGGGGTTGTATGAGACAGTGTGTGAGAAATTACAACAAAGCAAAGGTTAACTCCCAACCCACTAAACACACACCCACACACCAGCAGGCAACAGTTGTGTGGTCAGGGTTGTCGCCACTGTGCTTGTGATGGATGAAGCGCACACAAAATCAGGTTTAAAGGGTAATTCCGGGATTTTTCAACCTGGCCTCTATATCCACAAAATCGCCTATCATACCGCTAAGTAGATCCCAAAAGTTTCGGAGTTGCTCCGATAGATCGGCTCAGCCGGCAGTCGTGAAACGGGGGATCAATGGCTGCAATGTAATCCAGGGCATATCAATGCAGGTCAAAGTACGTCTACTAAAAGTGCTTGATTTTGCCACTGACAGGCTCAGATTGTTATTCGTGTGTCTGACAACATTACTGAAAGGATCGCTACAGAAATAGACCTTTTTTAGCAACAACTCTGAACTCTCAACTCTGACAAAGGTGGTCTATGAAAGCAAGAGGATTCACTCGTTGCAGGAAGAGGATGGTTGTTTACACGATCCTCTTCTTGCAACAAGTCAAGTGGTTAAAAACGGTCTATTTCTGTAGCGATCCTTTCAGTAATGTTGTCAGACACACAAATAACAATCTGAGCCTGTCAGTGGCAAAATCAAGCACTTTTAGTGGACGTACTTTGACCGCATTGACATGCCCTGGATTACATTGCAGCCACTGAGCCCTCGTTTGGCGACTGCCGGCTGAGCCGATCTACCAGAGCAACTCCGAAACTTTTGGGATCTACTTAGCGATATGATAGGTGATTTTGTGGATATAGAGGCCAGGTTGAAAAATCCCAGAATTACCCTTTAATATGAAACAACCTTTAGGGGAAAGGAGAATAAAGGTAGTTTAGCCTCTGGTCTGATGTGTGATGTGCATGTGAAACTGACCTCCGTCTCTCATCTTGCGGCCAGAGGTGGACTTCCTCAGCAGGCTGCGGCCGGAGCTGAACAGAGTGTTGAGCTCGTCCAGGGGGCTGGTCAGGGGTCTGCCGTTGGCCGGGTTGAACAGCAGGGGCGAGGAGGAGCACGACTGGGCTCTCCGAGGCTCGGGGCGGGACGTCTTCACCGGGGAGTAAGGAGGAGGCTTCCCCAGCGGCTCCCCGCCCGCCCTGTGTGATGACGAGGGTTTGGGGGAGTCCTGAGCCCGCCGTGACGGACGCCACTCGCGTCAGCGCGAGGAGGCTGGCCTCGGGAGGGAAGGGGAAGTGGGAAGGGGGTCTGTAAGGGGGAGGCAGGGCGTTGGGGGGAGGCGGAGGAGGCGGCGGGGTGAGAGGAGGTGTGGACTTGTCCGGCATGAGGACGGTGAGGCTGGGGGAGGAGTCGGCCCTCTGGCGGCCGTACTGTGGCGAGAGGGGGCTGTCGGGGCCGGCGGCGTAGTTCAGGTTGGTCTCAAACACCGGCAGCTTCTTCACCTCCAGGGGGGTAAGGGGGGACTCGTCTGAGGCCGGGGAGCAGGTCACGGGGGAGGGTGGGAACACGAGGAGAGGTGGCCGGTGGGGGAGCAGGTTGGGGAAGGGGGCGGGGATGTCACAGCCTCCATGATTCCCGTGCTGAGCCTTGGGAGCCCCTGTAGTGGTGCTCTGGGTTTGGGGGACGTCCATAGCAGCGGTCACGCCCGCCGCCACCCGTTTGGTCTCCCCACTCGGAGGGGGAGATGCCCCCAACCCCACTAGGCCCAAACCCAGAGCCTCCAGCTTGCTTGCCTTGGTAACCACCTTGGCAGCAAGCCCGCCGTCCTCAGGAAGGAAGTACTTCATCTCCTCATAGACAGCTTCGGACTCAGCCTGCTCCGGGCTGTCGGGGGGCTCTTGAAGGCTCCGGGCCCGGGGCTGGGAGCCCAACATCTCTATGTACACATCCTCCTCATCTTGGCCCTGGAACAGACTAAGCGCTGCCCCTAGTGGGGCGTCGATAGAGGCTGCTCTCTGCTTCAGGCCCCCAAACCCCCCTAGCCCCCCGGCCCGAGACAGCAGGGCCAGCTTGACATCAGCAGGACGCAGCTGGTGGAGGTGGGGGGCAGCGGCGTTGATCTCCTCGTATGAACCCGTCAGCTTGGTGTTGGGGCTACGCTTAGGTTTGGGGGGCGGCACCTTCCTCATGGTGGTGTAGTCATCACTGTGGGGGCGAGGCTTGGCCAAGGCTGAGGAAATTACAAACAGTTAGATAAAGGGGCAGTCACATCAGCATGGAACAGTGTTGAGATACCAAAACACCACCATCAACTAGGAACATAAATCTCTGGAAGGCCATGGTGGTCTCTACCTGCAGGATCTGTGGGGGACAGCTGGGTTTTGGGGGGGCTTCCAGCTGGGGACCCGTAGCCCTCTGGCGTCGGGCTCTCTCTGGGTCCCAGCATCAGCCCTGCGCTGACCACTTCATACGAGGCACTCAAGCGAGTGTTGGGGTCCCTCTTTGGTTTGGGAGGAGGCTGCTTCCGGGGAGAGGCTAGACCTCCCCCGCCGGCCCCATCCTCTGTGGTATGGGCTGCCTGCTGCAGGACTGGTTTGATGGATGAACTGGCAGTGGAATGGACCATGTTTTCCATGGCAAGGGGGATGGGTACTGAGCTCGAACGAAAGTGGCGAATCATTCGGCTGCCCCCGCTGACTGGGCCCTCGTGGGCTTTCCCACTTTTCTCCGCAACCCTGGAAATGAGGGTGGAACAACAACATAGAAATAAATGTTGAATGGAAAATAGAAAAACAATTTCTTACCTCTCTGCTTACATTATTTATGCTTCATTTTAATTCTTAAAGCTCAAAATAACCCTTCTTATTTTATTGAGTCTCCTTGTGGATCACATGGCTTCAACCATGCTTAATAAAAAGCGTTTGGCTTGCCATTGGCATAATCATTTTCCATCAAATAATCATCTGATCCAGATTAACGTCATTATATCATTCAGATCATCAGTACGCTCCGCTTGAATGTATGTCTGCATCATCTGTCGTGCTACAAATATGTGCTAAAGAGGCCAATCAGAGGATAAAGACCAAAAACCAATGAGCTTTGCTTTCCGTTAAGTGTTGGAGGCTAATCTCCTCGCAGTAATTCCATAATATGAAATCTCCAGTTTGATATTTCCTTCCCTAATCTGGCCATGCCATCTGTTGGCTCCACTGGAGAGGGTGGGGGGGGTGGGGGGTGGCCGAGTGTGTGTGTGTGTGTGTGTGTAGTTGATGGGGGAAGGTATTTTAACTCGTTAGGGAGAATTGAGGTGTGTGTGTGTGTGTGTGTGTGTGTGTCTACAAATCCCTTCTATAGCCATCTTGACTGACCGCTCCTTTAAAGCCCCGCCTGCTCCCGCCTTCTCTCCCAGCAGCAAAGGATACAGGAATGGTGTGTGTGTGTGTTTCTTCTTCTTCTATTTTATGAACAATATAGCGGGAACAATTAAAAAGCATTTATTTATTTAATACGTTTTATTAATGCAGAATTTTTGAATGGTAGCACACCACCATAAAGAAGGCCTTAATATTTCAGCACCCCCTCCAATGAGCTTCTGTTTACTCCCCCCCCGACTCAGCTAGTCCTCCAGGCTTTTGCAACTTCCTCCAGGCCTCATGTGCGGTGCTGGAACGAGGTGAAGTGGAGATAAGGATACCCTTCCATAGGCGCAACACAATACTAATACAATCTGATACCCCGGCTCATTATCTGACTATCCATCATGATAGCTGCAATTAAAAGCCTCCAGCCCACACGGATACAATGACATCATTAATCACAAATCACATGCCACACAGTCATATGCACACGCACGCTCACACACACACACACACACACACACACACACACACACACACACACACACACACACACACACACACGTTTTACAGCTTCTACATTGGCCTTCAGAAGGACTGCATGCGTGTTTGTGTTCATCTTCAGTCGCTTACCTCCTGGCCGGCTGATCCTCCTCCTTGCCCACGGGTTCGGGCCTCTCACCGAGCGGCGGGCTGCTGCTGAGGTTGTTGCCGTGGCAGCGCAGGCGGTCGCTCTCGCGGGCGATGTCGGAGGCATTTTGGATGACCAGCTGGTCGTAGGTTCGCAGGCCCATGTCCTCCGCCCCCTGCAGGAAACGCTGCACGCTGCACTCGTCCGTCTGCTGCAGGGACAGCCTGGTGTGAAGGCGCCGCCTGGCCAGCCAGCCACGCACCACTGAGACCGAGGGGGGGGGGGGGTCGGGTGGAGGGGGGGGGCGGAGAGAGGCATCGGTGAGAAACAGGTAGATGAACCCAAACACCCAGACTCACGCAAACCAACCGTACCTTTCTGACAGGTGATGATCTTTTTATGGAGCTGGTAGCAGCGGTCGTTGAGCTGGTCAGCCTGCCAGTACCTCAGGAACACTTTACTGCTGCCCATCTACACACACACACACACACACACACACACACACACACACACACACAAAGGCACACCCAGTCAAACCTCTGAACATTGATTCTTACGACACTTTTTTCCATATTTATCTTTCGTTCTATCAACTTTTTCAAGGTAATTACAGTCATCCTACTACCACCGTCGTCACCACACTCATCCATCACTTCCAGGGAGTAGCCGGCAGATCTGATTTCACGATAGCAATCTCAGAAGTAGTGTGACTTACTAGTGGAGAGACGTGAGAGACGTGAGAGCAGTGGTGCAGCGGTGATAATGGGTGGGTGTGAAGTGTGCGCGGGGTGTGGGTGTGCATGCGGACACTGCTTTCACTTCCTGGATGGAGGGCATCTGGGGGAGTGACAGGGGTCAGGCTGTCCCAGGTGCACGGGGCCATGGGGCTGACATGCTGCCACAGACGGACACTATTCATTCCTATGCACGACACTTGTAAGAGTAGTGTGTGTGTGTGTGTGTGTGTGTGTGTGTGTGTGTATGTGAGAAAGTGTCTGCAGGGTATTGTGACAGGAGTGTGTGTGCGTGTGTGAGGCGGGAGCTGATGTGACCCCTGAGGTCGCACACTCTCAGACACAACAGCAGTCTGGTAGACAGAATGGAGAGGGGTGGGAGGGGTCCAGGCTGCTGTGTGTGTGTGTGTGTGTGTGTGTGTGTGTGTGTGTGTGTGTGTGAGAGGAATGATGATGAGGAGGGACAGCTGCAACGATCTGACCAAGATTCCATGGGATCTTCGAGATACGAGGGTCAGGGATTTGGCATATCTTTTGTCATGGATGGAGACAGAAAGGGAGGCTGAGAGGCACAGATTATAGAGGACCACACTCACACACACACACACACACACACACACACACACACAGACCTGCCATCCCTGGAGTTTGGACTGCTGTAGCACGGAGCGACATTTCTCCTCTGGCGTCAGTTTCTTCCTGTCTCCCAGCGTGGTGTCCACCAGATCTTTATACCTGAGAGACAGAAAAAACAGCAACCGTCAGAGTAGAGGAGACACACATCTTTACTGGGACACGTCTAGTCCCCGTCTCCAGTCAGAAACAATGGGGGGGTCAAAGGCCAACGGGGTCATAGGGGCGGACCGGGCAAACGGCATCTGTTCCTAATGGTGTTGCCCCGGGCAACCGTTACTACGAGCGGTCAGCTGGATGGAGAAAGTGGTTTGTTTTGACTGTGTAGGGAGATAGAGAGACTGATGCATTCTTCATGGAGAGACATACAGTTTTCCTCTTTATAAGCACATACTTGGAGATGGCTATATATACATCTGGTGTGGTGAATACTGAAAACACGGACATGAATACGGGAAAGCGTGACCGTGTTGCTGAAGAACATTTAAGAGAGGCTTTGATCCTGACTCTGGTTACAGATATCAAATCTATAAATTGTAGAACGTCAAAGCACCTGATTTCACGGATCTACGCAGAGGAGACAAAACACTCAGACGACCCTGCTCTTTCCAGGAAACAGGCCGGCCAGGTGAGTCCGACCAGGCTCGACAGGCTCGGCAATCGTGGACACGGATTGCGCAGAATGGGAACCCGGCAGCAGGAAGTCACTCGCTTTACATCCCGCGATCGTCAATATCGCGCCCATCCCAAGACGTCCTACATCTAAACCATCTAAACCATCTAAACCAGCGGGCCGGTGGATTCTGCCAGTCAGCGCTTTGTTCTGTTATCAATGAGAGGCAAGAGCCAAGTGATGACGTCACCATCTCTGAAAACCAGGCGAGCAGGAAAATATAACGAGCAGATGGCTGGAGGCATAAACCACGTGTGTCATCAATAGTGTGTGTGTGTGTGTGTGTGTGTGTGCGTGTGTGTGTGTGTGTGTATGTGTGAATGAGGGATGTGTTTGATTTACAGGAGTGGACCCTGGCTGAACTCTCCCCTAGCCCTCTCTCTGTATGGTAATACCAGGCCTGCAGACAGCACACGCCGTCCCCCCGGGCCCATAAAACACAAAGGAACTCTGTAAACCCGTGACCTCCCCGATGAGGATACGAAAACCATCGACGGTCCCCGGCTTTTACAAGACCCGAGGGGGCTCCACGTGGAGTCGGAGAGGTGACGCAGCCCCTCTGATACCAGTGTGAATGGAGGTCTACGGGAGACCGCGGACACTAACACGGTCCTACGTGACCAAAGGGCAACCGGTGCAGAGCAGCACAACGGCAGTAAAGGCAAAAAAAGCCCCTCTCATCCACCAGACGGCCCTTGAGTTGTCATCCTGAGAGCCCGGCGGCTTTGTTTACTCATGGAGTTTCACCCACCGTGGTCATGCCTGTCGTTGGAAGTGATGGATATTCTTCCTCAGGTAACTTAACGGGTCATTAAAGGGTAAATAACTTAAAAGGGTAAGGATTCACTCGTTGCAGGAAGAGGACGGTTGTTTACACCCTCTTGCTTTCATAGACCACCTTTGTCAGAGTTGAGAGTTGAGAGTTGTTGTTAAAAACGGTCTAGTTCTGTAGCGATCCTTTCAGTAATGTTGTCAGACACACAAATAACAATCTGAGCCTGTCAGTGGCAAAATCAAGCACTTTTAGTGGACGTACTTTGACGCCTCTATGCCCCTACAGATTACATTGCAGCCATTGAGCCCCCGTTTCACGACTGCCGGCTGAGCAGATCTACCGGAGCAACTCTGAAACTTCTGGGATCTACTTACTTAGCAGAGTGTATACCGCTGTGTGTGTTTGTGGTGTGTTTGAACGCTGCTGCCACATCCTCCCAACGATGGAAGAGGAAAGGGAAGCGATGCCCACGGAGGGGCTGGATTTACAAGAGCAAGGTTCAAGCGATATTACTTGACCTTACACATTGGCCGAAAATAAACCCGGCCACAAAACACATACTGTATCATAAAAGACAAATAAAAGCAACTATAAAATAGATTTCCTCATAAATCACTCTGGTGACCAGGCCACACTAATGTAATTGGCTTCAGGCGGTCACTCTGACTTAGTGTACTGGCTTGCATGGCTGTGTGAGTGTGTCTGTGTGTGTGTGTGTGTGTGTGTGTGTGTGTGTGTGTGTGTACGTGTGTATGCTTGTGTTTGTGATGATAGCAGCCTCAAGATCAAGGGTTGATTTATAGGCCTGTCATTTTGATTAGTCAAGGACCGGGGCCTTTTTTTTTTTTTTTTTTTTGAAAGAGTGAGAAATGAAGAGGGGAACAGAGAAAGGGAAACGAGATCGAGACAGACAGAGACAGAGAGAGAGAGAGAGAGAGAGAGAGAGAGAGAGAGAGAGAGAGAGAGAGAGAGAGAGAGAGAGAGAGAGACAAAGACAGCGAGTGTAAAGATCAGCAGGAAAAAGAGGTGAAGGGTGAGAGGACGGACAGCGGAATATGCCGGTGAAGAGGAGGTGAGGAGGCGAGGGAAAGAATGAGTGAGGACCCGAGTGAGAAAGAGGCAGCATTGTAACCCCCCCCCCCCCACACACACACACACACACACACACACACTCGGCCAAGGCTGTGTTCATTCACTGTCCTGGTCTGTGTGGAGACCCGGAGGAGGATGTGAATGGCACTGGGACTCACTGTGACTGGTAGGCTCCTCTCTCTCTCTCTCTCTGTCTCTCTGTCTCTCTCTCTTAAAGTAAACATGACCTTCGTCGTACAAACAGAAGAACACACACGCGTGTCAGACAAAGACGCGCGCAAAAAAACACACATGCACAGCACACACACACGAATGCCATGAGGCGGCCATGCGCTGTTCACGGGCCCAAACCCAGACGGAGGAACGCCACATCCACGGTGGAGGACATGTTCATCTGGAGAGTCAACGATACGGCAGCATATGGTAATGGACTTCTTATCACATAAACACAGCACCTCCTTCTCTCCCTCTCTCTCTCTCTCTCTCTCCCTCTCTCTCTACCTGAGTCGTCCGGAGCGATGAATAACATTTACTCTGCTATGGGGATGTACAACAAAAGTCATGCAAATGGGCCCGGGGATCTCAGACGAGCTGCAGGAGGCTGGTATTACCATGACAATCACCTCGGTCCATGTCTGACCGCCTCCCTGAACACTAGACACACACACACACACACACACACACACACACACACACACACACACACACACTATGGTTTATGCCCAGCCCCAGTGACAGTCAAGTCCCCCTCTCTTGGTGACCAGCCGACCATTGTGATGCTAAATGATCTGTTGACCAGACTCACAGCCAACACAGACCACATCCTACACACACACACACACACACCCCTCTCTCTCTCGCTCTCTCTCTCTCTCTCATACACACACTCTCACACACACACACACACACACACACACACACACACTGGCTTAACAAACCCCCCATCAGAAATCTTTCAATTACAGCTCGGACAATGCGAGTGCTGGCTCTACAAGGTGCATCCATCAGGAACACAAAAGGAGGCGGCAGGCGGCTTACAGACCGACTTACACTAGGATCTATATTGGATCCACTTCATCACGCCGCCGCGCGTCTCCCGGTCCCGCCAGATTCAACCCCCCCGCGTTTCCCGTCCGCGTTCGCCGAGGGTTCAGAGCGGATCCCTTCGTGTAAATCTAGTCGGCGAGCGACTGGCTTTCCTCTGAGACGTGACGGGTGTTGTACGTACATTGGCGCCCAGGTGGATTTTGACACCAAACCGCTAGCGCCATGTTGTTGAGGGACCAGTTAGCTGATAGTGTGGCTAGCGTTCGTTAGCCGCCAATTCTGTTAGCATAGAAAATGCGTCACTGCCTCTGATGTGACCGTGACAATTTGACGACCCCGCACGTCGAGGCAAAAGATGCTGCGAAGGACATTGACTCCTTGTTACGTACAGTATTGGACTGGACACACACTTGGATGTAAGGAGTTGTGTGTGTGTGTGTGTGTGTGTGTGTGTGTGTGTGCTGGGACATGAACTGGAGGGAGCTCTAAAAACATGGTGATGTTTACAGCGGGGGTAGTGGAAACTTTTGGGAGGTCATGTGACCAAGTTGTGTCCTCTCTCATTATCTGGCAGGAATGTTCATGCTAATCCCTTTATCCTCTGAGAGAGAGAGAGAGAGAGAGAGAGAGAGAGAGAGAGAGAGAGAGAGAGAGAGAGAGAGAGCGAGCTAAATCCTCTCAGTATTGTGCGTTGGTTCTCAGAATCACAGAAATAGACAGAAACGTAGAGAGACAGGAGAGAGGGAAAGACAGAGTCAGGGAGAGGAGAGGAGGAGAGGAGAGGAGGGAAGGAGGAGGAGAGGAGAGGAGGAGAGGAGGAGAGGAGAGGAGGAGAGGAGGGAAGGAGGTGTGAGAGGAACAC
>JAXDDW010000090.1:937500-945000 GCA_034670385.1 Hoplostethus mediterraneus
AGACAACAGGCTGTGAATCGGGGGGGAGGAGTTCTCACCCTCAGCTGGACAGCCACGGTGACGGGACCACACCTCTCCAGCCGCTGGAGGAAGGAGCTCGCTCCCTTCTTCTTCAACATCTGTGGAGGAGGAAAAAAAGAGAAGCGAGAGGAAATATCTGAATTATTACAACATAGTAAATTGGTATGGAGCGAGGCTGCGCGGGTTCGACTGGTGATTGTGCTCGCTTGCGGTTGTAGGTGTTTGTGATGCTCGGTGATGAACTCCACCCCCGTGCTGTTTCCCTGCCTACTGTAATACTCTGCAATGTTGCCTCATGTTATGTTCTGAGGCTGCTGGAACAAAACGGGGGGGTGGGGTGGGGGGGGGAGGTGGGGAAGTGAAATGTTATCTTATGTAAGGCGCGGTGCTCTAGATGGCTAATGAGCCTCAGAGACAGGGGGCAGCACCCCGGGGAGCTCACACACAACCAGCCAAGACATCACAACCACGTACACAAACACACCGATAGGGGGGGGGGGGGGGGGGGGGGGGAGAGAAAGGGGGATTGGAACAGTGAAAGTTGTGGTACAGTGTTGTCATCACAGGGGTTTGAGGTTTGTGTTATTTTTATGATCGAATGTCATGAGAAAAGTGTATAATCACTGTGACATGACGTGTGTGTGTGTGTGTGTGTGTGTGTGTGTGTGTGTGTGTGTGCGTGTGTGTGTGTGTGTGTGTGGGGTTTCTATTTCTTTGCAGGGCCAGACAAACAAATCCAATTCCCAGAGGTTTATATATAGCAGCACTGTGATGGGAAATGGACCAAATTAGACTGTTGTTTTTTTTTTGTTTTTTCTCTCCAAATATACTCTCCTTGTTTTTCCATCGATCGGCAGCAGCAGCGGACAGTTTTCCATCTGAACCACCAGGATCCCGACTGAGCGTGTCACAAAATCCCCCCCATTGTTTCCTACCACTCCCCATTTCCCACAGTCCAGATCTGGGTGTTATTATTCTGCCACCTTTCAAGACGTCACGGCTTGAGCGACGCGTTTGTCTGGATGGATCGTGTGGCTCTAAAAATCTGACGGCCAAATGATGGAAACATATTTCACAGCAAGAAAACTAACACAGCCGTCAAGACCAGTTGATGCTCACGTGTTCTGGATATTGCTACTCGATCAATTCGTGTGTGGCTCTGGCGACGTAAAAAAGTACCGTACCTTGGTGAGATCGCGGGACCTCCGGGGCGGGCGGAGGGCGGGCGAGGCCGAGGGCTTCCTGTGGAGCAGCAGCATGGCGGCCTTGGGCCCCCGCAGCCCCGGGCGACCCTGGGCTCCTGGCACCAGAGAGCCGGTCTGAGTCAGCTTGGACTGGAAGAGCTGCTGCAGTAGCACACTCTCACTCGCTGCACACACACACACACACACGCACACACACACACACACACAGAAGGAGGAAAACAAGAGTGAAAAGGAGGAACAGCATTGGTGGAAACAAGGGGGTGGAGGAGGACAAAGAGAGCTGGGATGGATAGATAGAAAGAAAGAACAGAGAGGAGGATGTGAGGAAGGAAAGAAGCAGAAATGGAGGAGTGTTTTTTGGGTGGGTGGGGGTGTGGGGGGGGTGGGGGGGGGGGTAAACAGACATGTTTCAGTCCACAGGAGTGGGCAGAGCACATCACTCCACAACACGTGGAGCGGCAACAACAATGAGCTCATTCAGAGAGCCCAACAACATGTGTGTGAATGCGGTGTGTGTGTGTGTGTGTGTGTGTGTGTGGGTGTGTGGGTGGTTGCAGGCTCTCCTCTGACATGCTGAGAGAGAGTGAGAGTGAGAGAGAGAGAGAGAGAGAGAGAGAGAGAGAGAGAGGGGGAAGAAGGCAGGTAGGCGGACTTGAGCAAAGGAAAAACAAGCGTAAGACCCAGACTGGTCTCAGGGCTTAATCACACGCGGCTCCAGGGGTAATTGTCTTTTCATTTGAAGCAATCATCTCCACCTCCTGAGAAAGCGCATTGTATCCAAAAAGACCCAAAAAATACGTGTTTGTTTTTTTGTTTTTTTGTTATTAACCTTGCGCGCTTCTGTTTGTGTTTACGCACACACACACACACACACACACACACGTATGTTGAGGACGCCTTGGCAACACGTGCGTCCCGGTGATGAAAGGGGAAGCGAGGCGGCGGCGGCGAGTCCGTCGGACCCGGGGAGGGACCGCGGCCAAGCGTGAGCGAGGAGCCCAGAGAGGCTTCAGTAGATTAGCCTCATCATGGAAATTACAGCAATTAGGCTGCTGGGCTGCGAAGGCTAGCGCTGGCGCTCGCACAACGGCGGCCTGTGTCCCCGCGCAACCCCGCAACACCGCAACACCTCACATCTGGCACCTCCACACAATACACACAGTGATGGGGATGTCTTGCTGCATATGGGATGAAAACACACACACACACACACACACACACAGAGAGAGTGGTTCTGTGTGCCATGACTTTAGACAAGAGCGTGTCTGTGCGATTAAGCGCCGCTATCGGGTGAAAAACCTCGTATCTCCGCCATTCTGAACCCAGGAACCGCAAGAGTTCATCTAATTGGTTTTGAAAAAAAAAAAAGGTTTCATAAACCCCAACAAGGGACGTTTACCGTTATCCACAGACGTGATCGTTACGAGGTTGTGCGTGTCGTGCGTTTGAGCGACGGGTACTTACACTTCATAGCAAACAGGAGGTTCTGCGGGAGGGAGTCCTTGTTCCTCGTGAGCGATCCCGTGAGGTCGTACGAAATCTAGCGGGGGAAAAAAGCAAATCAGACACGGACATCCGCTTCCACTGGAATGGTTTTTTACCGTCAAATATTCATGATTACCCATCTATTTCTACTGACCTATATCTGTGTGCATGTATAGACTAGAGAGGCAGTAATCTCCTCTGCTACACCGAAGAGAATCACCACAGGATTAGAATTGAAATACTCAACGTAACCGCCGCTAGGACATGTAGTGAAATGACGATTCCAGCTCAGAGACATTAGTAACAGTAACGGTATTCAAAATGATAATAAAAAACGAATTAAGAGGAAAAAATATATATAAATGAATGAAAAACAACTAACTCAATACATTTCCTGTGAAAACCTGCATCCCCTCGGGCCTCGACGGCACACGGTTGAGTACCGCCGGTCTACACTGACCTGTCCGGCGTAGTGGCTCACGGTGAAGGCCGGGCCCTGGTCTTTGGGCGGGGGGTTGCCGTTGCCGTCCTTGGTGGTGAGAGAGAGGCCGTGAGTCGGGCTGGAGTCCAGCTGAGCCGACAGCCTCTTGTACAGGTTCTGCTCCGCCGGCTGCAGGCTCTGGCTCTCCTCGTCCACCACACTCAACAGGCCCTGAGGCTTCTGCAGGCCGGGAGACACACAAACACACAAACACTCATATATCTCATTACCTGTCAGTCATGTTTACTGGGCATCCTTGGGAATGGATAGCAGTAAATATATATTGATCCTCAAAGGAGAAATTCTCTTTTAGCTGAGGGAGGTCAGAGCACAGGGTCAGCTACAGAACAGCACCCTTTGAGTGGGTAGAGACATGCAGCGCCTTGCTCAAGGACACTTCAGCAGGGCTGGTGGTGCAGGAACCCGAGTCCTTCCATAATAACCAGAAAAGAAATAAGAGTTTTACGGGCACTTTGAAATTCCCTTCTGTGACTTTCCAGGGACGTGGGTACGGTTCTAATAACATTTCTATGAGTTCACAAAGTCCATCTCTGACTGATTGCCGGTGGAGGAGCTCCAACATAAATCTGTTGGTGGCATCAGGTCCTGCAGCCCCGGGTCTCCTGGGTCTCCTGCGTCCAGCCGGGACAGAGACGTCTTTGTGTCCGAGCTCACTGGGATGCGGAGCTGGGTTCAATTTATTTCCAATCCAGTCGGTTTAAGGGTTTGATTGCAAAGCACTAAATATCCATTTTGGAAAGTAAACGCTTCCTGATAATCACCGTAATCACATGATTACATTTTCAGCAATGTTAGAAGCATGCAGGCAACTCCATCACATATTCCAATCCCATCCATATTGACTTTTATTTTCATTCTCCAAAGTAGGTTTCATTTTTCATTTTTGATTGAAACTCTTCAATTCAAACTCATTGGCGGAAACCATTTCTCGTGCTAAAAGTTTGACAACATTTAATTTTAATTTTAATTGATTTAATTGTCTGTGAATTGAACCTGCGAAAGTCTAAGCTTTGTTTTTTAAATGTATTTTAAAGCTACTGTATGTGCGGGTTAGTGATGGTGTATTACATAAGGAGGGACAGTCTCTCTCCAAACCGGACCGGACCGGTCTGAACCAGCACTGTACCTGGAGAAAGAAGTCCAGAACGGTCGGCTGGTTGCCGGGGGGAGCGCAGCGTCTCCATGGCGACGCCCTCCTGCAGACACTCGGCCTGCTCCTGCTGGAACAGCACCTCAGAGACGTACTGCCTCAGCCGCTCGTTGGTCATGTTCACACATAGCTGGAGTGCACACAACACACACACACAACACACACACACACACACACACACACACACACATCAGCCTATAAACACACACTTCATTGCACATGGCAAAGTACCCCAGAGACCCACTGCTAAATGTCTGTTTGAAAAACACACACAAACACAAACAACCTGCGAACAGCTGTGACACCGACGGGGGGGGGTAAATGTGGCAGAGCAACAGACTTGACCGAAACACCGTGAGGGACAATCCAGGCTTACGGTGTAATGGAGGTTCCTCCTCAAGGGCCCAGAAACCCTTTCCATTACTCCACCAGAATATGGACGGTGTGTTCCCGCTGAGATACACGACCTTTTCCTCGCACCCCCAGTCAGCCAATCACAGCGCAGGGAGGAGTTCACCGTCCCGTCGAGTGTCTCCGGTTACGGGTGTAGAGGGGGTTAAAGTGAGACTTGTCCCGCTGATGTAATGAGCGGGAACGTAGAACGTGAGACGGAACAACGAGCAGGAACCCTCAGCAGACCTGCTTCATGTCGGTTACTGCAAACGCTCAGCGAGAACCTCAGCAGGACAAACGCTTCCTGGCAAAAAGCTTCTTGCACCGAGCGTTCCATGAAATGCACTTATCACACGACACACTATCACCTGGTTTTGCATTGTGATTCAAATTACATTATATTACATTACAGTCATTTATCAGACGCTTTTATCCAAAGCGACTTACAATAAGTGTATTCAACATAAGTAGAGAACTACTCACCAGAAATCATAAGTGCATTTCCTTCCTAAACAAGCAGCTAAGAGCAGAACTAGTGTTAAGGTAAGAGTGCAAATGAGACTCAAGTTGGAAGTCGCGACCCGGGATCTGATGCAACTAGACTAGACTAGACTAGACTAGACTAGACTAGACTAGGAGCGTCTGTGTATAAACAGGTCTCTCGGCTCATCCAGCGAAGTGAAAGTGAAAATGTGAGGCTTGTGTTTGTAGATAACCATCACATGGAGGGTGTTGACAAGATGTTTAGGTACAGCGTGTCCTGACAACACCAGTAAACCGGGCCCGGTGCCGGTGCCCTATTACCGGTTAAACCCCGCCCCCCTCTAGGAGTCGGTCCTGCTGCTTGAGAGATGCTGATGCTGATGCTGGTGCTGATGCTGATGCTGATGCTGATGCTGGCCGGCGGGTTCCGCTGTGCGCCATGTTTTTCTTCTTCTTCTTCCCATCAGTGTCGGTCTACTCTTTGTCTAGTCCATTAAAGGCTTTAGTCCCAGCAGGTGGTTGATTGAGTTAGCTCATTAGCAAAGCGCTGAGCAGGTACAACACACCCCTTAAAAACACACACACACACACACACACACACACACACACACACACACACTCAGCTCTAATTAACAAGACCGGGCTGCACTAATGACCCTGATCATGTGAAGGGTGCTCGGTGTTGCGCGGTGTGTGTGTGTGTGTGTGTGTGTGTGTGTGTGTACAATCACGTCAAGAGTGTGAGAGCTTGTTTGTGACCGGCGTGCCACGTCTACTGTAAGTGATCGTCGTGTTTGTTTACCCTGCCGCTCGCCCCTCCCCCCGTCTCCCCTCCCTCCCCCCCGTCTCCCCTCCTCCCCCGTCCTCCTCCTCTCCTTCGCTGGTTTGTAATGAGTGTGATTTAGTGATTAGAGCAGGTTGTCATTAACAGGCAGCTCTCAGCACCCGACGATGGAGGAGGCAAGACCAGGGAGAGGGGGGGAGGGAGAAGGGGGGAGGAGAAGGGGGGAGGAGAAGGGGGATTATGGGACATGTTTAATCACTTGAGCTACAATGCGTGCCACTGGAGATAATTTCTCCCTTTTTTTTTTCTCCCTTTCTTCCGTTACCCCCTCCCCTCCTCCCCCCCCTCCCCCCCTCCCTCCCCTCCTCCCCCCCTCTGCTGCTTGCTGTTGCTCTCTCGGTGACCTTGAGAGGAAAGGTCACTCAATCCCTCCCTCTCTTCTGCCCGGATTAGAGAGCATCCTGAGGAAGAGCAAAGCCATTGACATCTTATAGCGCCGCGTTCACACGGAAGGCAAAGTTCAGGCACGCACACACACACACACACACACACACACACACACACACACACACAAGACAAAAGACACACACACACACACACACACACATTGACATTAATAAGAGCTGGGAGGAGACTGGGAGTTCATAGTAAGGCATAGGTAAGCTCCGAGTAGCAGGAGTAAGCATTATCTCCTTGAACACAATGCCTACAGATCACACACACACGTGCACACACACACACACACACACACACACACACACACACACACACACCCTGATCCCTGCTGGTCTCACGGTGGACTAGTCTATCAGCGGTGTCGGCTCGGTCAGTACACGGCAGATTTACGGCTCACGGCAGGGGGGCAACGTAGAGCTGAGCATCATGTACCGCCTGGGTTCAAACAATGTAATCACACACACACACACACACACACGCACACACACACACACACAGAGGGTTCAAGCTGCCCCATTACTCTCGCTACCGGCACAGTGGCAGTCATTGTGCGAGCGTCGGGTTCAGGCGAGGACAGCCGGACATCAGGCCACAGCGAGCCGCGCGTTAAACACCTCGCCTCGTTCATTACCACGACGACACAAAGACGCTCCAAGAATGCCAAGAATTTTATCAAGCTGCGTTTGGAAGCACGGCGGCGGCCCGGGGCGACCTTGGGAGTCAATGACGTTAAGTCGCCCGAATAGCTACAAATAGCTTCGCCTTTGAGGACAGAAATGATATAAGCAGATTGAAGGGAGGGAGGAAAAAAGAAAAAAACAACAACCTTGACGTGTGTGTGTGTGTGTGTGTGTGTGTGTGTGTGTATTGCGAGCGTGCGGCAGCCCATAATGTCCACAATGTAATAAAAGCCGCTGGTCACACCTGCTCAAATCCATTCCTCTGAAATTCTTCAAATCCAAAGATGTCCAGGATCCCGATCTCCAGGGCAGGATCACTGGAAGACATGAAGGGAGAGGTG
>JAXDDW010000090.1:947500-955000 GCA_034670385.1 Hoplostethus mediterraneus
TTTTAAGAGAGAGAGAGAGAGAGAGAGAGAGAGAGAGAGAGAGAGAGAGAGAGAGAGAGAGAGAGAGAGAGAGAGAGACAGAGAGAGAGAGAGAGAGAGAGAGAGCGAGCAGGAAGCATATATGGGAGGAGGAGTGACGAAGCTGAGCGGAACGAGAGGGAGGACGGGGGGGTTGGTGACGCATCCCCACACACATCCCATCACATCACATCACATCCCATCACATCCGTGGTCATGTGACAGGTGAGCTCACCTCTCTCCAGCAGCTGCAGGTCAGAGGGGAAGGCGGTGTCGGCGTCCGTCAGCGCGGTGAAACGCAGGTCGCCCACGTGCAGCACAGCAGACAGCAGCGTGAACATGGAGTCCACCTCCTGGGGGGGGAGAGAGAGAGAGAGAGAGAGAGAGAGAGAGAGAGAGAGAGAGACGGGGGGTAGAGAGGCGTCATGACACTGTTGACGAGTGTTTGCTATTAGCGGAGAAATAATCAAGAAATTGCGTTTCCGTTTCCCCCCCGCTGTCATTAGCAGATGACATCACACTCCATTCACAGAAAAGCTTTCCTGGCACGAAGCCAAACCTGATAACACACGGCAACATGTTCAAACACTCACCAACGCTGTTTCAAAAAATCACGGGGAAATGTATTCGCTCAACATTCCTGAACATTCCTCATCCTTTCCCCTTTTTCCACCAACACCTCAACCCTCTTCCCTCCATCCCTCCTGTTACCCAACATCTCCTCCCTCCCTCCCTCCCTCCCTCCATCCTCCATCCTCTTCCTTTCTCTCTCTGCCCTTGAGTAGAGGACACTTAATGGAATCCCCCATTACCCATTACACACACTCTCTGGGAGGAGGGGGGGAGGGGGGGGGATGCTGGAGTGTGAGTGTGTGTGTGTGTGTGTGTGTGTGTGTGTGTGTGCGTGTGCACTCTGATATTGGAGCTGATATGTGGGAGATAAACACATGCATTAGTCTCTGTCTGACACTCTATACATAGAGAGAGTCCTCCCCCCCCACCCTCCCCCGCTCAGGGAGGAGAGGAAAGGCAGCGAGGGAGAGAAAAGGAGCGATAGGGAGCGTTAATGACGATTGACCTTTGGGTCCGGGGGGGGGGGGGGGGGGGGGGGTGGGGGGGGGGGAGTCGACCCCCCGATGGGAGCTGAGACAGAGACCAATGGGTGGTCCATCACTCCCCCCCCCCTCCCCCGCCTTCTTCCCTCTCTTCTTCTTCTTCTGTCTTGGACATTAGCGCCCACTGATAATACTCTAACACTCCTGCCTCTATCTTCTATACAGACCCATCCACCCCCCCCCCCCCCCCCCCCTCCTCCCCTCCCCCTCCTCCCCCCCTGCACATATTGACTGCTGTTGGATTAAAAGGTGAGATGATGGTCACTCACTGCTGACAGATGCTGACTGGGAGGATCTAAGAATAGAAACCGATAATGTGCTCGGGAACACGCTTGCACATGCGAGGAGGACGATCATGTGAACGAGACGACCCTCCACTCCCCCCCCCCGTGTCCTTCGCACGCCTTCACTCTTCACGCGCAGCTTCGTCTTTTAGATTCAAACGCCGACTCAAAAAAAAGTGTTACGGTTCGGTGTGACGTGTGGTAACACCGCCGGGGAGGTGAGGGGGTTTGACTCCTCCCGCTCAAAGAGGAAAAAATGGAGGCGTTCCCTGCAAGGTGGGGGGGGGGGTCCAGGCGACCACGGGGTCCCCGAGAGGGATCCAAATTGGACAACGGATAAACAGTGGTAGGGGTGGGCTCAAACTTTCACCTCGATTACGATTCTTTTATTTGTTATTTGTTTATTTTGAAATTTGTTTTATTTTGAAATTGACCGGATGCTCTATGCCGTTCCTGTGTCTGACTTCCTGCCGGGCTTGACACGTTCGCTCGCGGCTCGCCAAAAAAAACCGACCGGTCCAAACCTGTCTGAACACGGCGTTACTGGACAGGGACTGAATACCACGTAGTATTTTTTAAGGGGACAGTTCATGAACGCAGTATTGGGGAAAGTATTTGGCCCGTTCATTCACGGGAAAGTGATGTTACGTCTGATAAGCGTGCACACACACACACACACACACACACACACACACACACACACACACACACACACACACACACTGGTTGCTTTGCTAACTGGCGCTTCTAGATGTTCCTCGTTCTTGTCGCCTAAATAACAATCGAAATGAACGATTTTGAAAATTTGCCACGATTACATCATTAAATCGCGATTACGATTATAAACACGATTATCGCCCAGCCCTAAGCAGCGGTGTCCGATCATGTGCCGTGGAGGGCCGAGAGTCTGCAGGTTTTCACTCCAACCGAACACTACAGCAGGTGATTTCCCTGATGAGTTCCTCCTCTCTGGCTGACGGTGTGTTAATCAGTGAAATCACCTGATGTAGTTTCTGCTATTGGATTTAAAACCTGCAGACTCTCAGACCTCCACGGAACATGATCGGACACCACTGGATAAGAGTGATGAGTTGAATCCCTCTCACCGCTGTTATCTCCCCCTCATACAGCAGAGACTGTGCTGTGTGTCTAACCCGGGGGGGTGGGGGTTGGGTGGGGGGGGGGGGGGTCCATGAGATGAAAGCACCTTTTTGAGTAAACAGGTTGACCCAGGAATGTGCGCTGTGCCGTGTGGTACCTGCTTGTTGAAGCCCAGCGCTCGCAGGGCTTGTTTGAGGGCGGCCAGGCGCTCCCTGCTCTGGGTGGAGGCGGTGGCCACGGGAGGAGGGTGCTCCCCCGGAGGTCCTCCGCTCAGATACCTGGAGACAAGACGGAGAAGAGGGTCAGACTCGGACTAGAGGATGATAACCACACACACACACACACACACACACACACACACAACATTAACATAGATTAGAGGAGGACCGGTCCCATAATCCTCTGGGTAAACAGACACAGGTGCACCTGTGCAAACCGTGTAGCCATGTGCTCAGCGGGGGAACGTATTTGCATTTCCTGGTACGAGAGAGAGAGACACCCCCCAGAGATGGATGAGTCACTCTGATGCAAAGTGACGTGCAGCCGCGGGCGCGTTCGTCCACGAGGACGGAACAACGACGAGGATGTGGCGAGAGAGAGAGAGAGAGAGAGGGAGAGAGAGAGAGAGAGAGAGAGAGAGAGAGAGAGAGAGGCGTTCAAGGGAGAGCGGGTGGGGGGGGAAGCGGAAGGACCGGGGAGTTTGAACGGCGGGGGGGTGGTGTCACGCCGGAGGGCCTGGCGTGATGCTCAGCGCTCCCAAACAGCCCCAGTTCAGGTCAGTGGTTTCCCCCCCGCTGGTGTACAGAGGATTGTTGATGCGACGGAAACACACAGTCACAAGTCACACTCACACAGACAAGACACAAGAAATACACATCCATATACAGAGGCTTACACGCACACACACACACACACACACACAAATCTGACCTGGTTCATGTACTGCAACTCTTGCGTTCTCGTGCTGATTGCATAAAATTTATGATCTTGGCGAGGTTAAGAAGGGGTGATGAATGTAAGTGAGTGTTTGAAAACACGAGGCTATATTTGGGTAAGAGACTTAAATAAGCCGCTCTATTCTCCGCGGGTGGCCTACTTAGTGGACCGGTTACAACATTAGCCAGCAAACAAACACAGCCTCTCTCTGTGCTGGCGGGAGAGGAACGATGACGATGGTGGATAGGAAAGAAAATGTACAAATACATGAGTACCAAACTGGGTTGACATGTATAGATTTTAGTGAGCTAGTTGGGATATCTGAGGTCTAAACTGTGACTGTACTGGATGTGAGCCAGTGAGAGTTTATTTTCTTAGGCCTCTGAAGTTGTGTTTAGACCATGGGACGCTCAGCCTCTCCACTATAACCCGTACAGTTCCTATGGGCCGGGGTCACCCACCACCCACCACCCAGAGTCCATAGCTCGCCAGTGGGCTATATAGTGGTGGCCAAAATTATTAGAACACTTGGTTTCAGTTGTTTTTGTTCAATTGGCCATTAAAATACCCATAAAACGAATGAAATATATACAAAGTCATCATTATGCCCTATAAACCATAGAATAGAGCCATCATAAGGAGATTTACCTCATTTTCCTTACAAAAAACAAGCTAGGCCTATTTCACTGTCAATGTCACACAATCATGTTCCTTCACAGAAGAAGCCAAATTACTTGTGTAATCATTGTCAGGTGTGATGGTGGTTAAATTGATGGTGATCAAGAGTCTTAGGACACAGCTGTGTGATTCTTTTGAATTGCTGCAAAAGGTGACATACCAAATATTAAAGTTAAAAGTGGCTAAAAACAGTAGGACTCACTTCATCTGATATTTGTTGTACTCAGAGCAACCATCTGCATGTTTCATGAACATTATGACATGAAATCATGTTTTGGAGGCAAGAAAAGGTCAATATTTTCAGATCTGTCAGGTGTTCACTGTACACACTATACACCCCGTCACCCCGTCACCCCATCACCCCATCACCCGCGTACCTATGAGCCAGGACGTTGTTGAGATAAAGAGCGCTCTTCTCCTCAGGCGACAGGCCCTCCGCCATCAGGTAGAAGATGTTGAAGCTGCGCTGGTGATGAGGCAGGCGGACCAGGCGAGACTTCTCCAGCATGTAGGTGTACACACGGGCTGGAAAACACGCCAAACACGTCACGCGTTACTGTGTCAGTAGCACGTCAATCACTGCTCAATTCACTTGGGGGTAAAATGAGGTGAGGGAGAGTTGAACTGCTAAAATGGAGCAGGAGCAGAGGAGCTGTGCGGTGAACAGATGGAGGTTTAGTGCCCCCTGGTGGTTATGTGGTGGTGCATGCCTGACACGTTGTGTTCTCTTGCGAAACAACATCCTATTGGTCAGGATGCTCAAGTATTGCACTTTCACTGGCTCATGTATCACAGTGTTTTCCTAATGATGTGAAACCTGAGCAGGACACCTGGTACATGGGATATATGGGATTAATAAAGTACCTACCCTACCTATTAATAATAACAGTAAGACATGCTTATACCCTATCCAGTTCACTATTGATTTCATACAGGCTGCATATGCTCAGTTCCCATGGTAAAACGTGTTTACATGCATACAGGGATGATCATGTGCAGGATATAAAGACAGAAACATCTTATCATAAATATTGAAAGACCTATACCAGGATACGGACTATTTTCTTTTCAGAATAAAGTGCAAGTGTTAAGTGTTTTTTGCTTCTCCGCTCTTGGCCCTGCCATCTTCCTAGACTTCAACCCACGTTTCATACTTTATATGGATTTACTTTAGGAAGAAAACTAGTATGAAAATGAAAGTCAAGCTTCAATAACAACCCGAGTCACCTCTGAGCAGCGTCCTCCTCTTGTCACAGTACTGCAGGGTGAGCAGCTTGATGAAGCGGCTGGAGTTGACGTTCCTCGGGGTCTTGGCGTGACCAAATGCCTCCAGAATACAGTTCACCTGCACATCACATACACATGACATTGGTGTTTCTTCACAGAGAGCGGGTGCGTCCTGGTTTTCCAATATAACGACAATCTCAAATGAAATAAAGTAGCTTTGAAAGAAAAATGAACCAAAATGAACCAAAGCCTTTCTCACTGGAACCCTGCTGTCCTGTTCCCAAGTTCTGAGTTAGCTCATGCATACTAGAAATGTCTATTTTTCCTTTTTAGTGGCAATAAAAAACGATAATGGACTAGTCTACCCAAGAAACGGGTGCAATAGAAGTCCTGCTATAGTTCCACTGCTCACCACTAGATGTCAGTATGGCTCCATTATCTGAGTACTCCACATCATTCCTGTCCCAGTGTGATCTGAGGATGAGCTGACCCAGATATTAACTACATAAGGATGAGGACCGGGTAAGAGAGTCAGGGCATCATTTTTGTCGAGCACCCCTAAAGCCAGTCAGTCATATTCTGAACTGCAACAAGATCAGGGTCGATGATTTGAGTGCTGAGTAGAATACGGAGGAGGAAGAAACATGGTTAATCTTGACCTTGCTGAAGACGGATGTGTTTTGTTTCATAAAGCCTTGTCAATAATGTGGTTCTGGTCGTTACCTATCCTCACAAAAACAGTTCATGATTGTAGCGTCTCAGAAAATGAGCTATGGATGGGTTATGGATGTTCCTCGCTCTTTTGTTCCCCCCCCCGTAAGAATAATGCTCAAACTGTTTCTCTGTCCAAAAGAATCAGCATCATAGAGGACGGAGAATATAATGATGCGATCAAACACTCTGTCTTTGAACGCTCAAATGATGCCTCAGACAAAACGAACAGCTCTCAAGCACTATTAGTCAATACCGAGCAAAGGCCCCGTACTGCGCTGCACTAATCCATATATCTATTCTCTTCTCCTCACAGAGCTCAGGAACCTGCTTGTCTACACCGTCTGCTATCGGATTTATTTGATCACAGAGACGATGAAGGCGAAGGAGAGGTGGGGAACAAAAAGAACAAGAACACACAGAACATTCACAGGCTCGCCGATGAGGACTTTGACGGTGTTTGACATGCGATAACTGATCGAGTGACTTTTTGCGAAGGGTAAACGATGACCCCTGCGGACGGTCCTGCACGTACGTGTTTCATCCTGGGCTCCAGGGTGAAGCCTTTGGGGCTGGAGCGAGCCGTCAGGTGTCTCACGATGTGCTTGCAGGCCTCCGTCTTCCCAGAACCACTCTCGCCGCTGCAGAGACAGACATATAAATATATATATATACCGTGTTAATGCATTTAGACTTTACATCCATTTCTGTTGCATTTTATTTGATTGCAGCAGCACGTGTCAAACGTCACGCCAGCACAAGCCCACTTCAGTGACGTGAACTGAGAGAGAGAGATAGGAGACAACATATGAAGGTTGTTATTAAATGCATGTGTGTGTGCATTCCAGTCGTCTGTGTCTCAGATGGACGGGCGTGAGGGATTAGTAACCGGGGTGTTTCCTACATCACACTCCTCCACCCACCTGACATCACCGCTTCAGGGACCGGCCTCCCTTTAAAGCCCCAGGAAACTTGGCTTGAAATAGTAAAAATTAATATATGATATCAAAGTTTAGTGTCTAATTAAGCATCTACAAAAATCTGAGTGAAAATATTAGAAAACCTCGTTCAAAAACATCATTTAGCTGTTCAGACCATTTCTCAGGACTGTGTCGGCGTGTCAGATCAGGATTTGATTGACATCCTGACACGATGGATACACGATGGGACAACTGACGTGCATTGTTTAATGATTGGACGAATGAATTCTCTGCGTCATAAATGTCAGAAAATACCACGCCCACTTCAACCTCACTGTTCTGAACCCCCCACTCATTTGAACGAGGTTTTCTAATATTTCTGAACGTTTATTTTACCTACTTTCACTTACTTTGACATCATATATTAATTTTTACTATTTCAAGCCAAGTTTCCTGGGGCGTTAAACCCGCCATCTATTCCTTCTTTCTACTTTCTTCTCTCTACCGACT
>JAXDDW010000090.1:957500-970000 GCA_034670385.1 Hoplostethus mediterraneus
TTGCTCCGGTAGATCGGCTCAGCCGGCAGTCAGGAAACGGGGCTCAATGGCTGCAATGTAATCCAGGGCATATCAATGCGGTCAAAGTACGTCCACTAAAAGTGCTTGATTTTGCCACTGACAGGCTCAGATTGTTATTCGTGTGTCTGACAACATTACTGAAAGGATCGCTACAGAAATAGACCTTTTTTAACCAGAAATAACCTTTTTTTAACAACAACTCTGAACTCTCAACTCTGACAAAGGTGGTCTATGAAAGCAAGAGGGTTGACATGTTGCAAGAAGAGGATGGTGTAAACAACCGTCCTCTTCCTGCAACAAGTGAACCCTCTCGCCATAGACTACCTTTGTCCACCGTCCATTTCAGAGCAGGACTTCTCCTTGAGCTAGACTTTAGTTTTCTGGTTAAAAAAGGTCTATTTCTGTAGCGATCCTTTCAGTAATGTTGTCAGACACACGAATAACAATCTGAACCTGTCAGTGGCAAAATCAAGCACTTTTAGTGGACGTACTTTGAGCCACGCCATTGAGCCCGTTTTGCGACTGCCGGCTGAGCCGATCTACCGGAGCAACTCTGAAACTTTTGGGATCTACTTAGTGGTATGATAGGAGATTTTGTGGATATAGAGGCCAGGTTGAAAAATCACGGAATTACCCTTTAAATGACGGATAGCACAATATTTCAAATAAATGATGGTGATTCTAGAAGCATAGTAGGTAAACTAAGCTCTCACTTTCCCAGATGGGCTCCTGTTGAGTGATGAAGTTCAAGTTTCTTTTCCCAAAATAGACATATAGTGTTTTTGAAGTCTTCCTATACAGCAGAATGGGAAACTCGATACCTTTGTTTGTATGTATGTGAGAGGGAGAGTGTTTGAATGTGTGTGTGTGTGTGTGTGTGTGTGTGTGTGTGCTCAGGGCGAGCTAAACTGGATCCCTCTCTTCCCCGGCTGATGCAGAGTCAGCCTTATGCCGTGTATCACTGACAGGAAGAGTCTGCATTATTTATCAACCACATCAAGGTCCATTTCATCCATTCATGCCTCGCTAATTACACGGTAATATGTACAGTAGGTAGCCTGTAAAACGCCAAGGCACACTTTAGAGGATGTTTTATAGTATACGCAGGCTGGTGGCGATAGTGCATGCTTACCAAAGTGGAGTAGATAGGCAGTTCTTTGTTTGGATTGACAAGCAGAAGGATGTGTCCAATATAAGTCTACAAAAGAGAGAGAGAGAGAGAGAGAAAAACACACCTGCATTATTGAACGCTGTGATTTCTTTCCATCTTAAAAAGGAAGAAAATGAACCAAATACTGTAAAAAGGGTTTATCTGTGTGGGCATGAGGCTGCAGTGACATTGGCGAAGGAGGGAGGAGGAGGAAAAGGAGGAGGAGGAGGGCTGGGTCATGATTAACTACTGAGTGCCTAGAGCTAACGCTAAGTGGAGCATCTCCAGAGAAGAAGAGCAAGGACAAACGGTGACCTGAGAGCAGCATCTTTCCCTCCACATCAACATTGACGACGTGGCGATATCTATGTTAATGCAACGGCGGAGGAAGGTCAGTAGAGGACTTCCCACGGACAACCTGACTAATAACCTTTTCCCAATAAAAGACAACAAGTCTGCCCTCCCACGCGACGTCCACACACAGACCCCGAGGCCATCTAGATCACATCCACTACCCCCCCCCGGATTTCTGACCGTTTCAGCCAAACCGCTAACACTCTGCTTCTCACAAAGAGTCCCGGAGGCAGTTTGGAAGCCAACGGTTAACACCGGTTCCCCCGGGAGAGAGAGAGAGAGAGAGAGAGAGAGAGAGAGAGAGAGAGAGAGAGAGAGAGAGAGAGAGAGAGCTGGCATCGCTAACATTCGCTCACATGCTGCTCTGTCCTCGGGGCCCGTGCTCAAGGTTAACGGATTTGAACAACTTCCCAATCGGTGGGAGACGCCGGGCAGAAATTCGGCTTGACGTTATTGGGCTTTGTGTTTGTATCGGGGGGGTGAAACTGAAAACTGAGTCCGAGCCAGTAAGTCTGCCGTTTCATCTCCTGACAGGATTGCCGGTCGTCCAACCGTCATCGCTGCCTCCCGACTCTCATCCTCCCCCAAGTCCTCGCTGCTCTCCTCTGGGGCTTGGCGGTGTGGCGGTCCCTCTCTCTCTCCTGGCAGACCAGACCAGCTCATCAAAGCCTCGTCTCTGACCACCCTGCTGGGAACATATGGACCGTTCACTGCCTTTGTCCTTCCCCCTACTACTGCCCCTCTCTCCCTTTTTCCCTCACCTCTTTTACTGCCTCCATAAGCTCAGGTACAGTAGTATGCTTTTCACACTGCACTTAACCCCGGGCTAACTTCTCTTTCTTAACCCTGGGTTAAGGACGCATTTAACCTCCCGGGCGAAGCAGCGTTTCACCCTTGCATTTTTTAAAGAGGGTTAACACCGCTTTTAACCCTGGGTTAACAAACCCTGCTACGAAGCAGGGTTAGCTTTTGTGGTGCTATCCCCGAAATGCGGTGCTAAGAACAATAGTGTGAAATGTTGTGGGGTTAGAATGTAACAGGGGTTAGAATGTAACGGGTTAGAATGTAACAGGGGTTAGAATGTAACAGGGTTAGAATGTAACAGGGTTAGAATGTAACAGGGGTTAGAATGTAACAGGGGCTAGAATTTAACAGGGTTAGAATGTAACAGGGGTTAGAATGTAACGGGTTAGAATGTAACAGGGTTAGAATGTAACAGGGGTTAGAATGTAACAGGGGCTAGAATGTAACGGGGTTAGAATGTAAGGGGTTAGAATGTAACAGGGTTAGAATGTAACAGGGGTTAGAATGTAACAGGGTTAGAATGTAACGGGTTAGAATGTAACAGGGGTTAGAATGTAACAGGGGTTAGAATGTAACGGGTTAGAATGTAACAGCGTTAGAATGTAACGGGTTAGAATGTAACAGGGGCTAGAATGTAACAGGGGTTAGAATGTAACAGGTTTAGAATGTAACAGGGTTAGAATGTAACAGCGAGTTAGCATTAGCATTAAACGTTAACCCGGGGTCTACAAGCTTACAGTGTAAAATCCTGAACACTGAATACCCGGGGTCAATTGTTAGCCCAGGGTTAAAGAAAACTAGTGTGAAACGTGAGATAAGTTAACCCAGGGCTATTATAACCCAGGGTTAAAGGTTAACCCTGGGCTAACATATTCAAGTGTGAAAAGCCTATTGGAGTCTATGTGCGATTTGAGATTTGGGAGGAATTTAAATTGTCCTTTTGTTTGACCGATCAAGCCTCCTCTGCTCCCACCATCACCTGTCCTCTCCCTCCTCCACTTCCTGTTCATCAGCCCCCCCCCTCCCCCCTCCCCCGCCCCCCCCCTCCTCCATCTGGAGAGTCTACGTTCCTTCGCCATCCAGCACCTCATCGTTCGGTTTCATTCTCATCTTTTTTTCTTTTGTCATCCCACCGCTCCACTTCCCTTTCTCGTCACCCCCCTCGTCTCTCCCCGCCCCCTGCTGTGGCTAACCCGTGCTGCCCGTGGCCCATCTGGGTTTCAGTAATGACAGACTATTAAGCCTCTCTGCGGAGAATACGACGAGCAGCTCCACATTGATCCGGTTCCAGTCTTTACAGAGCTCTCGGTCCCCGTGGAGAACAATAACCAGGCTGCACATTTACAGGAGAAAATGAAAGGGAGTTTAAAAACGGACAAAATCCAATCGTTGGGAGATGAAGCTACTCCACTCTTGAATACAGGTATAGATTTTTCTCCTGCCGTGAATCAAAATGGTATTGATTTAGCAACTTGTGCATGTGTGCTTGTATGTATGTGTGTGTGTGTGTGTGTGTGTGTGTGTGCTCCCCGACCCTGGCCCTACAGTCTCCTGGGCTCGTCCTGCAGGTCCTGGCCCCGAACAAAGCACCAAGTGGAGGGGAAATGACCTGAGAAGGAGGTACCGGTACCTACAGCGGGTCAGCGGGCCAGAACAGAGAGGGGAGGAGGGGGGAGTAACCACGGGAGTACGCTCACATGCACACCGATACCAACAGTGTACGTGGTCTGAAGCAACGCGATCTCTCTAACCTGGCAAGAAAAACCCCACCAACCATCGGCTGCAACATCTTCTGATTCATCTTCATGATCGTCTACAGAGGACGAGGTAGTCGATGTGTGTGTGTGTGTTTCTCTGTGTCTTCTAATGCATGTTTCTTTGTGTTTGCGTGTTGAAGCGGTGCGGGGGGGGGTTATAAGGGAGGTAGAGTCCTACGTAGATTTGGTCATTGCCGAAGCGCTTCTGCATCTCGTAGAGCAGGCTGCTGTCGGTCAGCTCGCTGAGGGACGCCAGGTCGTCGTTGGGCGCCGGGGGCATCAGCTTCACCTGGGGAGAGAGAGGATACCGAACACTCAACTGTGGCCCGGGGAGTGTTCGATATAACACCAGCGGATGCTTACGCTATCAGAGAGTTAGCATGAGTACAATTTAGAGCTGCGGTCTAGATCAGCGGTCTCGAGTACGCGGGTTTCGACCAGAGAGGCGTGTACTCCAGGCCCTCGATGGCAACGTCGATCGGACACCACTGATCTAGTGCGTTTTGTACATACTTGATCGTTCCCTTCATTGCGTTACAAACAGCAAACGGACACTCGCGAATCTGTTTTGCAGAAAGCGTGTTCTCTGTGATGTACTGCCCGGCGGGGGAGGGGGTTATAACTACCTGTTCCAGTTTGCCGGCGCCGGAGCCGAAGGGGCCGTCCAGACCGTTGTCCTGGGAGGGCTGTCGGCTCAGCGCCCCGCCCACCTCCCTGAACATGGCGCACTTCTCCAGCAGACTGTCCCGCTTGGAGATGGGCAGCCCCAGGGGGTTCCTGGGAAGAGAGAGGGAGGGAGGGAGGGGAGTGAAGGGAATTTATTTATTTAGTTTATTGAACAGGGACAATACATTAAACATTGTTTCATATAAAATACAAAACCGATGTCATGCATGTAGGTTTGTAGCCAAGGCTAATTTGCAACCTCTGTCCCTGGTTAGGCCTTTACTATAAGTTGTATAAGAAAAGTTAAAACGGTATACAAATGTTAAGATACAAAACAGATAATGACAAAAGACATCTCACAATAGAAAAGAAAGAAGCAAATTAATGTGCGTGTGTGCACGTGTGGTTATGTGTGTATGTGTGCATGTGTGTGCATGTTTGCGCTGTGTGTGTGTGTATGTGTGTGTGTGTGTGCATGCATGCGTTTTGTGTGTCTGCATGTATGCGTATGTGTATGCTGTTGAGTGTGTATGCATGTGTGTGTGCATGTATGTGTGTGTGTGTGCTGTGTGTGCGTGCATGTGTGCATGTTGTGCGTGTACATATATGCGTATGTGTGTGCTGTGTGTGTAAGAGAGGAGAAAGTGAAAAATAAAATGTCTTGAAAGATGAAACGATTGAAGAGCTCTCTGCGGAGTCACCGCGCCCACTAACGAATATGCCGAAGAAAGTGTTCAACTCACAAGTTCTTGACAGGGGTGTTGAGGTCGTGCGAGCCCCCGTCGTAGCGTTGGTCGGCGGAGGGCAGAGGAGCCGACGGGTCCTTCAGCCTCTGGAGCCAGCCGTCCTCCGCCTGCAGCAGCATGTCCACGATGGGCTCCGACGCCGCGATGTCTGGTGACAACACGGGTCAGGCCGAGGAGGAAATTCACAGAGCACAAATACAATCTGTAGTTATTATATAAGAGACGTTTTAGTGTCGCATGATGGTTTCGCAGGCTTTTTTAATTGAAAGATATTGAAGATTGGCACAAAACATTGGTGAATAAAAAACACATTTAGGAGGGTTTGGGAGCGTTGATGCTCTTAAATATGATTCTGCACTGTGACGTCTCCTTTATCTGTTTGCGGTGTAAAGGTATTGATTAAAAGACTGGCGAATGGGATGATACTGTTGTTAGCTGCAGAGCGTAATACTCTCTCGTACCGCCCCTCAAAACCTGTACGGACGAGCCCGCGATGAGGCAGAAATGTGAACCCCGCTGTGGATCGATTTCACCGCGCTTAAGAGACGGGGGGAGTTAAGATCCCCTCTGACTGTAATGAGGTCTAACAGGGCACCGGGGAGGGGAATGGCTTCATCCTGTCTTTTATCTCTGACTGACAACCCCCTAGACTCCCATCGCCCCGGTGAAGGGGGGTTCTGAGTGAAAAAAGAGGGGGGATTGTCTCCGTCTCTAGGCGGTGTCATCCCCGGGGGGTAAGCCTGCATGCTAGAACGGGCTATTGATTAAGGTCAGAGTGAAGTAGTCCGGGGTGTGATCAAGCGATGGAGGGCGGTTGACGGTCGGCAGCCACTTTTCCACAATGGAGAGGTTGGAAGCCAAAGCTCTTCTCTGCAACAGCTTTCATCAGTAGGTTTGGCTCTTGAATTGTTAAGCTAATCTTTCAAAGCCAACAAGGAGTCCATCCATCTCATGGTGACTCACGATTACAACAATAACCCCCAATGTGTTTTACCTCATAGCAGCAGCATCATTTTTTAATACGGTGGATGTATCGTTTAGGAATGATTTGCCTCTTTCCTGAAGTGGTGCATGCCAGTCAATACCCCCCCCTTACTGAACCAGGGGTGCAGTGTGTTGACTCAGACATGCACTGATGCTCTTGTATGCTTCCTGAACTGAAGAAACAATAATGCTCTTGGGCTAATGATATTCTACCTTCAAGCCCATTAGGAAATGAATCCCATCAGCCCCTAATGATTATCGTTAACACCTCAAATTTAATCTGTGCACATGTGTGTTATCTTTCATTAATGGATGGGTTTCCTCTCAGGAGGCTGCACGCTCACAAACACACACAGATCTGGTTCATTCGAGCGAATGAGCTTTATTCACTGTGTTATTTCTGTGTGTTATTTGTGTGTGTGTGTGTGTGTGTGTGTGTGTGTGTGTGTCCATGTTTCACATATTATACCAGAGATTATTGATGCAGTTGAAATAGCTCAGCTGAACAAGTCAAAATCCATTTCTCTGCTTCATTACCACATGCTTAGTGTGTGTGTGTGTGTGTGTGCGTGCGTGCCTACATGTATTACCTGAGGGCTTGTCTTGGTTGCAGTTCAAGAGCGTCGGGTTCGCGCGGTGCCTCAGGAGCTGGCTTACGATGCTCGTCTGTAGGAAGAGATTGGAAAAACACCCACAAATTTCCATTAGATCCTTAAAAAAAAAACACCTAACATATCTAGGTCACCCTGAAGCAGCGCTAGCCGCATCTTAGAAACCGCTCTCCAGATTCTCAAACCATCAATACAAAGATTTTTTTTTTTTCTATTGGTGGTGGTGGGGGAAGAAAGCCTCACGGCAGATTGGAAATGCTTTTTGAACGTCCCGCATATGGTGAGTCTCAGATTTGCTGCTAGAATGCAGATGTGCATGAGATGTAGAGTGACGCCAGACCTCCAGCTCAAAGCGTCTGATGCATGCGGGGTAGGTGACAGACGACAGGTCTTACGGGGCTGGTCTCCCTGACAGAGCGGGTCCTCTCATAACCAGCTAGCTGTCCTCTGTCACAGCGGTAGACCCCGTAGACCTCCATCCTCATTACTGCACGCGGTGTCATGTGACGGCTGTCACCTACGTCTACCGCAAATGATCCGAGCCTCGGCGTTCCCCATCAATCTGCCCTCCTCTGACTTCCCACTCGTTCTCCCCTTTCCTTCTCATTACGCCTTCATCTCCTTCTCTCACCTCTCTCTTTGTGTCCCTAAGGGAGTGATATCTGGGTTGTGTCTGATGCGGGGAAAGTGTGATGTACTATGTCATCGGTGAAGACTGATGTGTGTGTGTGTGTGTGTGTGTGTGTGTGATGTGTTGAAGCGTCTGAAGATATGTGCATTTGAAGTGTGACTCAATTTGTCGCTAAAGCACGAGGATCTTCCGAGCGGCTCGGGGGAGGTAGGAAGCATCAGACGCACGAGGAGATACCGAACCGGGGAAAAGACATACCAGCACATTTGAGACTTTAGGACTCTCTGTTGGTAAACACTGTAATGTGACTGCAAACAGCGGTAACCGGTGTCCAGTCCACTCATCAGTGGGAGTGACGACGCTGGATATCAAGTAACCCACAACTGATTGATTCAAACGGTGAATCAGAGCCAAGTCTCTCCCCTCGTTACTGATCCTCAACAGAGCTGCATCAAAGTGGCTCCCCAGACTCAGAGGGTAAATAACCAGCAAACTTTATCCTGAGAGTCTCAGATCAAAGAGATGAACTCTGGGAGAACGTTAGCACCGCTTCTTTTTGCAGGAGAGTAATAAGGGCATCCTCTACAGCACAGAAGAGAGTGACTCAGCACATTCGGCGAGCAGGCTCTGACCCACGCCAACAGCTGTTAGTTCTGTGAGTCTCAAGCATGTTCCCCCGGGCGCACACCCAGTTAGCTGCACTCACACCCATAAAAATACTGACAACCCGTCACTAGCGCCGCGAGCTACCAACACCGATGAGTCAAAGTTCACATGAGGACCAGGGAAAGGTTAGGGTGAGGGTTAATAATAGCTAGTGGACATGTGAATTATGCTGGAGACGAACATTAAAGGGTTTTTTGTTTGGAAAATCTACATTTTACATGAGTTGCTATATTGCCATAGTAACATACTTTCACATTTATATTTAATTTATATTATTTTTTGTTAGAAAAGCCTAGAAAAGCTACGCACAATCCATTTTCAGTAGCATGATGAATAGCTTAGAAATACGGTCCCTAGAGAGCAAAACCTGTAAAAGCACAAGCTTAGACCAAAGGAGCTAGGGGGCGGAGCCTAACCCGCCAGAGGCTTGAGAAGAGGAAGTTTAATTAGCTACAGTAATAGGGTCACGCATGGTCTTAAAGGGTCAGTCTGCGAAACACTAGCCTGGCTCTGAAGGGGGTCTTCGGGTTTCACCGTCACCCAGCCCCAGTGTTTCCAGTGTTTCCAGTGTTTCCAGTGTTTCCAGTGTTTCCAGGCAACAGCGGGCTTCTGCCTCATGACAGCGAAACCTCTCATTATCGGGGGCCAGTAATTAACACGGCTGGATGCAAATACCCGCCTGAAGCCCGTCACGTCATGTGTCTCCTGACATGTCGTGAGGGAGGCGGGTGGCCAGACGGCTTCTAGTTGGTATGCGGGGAGCCGAGCACACCGGCACCTCTGGAGTAAGCAGAGGGAGTAAAGTGTTGAGCGCTGAGGTGATTTAGCACTGCAGAGGAAACCTGATCGATTCTCCACTCCTGTACTGCCACTCTTAAGTCAGGTGCACTCACACACACCACAAACACACACACACACACACGCACATGCACACACGTCTAAATGTAAAAATCTTCTGGAGAGGAATCTTTTAAATGTATTGCCAGCCTATTTGTTCTGTCTCTCTCTTTCTTTGTGTGTGTGTGTGTGCATGCAAATAAAGGTTGGGTGAAGGAATCAAGGAAGATAAGAGAAAAGAAAAAAAAAAACCCAGCATACTTGAATGAAAGAGAGAGAAAGAGGTTGAGAGTGAACGGGGAGGAAGAAAGCATTTTTAAAACACACTAAAAAACCCACGTCCTCGGGGAGGATGAACACAGGAGCGCTGGATACGTTCCCTTTGTCAGCAGCCGAGCACCAGAAATGTAATTAAATATCTGGTTGGGTCAGCGAGATTTTAACGTGATCACTTCCTCTGCTTTCGTAGCCGGATCCCTCCCATCCCCACCAGGCCCTACCGCTCCCCCGCCAAACCTCGCCCCCCAACTGGAAATCAGGAGAGACCATTAAACCGCTAATCTCAGATGCATATATAGCGCTGCTCCAGCACTTTGATCGCGGCTGATCGATCGGCCCAAAAAGGCCCGTTTATCAGAGCGGGCGGAGCGAGCGGCTGGAGGCCAGTCCCTCGGCGCATCAATCATCCATCAATAGTTTCCTCATTATTTCAACAACTTTCATTAATGACTGCAATCGCGTTGGATCGATGCGGCTGGATGTGTTGGGATGAGCGGGTCAACGTGGTGAGAGTTACCTGTCCGTATTTGGCAGCCAGGTGGAGAGGGGTCCAGAAGCTGCTGTCGGAGGGATGGGGGTCCGCCCCGCCCTCCAGCAACACACACACCACCTCTCTGTAGCCGCTGGCACACGCTATGTGGAGCTGGAGAGAGAGAGAGAGAGAGAGAGAGGGAGAGAGGGAGAGAAAGAGAGAGAGAGAGAGAGTGTGAGAGTGTGAGAGAGAGAGAGAGAGAAAGAGAGAGGGAGAGAGAGAGAGAGAGAGAGATGACAAAAAAGAGAAAGGTTATTAGGTGGAGTACATGGAGAGAGAGAGAGAGTGAGAGAGAGAGAGAGAGAGCAAGAGAGAGAGAGAGAGAGAGATGACAAAAAAGAGAAAGGTTATTAGGTGGAGTACATGGAGAGAGAGAGACTGGGATACAGGGTGAGAGAAACAGAGTCCCCACACACACACACACACACACACACACACACACACTGACCAGAGTGACCCCGTCATCGTTGGGCTGGTTGAGGCTTCCCCCGGCGGCCACCAGCTGCCTGACGTCAGACAGCATGGTGCTGGGCCTCTGGGTCCTCATGGTGTGCATGGACATCACATCCACACCTGCAGAACACACAGGTACACTGAGTACAGCAGCACTCACACCTGACACCTCCACCTCCAACTCACCTGCTCAATGAACACAAGCTGGTTGATGTGCATGAGAGACGGGGTGTGTGCAGGACGGTGAGTATGTCATTCAATATACAGGACCAGTCAAAAGTTTGGACACACCTGTATTTGTTTCTCATGATCTTAAAGACATTTTGATATAAAGGCTTGATGCTTAAATGCTCGAAATCTTCTTAGACAAATTAGAGAAGTTGATGCCTGTGTATGAATTTATTTTCAACACTTACATTTTAATTAAATTGAAATGAACCCCCAACAAGTAGTTTTCATTTAGACTTTAGAGGTGGAGAATGTTGAACCACAATGATTAAATCATCATTTTAAACACTCACATAGTGATTGTGGCCTTTAAAAGTTAATTTGTGGAATTTCTTTGCTTGTTAATGCCAAAGGGTTTCTACTTTAAAGAATCTAAAATATAAGATAGTTTTGATTTTTTTTTTTTTTTTTTTGGTCACTGCATAATTCCTTTTGTTATTTCACAGTTTTGATGACTTTACTATTATTCTAAAATAGTAGAAAATTGTAAAAATTAAGAAAAACCCTTTCTAAGAGTAAGTGTGTCTTTGACTGGTACTGTATATATAAAGTGCCCCGTCTGACCTGGATCGTCTCCCGGGCTGACTCAGACAGAGAGAGGTCTAGGAGGTCAGTCGATCCCACACCGTGAAGATCAATGCTCTGCTCTGCACTCACATACACGAGTGGACATGAGTTCTGGTTTCGCTGTAACGACGGGGATTGATTATAGATCGATATATGCTTCACCGATTAGCCGCGGGGCAGTAACGAATGGGACTTTTCCCAAATAGATCGGTCGGACCAACCAATCAATGAGTTTGTCTTAGCAAACAAATAGGAGCCGCGGGGTTGGCAGCTGTGTCAGACACGCCCACAGGTGCGTTACCATGGCGTCTTGCTGCCTGTGGTGATGAAAACAGTAAGAAGCCTGTATTATATTAAAAAAAAAAAGGTTTGACTTAGCTAGATAGAGGAGTTAGCCTCTCTATTTTGTGTGGCACAATACCACAAGAAGGAACAGGAAAATATAATTTCTACAGTAGTCTCTCTCTCTCTCTCTCTCTCTCTCTCTCTCTCTCTCTCTCTCTCTCTCTACAGGAAGAGAGCAGCGGAGAGACACATGGACAGTCTGTCCTTTCCCCTCAACGATACAGACCGGATGGGGATAGAGAGCGTGTAGCCACGTTGCTATGGCAACAGAGACCCAGTGAGACTGTGTGAGTAAGAGAGCGTGTTCCATGGTGGCACAGCTAAGCATGATGGGACATCAGGGGAGCTGGAGGAAGGCAGCATGAGAGAGAGAGAGAGAGAGAGAGATCACCGGGGGGGGGGGGGGGGGGGGCTGGCAGACGGAGGAGAAGTCTCACAAATTCAATGGCTGTTAGTTAGGTCAGAGGGAGGGAGAGAGAGAGAGTGAGAGAGTGAGCGAGTAAGTGAGTGAGTAAGTGAGTGAGTGAGCGAGTGAGTGAGTGAGAGAGTGAGCGAGTGAGAGAGTGAGCGAGCGAGTGAGTGAGTGAGAGAGTGAGAGAGTGCTCGAGTGAGTGAGCGAGTGAGCGAGCGAGTGAGTGAGCGAGTGAGCGAGTGAGTGAGCGAGTGAGCGAGTGAGTGAGTGAGCGAGTGAGCGAGTGAGCGAGTGAGCGAGTGAGCGAGTGAGCGAGTGAGTGAGTGAGTGAGTGAGCGAGTGAGTGAGCGAGTGTTGGGTGGTCTGAGCTGTGATGAGCTAGCTGTCTGCAGTCAGGCGCTCGCATCTGTCATGTGATCCCGTGTGCAGGCTCATGTGTGGCCAATGACAGATGGAT
>JAXDDW010000090.1:972500-990000 GCA_034670385.1 Hoplostethus mediterraneus
ATGGAGGTAAAGGGATGGAGGGGGTATCGGAGGAAGAAGGGCTGACATGTGGAAGAGGGAGCCGGTTGACATAGCAGCGTGAAAAACCCCTTGAACCGTGTTGCACTGAAAACTAATCAGCAACACCACAAGGATGCTGAGCCTGAAACAATTTCTAAAGAAAAACCTAAAAAAGAAAAAAAAACCTTGGACTTCATTGTCTTTATAAATAAGAACGTCTTTTTTTTTTCCCCCCCCAATTCAGCAAAATGTTGAAAATCTTTCATCCATCAATGGCGAGTAATTAAAGCGCCACACAGACAGAACAATGGCGTCGTTGTGGTGAGGTCTGCAGTTCTGGGTGGGACGTCGTGGTGGTGTGGGGGTTTAAGTGTGCACCCGTCTGTGTTGTCTGGTGGGAGCTGCTGCTGCCACTCACTCAGGGTGGTTAGGGGCTAATGAGAGGGGGGGGGGGGGTGGGGGTTAATGAACATTAACTAGGAGCTGCTGCTTCGTGACTAAAACAAAAAAAAAAACCTTATCGCAACGAGAAGCAGAGACTTGAAGACCAGGAGATACAAGAAGAGACAATGGGGCCCCCAGACGGTAATCAACTTCCCCGTAAACCTGACAGCCACTCTCCCAGTGCGTTGCTGCTAATGTGTGTGTGTGTGTGTGTGTGTGTGTGTGTGTGTGTGTGTGTGTGTGTATGTGTGTGTGTGTGTGGCAAGGGGGTGTGCTGTCCCTGACAAGTCGCTTGGAGGTCCAGTAAAAAGTCAATAGCGCTCTGGCTGGATGAAGCTATCAGCTGACAGACAGATATATCTCACCGTGTCTCTCAGGACGCTGCTCTCTACCAGCGGCCCACTGGCTGTCAAGTGTCAACACCGTGGTAATGCAATGAAATGAAGAGTCTCACACACACACACACACAGGTCCTTAGCGTTTAACTAGAGAATTAAATTTGACTTGTGCAGAATGAAGTGGGATGGATAAGTATGTTATTGACCCCAGAGTGAAACGAGCGCGAGACAACAAACAACACAACGTAAAAACGCTCCACTTGCTTGATTTCAGTCTCATACAATTTGACGCGTAATAACTCGCCGACACGTAAAAGCCGTTAGAAGTTGCTTGATGTATCGTCGCTGAGCTCAAAGACCAAGACACATACATTACGGCGCAGGAAGCACGATGGGTGAAGCGCGCCATCGATCCAGAAACATTAATCACGCGTCTGACATGATAACAGCGCTGACAGATATAAACGAGCCGGCGCCGGTCGGGGGTTAACAAGCTGACCCCTGACCCCTGACCCCCGACACGCTCGCCACCGCCGCCGCAATGTGATGAATCCGCCTCGGTCGTCCCTGGCGACAGCGATCTGATAATACCGCCTCGCCCCGTGGTTCATAATAAAGGTGGAATCAATACCAACAACAACAACCCGACGGGAGGCACGCGAGGAGGCTTGTCCCCCGGGGCGGTCAGCAGCCTCTGGAGGGCAGAGCTGTCACAACACAGCCGGCGTCGTCCCGGCTAGACGGATGACTATCGGACTCTCGCGTCCACTGATAGTCGAGGGAAGTTGATCACCCCGAAAGATTTCTCTGCTGAGGCTCCTACTTTGTCTCCTTTGCTACTTTCACACTGTCTGAATGAAAAAAGTATTCAAAGAAAACAAAAAAGAGCATAAGACGTTGTAATTGCATGTATATGTGGATATATGTGCAACATTTGTCAACATGCTCAAATAAAAAAACATTTGGAAGACAATAAAAAAAGTATATAACTATAATATATAAATAACTATAGCATACAATAACATTTAGGATTATTCTGCACAACAGTATATTACACAATATGTGAAGTAACAATGGGTCGACCCTCACATAAAATATATCCTCATATTGAGAACAATACTTTTCTTTTCCAGACTTTTTGTGCATTTCCCAAATTTTGCATGGAAATGATCAAACTCATTTTCCATATATTATCCGACATTCCAGACCTGTGCAGGAACCGTATTTACAGCGGATTACACTCCACAGGGGTGTGCAACACTTGAACCACCCCATACAGAGGAAGGGGGGGGGGGGGTTCTGCTATCAGTAGCTAGACCAAAAAAAAGGATTGGACTAGTGTGAAGTGGAATTGAGTGCAGCCCGGAGGCCCGCGCTTAATCATTTGACTTCAAAGGACTCGGAGTCGGGAAGCTTCGAGTTCATCATCTACTCGCGCCGAATGTGGGTCAACGCACGACTGTAAAATCCCACCGGGTTTTGAACCGCGAGGCGGGAACGTTTTGGAACGGAGCTCGTCTCCCGAGGATCAGCTCCGACATCTTCCAACAACAAGAGTTTACAGAACGAGGGGTCGATACCCCGCGGAAGAACCGCGACACGACGGAGCATCAAACACTAAAACCACAAAACAAGAACGGCAAAATAGCACACGCGAAACTCGGCGGCTTCATCCGAGGTGTTTTAAATAGTTCAGTCGAAGTGCACCGGTAGTGGGAACACAATTTGAGACAACCAGACTAATCTCTGCTTTGAACAGTGTGAAAACAAAATGGAAGCTCGCTCTCTCTCTGGGAGACACTGGAACAGATTTCGGACAAATCTGCAATTAATTCCAATCACTTACCACATCTTTGCCTGGCTTTCACAAGAAAGGCTAATAAGAAAACATAATTGGTCCGCTTAGAAGAAATGGGACGTAATAAGTGTCTAGCTGATTGTGGCTTTGAATAGAAAGACAGCTAAAATGTCACACATGGAGATTATGGTGAACATCTGGTGAAGCTGCCAGGACCGTTTAAAACTGAATCTGGTGTTTGTCATCTTGTGTTGAAACCAATATGAAAAGGTTTAATCTCTGAGGAGTTTCTGTTCCATTTTGTTATTCCACTCACAAATCATTTCCACTAACACTTTTTTTCTGGTATCATCCATGAAAAGAGTGCAAGCCCTGTCATGTTTTGATCTAAATGAGAGTCCACTGTGTCTCTGACCAGAGTCCAGCGCCGCTTACACCCAGTTAATCCGGCACAGGGTCTGCGATGAGGAACGTTAACCAGAACTGAAAAGCTTTTTTGGAAAGGGGGTTTGGAAACGGGGTCGGGGAGCGGGAGTGTTCAGAGACAGCTTACACCCTCACACTCCCACAGTTTGCAGGCAGGAGATAAGAGAATTAGCATCAGCGCTAGCCTGGACGCAGAGCGACAACGCAACCCCCTACTTCCCCCCAGAAGACAACCTCGGTAACATCTCTGTCAGCAAAAAAAAAAAACACTTCTCTGTATGAGGGGCTGGGGACGGCAAATCAAGGACAGAGACGTAGAGGACAGGGGGGTGTGGGTGGAGGGACAATAGATTAGTGCATATTAGCAGCAATATTCCTTCCTGTGCCAATCAAAGATAAGACTGCCAGTCACGCTCCTCTGTTCAAAATGTAGACCCGGCGGATTCAGAGGTAAATCTCACCACTTACAGGGCCCGATGAGGCGTAGTGATGGGTAGAAAGGAACGAACAAATCTTTTTGAACAAATCTTTTTACGAATCTGCTCTCTCGGTTCGCGAGATGTCCGAGAAGTCCGATAGAGACTGAACGGTTCGCGAGCAGCTCAGTCTCTCTCATTCATCTGCTCTCTCAGTTCGCAAGATGTTCGACTGAACAAAGGACATCTCGGGAACCGAGAGAGCAGATGTCCGAGATGTCCGATAGAGACCGAACGGTTCGAGAACGAGAGAGCAGATGAACGAGAGAGACTACTTCCGTGTACCTGCCGGATCAAGGAGCCATATTGGATCGTGAAAAAGGCCAATGTAATAATGTAGCGATCTATTCTGCACACACTGACAACAGTTTTTGTTGTTTAAGATGTTGTTTAATAAATTAACTGGTAATTGGGTAAACTATAAGCTATTTAACATTTAACACTGGTCAACAAAACTGTCTCTATTAGAAAAAGAAAGTCAAGAGCACACAAAATAAAATGAAATCAATAGCAATACTCAATACTATTTAATGATAATAATAGCAATACTATTATTATCATTAAACTGTGATTTAGTTGGCGTTTTACAGTTGGTTACACATCTGGTTTGAAAGGGGTGGCGCTCATGTGATGCCATTACTAGTATAGCTTAGTTAGTAGAGCATCAGACTCTCATGCTGAGGATTGTAGGTTCAAACCTCACATGGTATGTTTTTGTTGGTGAATTACAATGAATGGAAACGCGAAAGGTTCCATACATTTACATGTATCAACTCGAAGGAATCGGTTCTTTGAAAAGATTCGGTCCGCCCATTACTAGTAAGGCGGCCTCTCCAGAGCAGGGTGACTGGGCACTGGCAGGCTCGGTGGCGGGGGAGACGGGGGAGACGGGGGAGACGGGTGTCAACGCCAATGAATGGAAGAAAGAGGATATTTGCGTCTCTATCGGAAATATGACTTCACTGAAGCTATTTTTACCCCCGGGGGCAGGCAGGCGGTGCCTTCAGCTCCCCTTTCAGAAACCCATCCTCCCCGCTGATTATGCCAGGAAGCAGCTCAAGCATGTATATCTACCCCCCCCCCCCCCCCTCACCCACCACCCCCTAAAGAAACAAATACGCTCCATGCAAACATGCCCCACTTCGGGAAAACACGTTATTTTAACTCTTCCCTGGCTTACTCCTCACAAACCGAAATACCGTCACGCTTGCACATGCAGTCGTATTGATGAGCTTAGTATCAAAGCTGTTGACGTTCAAGCTGTCCCAGAGGGAAGCTGAAGACTTTTTTTTTTTTTTTTCTCTCCATCTTGCTGGAGTACGCTGGAAAAAACGTTTGAACTTTTCCCACTGTTGAGTCGTGCCGCTCACGCTCCTTCCTTCTTCCAACAGGGCTGAGGTCTGGTGAGTCAATGTGACCTCATTAGCTGGGAACTGGGTCTGTCTTGACATTTAATTACTGCCTCCCAGGAAGTAGTATTAAATCTCTCTTGTTAGCCTAAAACGTGCAAGCAGTACTGTATAAATTGTGTTTGGCGTATCTACATCACACACTGCTGTACCGACTCGGCAGCCTGCAGTCCACTTCCACTCACATACAACCATATTACAGTCACACGGAATGAAAAACACACATGCACGCTCCCTTTCGCTGGCAGCTCTTCAAACGCACCTCCATTTTCTCTCGGGGGGTACGTCTTAACGCCCGCCCTGCAGACAGGCAGCCGGCAATCACTCAGGACCCAATCAGTGGAACCAAACCCAGTCAGGACTCTCCCGAGCTCCAGACTCAGAGTAAAAAAAAACCCTCCCTGGTGTCTAATCAAGCAGAACCAGAGCAGACCTCCAGCCAGTCCAACCCACAGCCTGGACTGCGCTGGATGTGCGTTGCCCCTCCCCCTGCAGCTGCCCCCCCCCCCCCCCCCGCTCCCTCACTCTGGACCTAATCAGTACAACCGCAGGGCCCCGCTCAGGGCGCTCCACGCCGGCCTGAGGAGCTCTCTCTTTGAAATCGGGCTCATGCTGAATTTCTGGATATTCTCTTTTTTTTGTTGTTGCAATGATTCAACTCGGTCTGTGAGAGAACGTAGACTCGGTGTGGATGTGGATGAATACGAGTACATCAGGACCTCGGTAATCCAAAACCCCTCGTGAATGGAAGAGTTTCCACTTGGTTGAAAATTTCGGATCGGCTAAAATGAAAAAACACACCGCACTAATCTAATTTGTAGATTACATGCTTGGACTTCCAGGGATCAACAGGAAAATTCCAACACTTTATATATATATGTGTTTCTGTGCATGTGTGTGTGTGTGTGTGTGTGTGTGTGTGTGCATTTCTCACCAGCAGCAGCAGAAGCACCACGTCCGCGTGGTCACACACACACGCGACGTGCAGCGCCGTCCACAGGTCCTCATCCTGCAGGTTGACGTTCAGGCCTCGCTCAATCAGGAGCTCCGCCGCGAACACGTTGTCATGGCGAGCGCACTGTGGGAGGCGGGACGCTGCAGTTTATATGACTTGCGGAGTCTTTTTTTTTTTTTTGCTACACAGCTTGCTGATCGTTTTTTTTTTTTTTTTTTTTTAACACAATTTGATTTCTCCCCCAGGCTTGGCTAACCGCTAGCAGTGTAGCTCTGTGGTTCAGTGAGTGTGGCGTAATTGAATGTACGGGAGATGTACTGTAGCGCCTGGAAATTCAATTATTACATTGCCATGGGGTAATATGTGCAGGAATGATCAACATAATGGTGATGACACATGCACATAGATGGAGATTGGTTACCAGTGGTCAGTAGGCACGCGTGACAACTGACCACTTCCACTGCACACACACACTTTCTTTGTTTTGTTGAGGAAGAGGAGGTGATCATGTAACCGTCTCTCCTTCTGTCATCACTCCTCCAGCACTTGGTATTTCATTGATTTGTGTGAGGTGTGTGTGCATGCATGTGTGTGTGTGTGTGTGTGTGTGTGTGTGTGTGCATGCATGCATGTGTGTGTGTGTGTGTGTGTGTGTGTGTGCCTTACCAGGTGTAGCAAGGATCCTCCAGAGGAAATGGGAGTGTTGGGGTCTGCTCCCTCCTTCAGGAGACGCAACACTGCAACACAACACACACACACACACACACACACACACACACACACGAGGCTGTAAATTACCCACATCCATATGTTGACGCCTGCTGTTTGGGGAAGACAGGAAGGGTGCTGAGGGCATGTACAGAGGACACACACACACACACACACACACACACACACACAGCCTTTGATCTCTGCCACTCAGCATTAAACCCACTATGTGTGGTGTGACCTTTGAGCGCCCTTGAGGAGCCAGTGTGCATCAGTGTGTGTGTGCGCGTGCACGTGTGTGTGTGTGTGTGTGTGTGTGTGCACGTGTGCAGTAGCTCCTTGTTCCAGCAGCAGGTCTGAAAGCCTGTGGGTTACACACACACACACACACACACACACACACTCCACTCACTTCACATCACGTCAGCCACGGCCAGCCGCACACAAACCCACTCACACACTGACACAGATCTGCTGAAGGAAACATGAACCGTTACCGGCCAGACACAGAGGAGCACGTCACTGTCACGCACGAGCATTTTGCTCTACCAATATCACGGTTTATTTACAATCTGAAAAGGAACAAAAATGAAGAACGGGAAAGAGAGAGAGAGAGAGAGTGTGACAGTGCGAGAGCGATGGAGAGATAAACAGAGCGACAGACGAGGAGGTGCAGGAGTGGTTTGGATATACATGTGATCTCACTGACTCTGACAGCGCTGGGCGGAGAGCGAGTAAACCCTGGGAGACCTGACGCCAGCAAACTGTCACGCAACCCCGAGACACACACACACACACACACACACACACACTGGAGTCATTGAGCAAGAGGATAGTAACCATGGTAATTACTGTGGCGATCTATCTCATGAACCCGGTTGATGACCCCCATGAGGTCATTTGACTTAAGTGGTGATTATTTAGACAGACGTGTTTAATGACCCCACCCAGCACGCACGCACACACACACACACACACACACACACACACACACACACACACACAGGGCTGCTGGAATGGGCAGATGCATCATTATGAGGCAAGACAGGGTGTGTTTTATAACAGCAGATGCAGGTCAGGGCATGCTTCAATACTCCTGCGCTTGTCTGTTCGTACTACCACTAACAACAACAACAACAAATATACTGGAGCAGCACTTTTCTTAACCACGTTACGTCGTGTTGTACTACACTAGCCAGCGGCATTCTCAGCGGCATCATTAAACAAGCCACAGTTACACTGATTCATTCATTTCCCTACAGGTCAAAACATCAAGCGCTCTGCTACCTGATCCCAGATCGCGTTAATCATTCACGGGCACATAGCGTACATGTGTGTACATACATATATAGGTATGCGCTCACCATGTCCAACCCGCGCAAATGCAGACCACAGAGACATACGTGCACACATTCCCACTCTCAAAATGGCCCTCATTACTTAATGGCCTTTAAATGGTTGAGGAGAACCTCGGAGCCAATCAACACAATTATCTCTCTACTCCTCAACGCAGCAGCTCAGGACTGCAACCCAGCAATTAGGGCTCCTCCAGAGCTAAACACGTTAGCAGGCAATAGATAATGCACTCATTTCCCTGTCAATCAAACACTATATCATATCGCTGCTCAATTAGTGGATGTGAATCAGTGATTTTTAGGGCGGAAAACATCATCAGCGTGAGTTATGATCGGCCTCTGAAGGAAGCTGAGCAGTGAACGGTGAACTATATCACAGTACTCAAAAGGTTCCAGGCAGTACTCAGGACCGCACCTGGTCTGTACAGCCTCCCATCTGTTAGCATCCATTACTGTTAGCCTGCTGGTGTTTTATGTGACATGCTTAAAGTGAGGTCAGAGGGCAAGAGCTATATATTGACCCTCGGGGCAATAAAAAATAAAGATGCCTGGTAATGTGGCCGGTAGGAATCAATAGTGCTGTTGTACTATTGGCGGATGTGTCAACTCATGTTTGTCGTCTCCGTATCAGGACCATGTATCAACACTGGGATATAAATGACCTATACGACGGACTTGCTGTGGGTTGGTGTTTAATTAACTCATAGCAGTGTGTCAGTAAAAGAGATCTTGGAATTGAAGCCTAATGATAAAGTAAAGTTTTATACAATAGGTAGTTTCAGCCAACCAATCGGACGGTTCAAGGAATCCCATGAAGTGAGGATAGGTTGCTATGCTAGCTCCTGTGGTCACTAGGAAGCTAGCTAGCTCAGTTGTGCTGCATAACTGTTGCATCACGCTCAACATAGAGTCGCAGTAAAGAATGCCATCTCAGGAAATATTCATACAGTATAATCCGTTTTCACATTAAGCTTTCAGCAACCGTTGCAGTGTTTACATTTTAGGAAATCAACTGACACTCTGGATGATGTTGGGATGTAACATGCGGCCTGTCGGTCACGGGGCGATCTCTATGGGGCGAGATATATTTAGGTGTGCTAAAATGACGAGCATCAACATGTGCTGATGTCCTTGTTGAACTGCACATGTCTGGAATGCCTGTGGTAGAAACCTTTACAGGCCCAGCTGAAGACCCGGTGAATGACTGCTCCTGCTGCGGCAACCTTTCAGTGCAGTTGCATTGGAAGAAGTTTCTCTCCAATTCAAATTGTTTGTGGAAGCATTTTGCCAGCTAGTAGAAGATACGTCTCAAGTTCCCTGGTTTCCTAATAAGCTACGTCTGCTCTTGAAAGTGTTTCCGGTTGGTGGTTTGCAGTAGATGCTGCGTGTAAACTCACATCTTTGTTTCTGTTAATAGTCTAAAGGTCTAAAAAGTTTATTCTTTCAGAGGATAAGCGCTTGTTCGTCAAGTTGCTATAAAGTACAAAGTCTTTACTGACAAAGAATGTCATTGATATCACCTTTCCAGCAAGTGATTTTATAATAAAAGGGTTTATTTGCAACACCATGGATTCATTTCTCCTCCCACAGGCCCCTAGCCAGACATGAACATGGTGCAAATGAGCTACCCGTGCTAACCCCTCGTCCTTGGAAAACAATATTGAACTATTTAAAAAAGAATAAGGAAGTGCCATAAGAACCTCATGAGGGATAAGTGTAAAGGCTTTGAGCATCAAAAGCTATCAAAGACGTTGCTGATCTGCTGCTGTGTCCAACCGGTCCCTGTGTGTTTAAGCTGAAACGCGATAAAACATTCAGTACATTTGGAGTGTTTGATAATGTTTCTCTTCTTGTTTTAGTTGAAAGCAAAAAATCCCGTTGCTGAGGAACCAAAACCGGTCGTCACAGGGGATCCCGGCCCTGCGGCCTTGTCGGCGAGGTGGAGCGTGATCGTGTGCACTAGGACCTGGGAGATGGTGAACTATGCCTGGGCAGGGCGGAGCCGGGGGAAACGCCGTTGCAATGTTGGGCTGTTGTAAAAGATTTGCAGCCTTACCTCAGAGTCCAGTACTGGGCTGTTGCTGCAGCTGGAATTATTTGAATTCAACCACTCAAAGCCATTTGTTCACTTTAATGTATTTAATGTATTATTTAATACAGGCATTCACACCTGTTTACTACCTTTAGGTCACGAGGGAAGAACACTATAGGACTAACAATACAAACACTAAACACTTCCATGGTTCTGTTCCTGTCTATCTGGTATTACACAACATGTTGTATATAATTATCTTTATAATTTACCTAGAAAAAAGTGTGACAGAAAATAAAAGAAGTGAAACTGAAAATGGCGGTTTTGTTATTAAGCCTACCAAATAGTATACAAGACAGCTGACAACGGAAATAAAAAGTGATTGTTTTCTTAATAAAGTTGTTACTTTTAGTTTTTAATCGATTTGTCGACTAGTTGCAGCCCTAGTTTGATTATAAATTGATCTTAATCTTTGGTGTGTGTGTGTGTGTGTGTGTGTGTGTTAGCTCTGACTGAGGAGGATGCTGATAGGGAAAGGGAGAGTGGGCGAGGAGCACAGTCGGCTGTCATTTTGTAGAAAACTGTGAAACAGCTGTCAGAGACATATGTGGAGTTTCCATGGCAACCAGATAGGAGCTGGTGGAGAGAGAGTGGGAAAGAGAGAGAGAAAGAGAGCGAGCGAGGCCGGTTCTAGCGGGGTGATGGGATACGCTACGCTCCCCCCAAAACACAAATATATCAAATATTTTGTCAATATTTTATTTTAAAACTCCTGATTCTGATTCTTGCAGGATCTTCGTCAGCTGAACTGATGACATCATTCCCTTCACAGCACATTCCAGCTAGCCAAAAGATGACCACATCCTGTATGTAACACATGACCCGGACCCACGGCCAATCAGCAGCCAGAGAAAAACCCCTAAAACCAAGTTACAAAACTCTGAGTCCTGATGACTCAGTCGGCCTTCAGTCCTAAGCTTGTGACTCAGACCCCATGTTGGTGCTTGTGTAACACCTGAAAAACACACTTCAGGGTCTGTTGCGTAATGGGATAAGTACAGAGTGCACTTGACAGTCACTCCTGCAACATTAGCACCACTCCACTACTGAACAGAGACCAACTCATCAACCTGCAAACCAAACCATGTAAGTGATATGAAGACCCTGGTTTTACTCCCTAAGAGACGCTCTGATGAAAACAGCGCCTCTTTTTGTATTTTGTCTCACTATAATATAAACTATAATACAATGCATTTTCAATATCACACACAATACCACTCTAGCTACCGGCCACATTCCTCCCCGTCGCTCCGTCGCTCCCTGGTGCCCCGATATGAGATTCTGTTCAAATCCCTCACACCTGTAAATGCGTCTGTCTCTCGGGTCCTTATCACACATTCATAGTCACAAGAGCTCCTGTTTCACCGTTTCACCTCGCTGCCCCATGTTTCTGAAATGAGCTTTTTTTTTTTTTTTTTTTTTTACTATCCTTGAAGAACAAAAGCTACTGCGCTGTTCTCCAATAACGCCGATCTCTGAAAGCAGATTATCTTATGATGTGTTCTGTAAGATGGAGCAGGCGTCTGATGCCCCCCCCCCCCCCCCCCTTCCCCAGAGAGGAAGGGATTTGGGATTTGTATTTTCACGTGTAACAGTCTCTCTGCCCAGTGGTCCATGCAGTAACAGTGAGTAAAAAAAACGAAAACCTCTAGAGTATTCATGCATTTGTAGGCTGTTTGTATTGCAGCTCACTCACCACCTCACTGTCTCCTCGATGATGTCGGATCAGCAAGAAAATAAAGGGCTTTCATTCCCAAACAGGATGCATCAATTTTGGAAGAATTTTGCAACCATAAATTCCCGAGTCACTTTTTCAAATCCGCAGACGATCCTATCCTTTAAAACACAACTATTTTGTAAGCATGAATCATCGGTAACCCATAATGTGTTTCGCGTTTCATGCCAGGAATCATTCTGCGTGGATTTCTCACTTTTTGAATGAAACTCTTAAACTCTTGCACTCCTTATTCTTAGATTTTGCTGATAAGTACTTTAGCAGTCTCCTCAGGAAACTCAGCCCAAGGACTGAGTAACGAGATATAATTGTTCATTTGCGAGCCGTAGTGGGAAAAGACTCCCAAGAACTGCAGAGGAGTGGATGTGTTTTAATCCACTTTCTGGGTCGGCCAGATCTGGGGAATCAGCGTCATTACACACTTCTCCTTTAAATCCCTCTGGGTCTCTTCATCTTAATTGGAAAAGTCTTACACATAGAGGGAAAACATCTAAATTGAATTTCAACTTAAAATTGAACATTCTAGACCTCTGAGGGAAAATGAGTTCACAAATGTACTTTTGTTCTTTTCATTGCTCTCTCACATCCTCGACTCCCTCTCATATTAACACATAAAGCCTGAAGTCTATTGGAAGTGCGATGAGTCATTCATCAAGCTGAACCAAAGGAAGACTTTATGCAGAAGTATTAAAGCTTGGGTAAAGAGTAAAAATCCACGACGCCAGTGAAAATGATTTTCATTTTCCTGCATGATGATGCAGTCAACATTAAACAGATCGTTCCTGCATCAGAACAAGGTTCTAAATTGGGTTCCGGTTGAAAGCTATCATGACATCTTCCTCCAGCAGCTCCCTGGGCCGAGCCCCCGTTCTGTCAAACACATGACAGGTGTTTGACATGCCTTGATCCCAGCATGCTCTACTGCAGAGGAAGATCACTGTCTTCTCCTCACTAACCCCCTATGTCTCCGTCTCCCCTCTTCCCTCTGTGGTTTGTGTTTTATCATCTGGGGGTGGGGGAGGGAGGGTGGGATTTGGCCCGGTGTCGCAGTGTGAAATGTTTTCTCCGCCGCAAAGCACCCCCTGACTGCTGCTGGATCAATGTGGGGCGGCTCTGGCCCTGACTGATAAATGAAAGACAGCTAAATGTCTGGAGGGCTCACCGCCGCAGGAGAACCAGGACGCTACCGCAGCAGCAGGATGACCAGGAAACCGAACGCACAGCTGAGGGAGGAGCTTTGTCTAGCAGGTGTCTTCTGATGAGCCATATCAACACACCCCGGGGATACAATGTCCCTGGAAAAACATACATCATACGTGTAATACAAGCATCTGAACCGCAGTATGATTAAATCTTCCACAGTATCTTAACTGGATTATGTGTAAGGCGATGCTCCAGGAGAGGAAGGCTATCAGTACGGGTCCCTTCACTACGGAGGACCGATAAGAGTCTGGAGGTCCTTGTGGTGTGACTGCAGGCTGGATCTATATGCACCGATCAATAAGGGAGGGTGGATATTCAGTGGAGTGAGGGGGGAATAAAGGTTTTTTTCCCCTCCTATACAGATGGACACACACACACACACACACACACGGCAATTTAAGGTGGTTTGCAATGAGCAGCTCTATCGGTGTAAAAAAAGATATATCAGATGTGAGATGCAAACATATGCAGTCCACCGGGGGGGTCAGAGTTAACCAGCTGACCCTGGATCAGGTAGGGGGGGGGTCAGTGTCTCAGTCAGGGATAGACGCGTTGGATGTTGTGGGGCTCTCTTCTGTGACATTCAGGTTACGGGGCGGGCTCTCAAACCAACACACTGCAGCATTTGGTCAAACTGAGTCGTCTTCAGGCGATAGAAATCATTCCTACCGGCTCAACCAACAACCAGGTTTGCCAGGAAGCACCGCCTCGGTAATAACGCGCCCGCGTGTGCGATATTTCACACCATTATTCTGCCGTGAGGGGAAGACATGATGGAAATTGATCGCGGATTCTCCGGCTCTCAAGGGCAACAGCTGCTGCCGCTCTACTGGTGTCTCGCTTTGATGAAGTTAAGAGATGAGTTTGGGGAAAAAGCAATTTCGCCAAATGTCACAACGCAAGTGAGCCACATGTTTGCATATGACAGATAGAAATGGAGATGGGGGGGGGGGGTGCGGGATGGTACGCTCTCTCTCTCTGGTATTGGTTTTCTTTCACCTTAACTCTTCCACATCCTCTCTGACCCGCCGCTTATTTCCCGCCGCCTTTCAATTTCTTCAGCTTTCGGGTTTTTCCATTTTCCTTCTTTTCACCCCCTCCTCTTTTCTCCATCCTGTTTCTCTTTATTTCCTTCTCCTCCATCTGATTTCCTGCCAACGGAAACCGATAAGAGAGAAAATGCCTGTGTGTGCATGTGTGTGTGTGCGTGTGCGTGTGTGTGTGTGTGTGTGTGTGTGTGTGTGTGTGTGTGTGTGTGTGATATCTCTGATTACCTGGCTGCTTCATCAGCAGAGTGAGTTTCTTCTCTATCTCTGAATCGGATCCTGGCGCCAGCTTCCAAAAAACAGCCTTTAATTAGGACATACTCTCTCGCTCTCTCTCTCTCTCTCCCTTCCTCCATCCCTCTCTCTCTCACTCTCTAACTCTCTAGCTTTCTCTTGCTTTCTCTGTCTCACACACACACACACACACACACACACACACAGAAGCACGTTGACAAAATGTATTTTCGATCTATTTTCCCCAGTAATTCGTCATCATCTGAGGGACACGGTGCTGAAAATTGAAAAGAAAACTAATTACTTGACGATGAAGACGAGGAGGACGTTAAACCTATCCGTCACCCCCCCCCCCCCCCCCCCCCCCTCCCCCCCCGGGTGATGTTTGGACACAGTCTATCACACCCATTTCACAGCTTCACACTTCAAGGGGAGATCGGCAGGGATAAAGGCGTAACGAGACAAGAAAATAATCAACAATTCATCAAGAGGAGTCTTTCTGCTTCTTCGTATCTGATTTAGAGAATCTGATGGAATCTCTTCTAACGCAGCCGGGGGATCCCTGGGGAGCGGGATGAGCTCTCACACATTCCTCCGCTGTTTTTTTTTTTCGAGATTTCCCGTGGAGGCCAGGTTTTTTTTCCAGGTTTGGTTAGCTTGGCAAACCCCGACGAGGCGACCGCTAATCCAAATCCCCTTTCCCCCCCTAAATGCCTCCACTACCCCGTCTCCACCAGACCGGCCCACAGGCCTCCGCTGCAACAAACACGTTTACACATTTTCTCTGCTCTCAAAATGATTCTGTGGTGTGAAGGGGAAAAAACAAAACAGAAATGTTCCCACATGACTCTGGGGAGGGTACAAGCCTGAGGCAAACATTTTCACTCCGTACAAATGGAGAGGGAGTGCAGGCTCGAGACAGGAAACCGTGCTCTGTAATCTCACAGCAGCCCGGCCAGTCAGGAAGCAGCATGTGCTGATGTACCCAGCTGGCTGAGACGGACTCGCACGCCCTCGGTGAGCGAGAGACGCTGCGTGGAAGTGAGAGGAAAACGAAGCTTTCAGATCGTCCCCGTGACTAAATGAGACCGTGAGCTCACCACCCTCCCCCCCCCGCGACAAAAGCCAACGGTACAGCCGTACATGCCGGTCTGGTGCCAGTCCGGTGCCACGGCTGAGCCTGGGTGGTAATTGGGCATTAGGCGGTAAGGGGGGGGGGGGGGGATAGGGGGGCTGATTCATGCCTTGCCAAGGAACCCCCAGTTTCAGTCTGGCAGTTGCGATGGCGCACCGGCTGCTACCCACGGACCCCAGCTGAACCGCGGGCTGGCAGCCCCAGGGCGTGGAGAGATTAGCACGGTGACCTGCGATGGCCGCCGGCGGAGGCTGACGCAGACGCATCACAGACAGCTGGGGAGACGACGAGGTGAGACGGGAGACGACGTGGTGAGACGGGAGACGGTGGGGAGGGGAGAGAAGAGCTACACCCCTTTAGAGGAGCGATTTAAATCCTCTCTGTCCTGGGAGTGCAGTGAATATAAGTGTGTGTGTGTGTGTGTGTGTGTGTGTGTGTGTGTGTGTCTTTATTGGGAGCCAGGCTGCAGCCCTGCGTAAAGCCTGAGAGAAGATATGATTTATTTGCCTGAGAAAAGCTCCCTCATTCTGGAGGACCAACCACAGAAACCCTGATGCAGAATCTCTTTGGAATGAGGCGCACAAACACACAAACTCACACACACACACACACACACACACACACATACACACACACACACACACACACACCTTCTTTGTCGTCGTGGCGAACGATGGCGTCCCGCGTGGCGTCGGCGAGGCCGAAGCGAACGCGGTGCCTCTTGCGGTGACCCAGCGGGGGGGCCGCCGCCACCCAGGGCCTTGGCCCCGCCCTGCTGCCGCTGGACGCTCCTCTCCCTGTCGTAGTACGCCCGGATCTGGTCGCAGCGCATCCTCCGGACCAGACGCTGGCGCTGGCCCACCGGGAGAGACTCCAGCAGACACTGGTCGATCTCCATGTTCTGGCGGAAGACGTTACATATCTGGAAACAACCTGGAGGCAGACGGAGAGAGAGGAGAAGACATTCATGAGGAGTCTCCTCCTGTTTGTTTGGTTTTTTTGGGGGGTTTTTAGCCTTTATTTAACCAGAGGATAATCACACTGTGATTTGCTTCTCTTTTACAGGTGACCAAGAAAGCAGCACATATAGTTGAAACAGATAAACAGATCAAACAGATAAAACACACAATATAAAAACATCAAGGGGGCTGAGCAGAACATAAAGCAGCTCATTGTCAACTCCATGCACCAAGTACAAGGACACTCAAAAACATGTACATGTCGATGACAGCAGCTCTGAATTTGATTTTAAAACTGTCAATGGATATGAGGTGATCCAGTTTCAGGTCCTTTTGCAACGTGTTCCAAGATGAGGGGGCAGCACATCGAAAAGCCCTTTTCACTGTAGTCAGATTTCCTGTGTGGAACGTTGTAAAGTATGTGGCTTTGTGATGGTAAACTGTCGTGACTATGACTCTGTAAAGTGAGTAACGTGCCTAAGTATGTTGGTAGCTGACCCAGGATCACGTTATACAGAAATAAGTAGAAATGGATTTGTCTCCTTATTGTAAGTGATGTCCAACCTGCTAACTGGTACAAAGAACAAAGGTGTATGAGGTATTTAGCTCCATGGTACAGCGTGTCTAATGAATGTAGGCAAGAATTCGAAGCATGCATGTACAGGGACGTCACCGTAATCCAGCGAGGGTAGAAAAAGTGGCTGATTGTGGCTTGTTCATGTCATGATCATCCTCGACCCCCGCCCTCTCTGCCCCACGCCGACCACATCACCAAACCTGCCTTCTTTCACCTCAGGAACATCGCACGCACTCCGGCCCTCCCCGTCCTCTGCTGCTACCGAAATTCTCATCCATCACCTCCAGACTGGACCACCGCAACAGCATCTTCTACGGCTCACCCAACAAAACCCTCAATAAACTCCAATACGTCCAGAACTCTGCTGCCCGACCGCTCGCCTCCACCTCCCCCCGCCGTGACCACATCACCCCCCCGGTCCTCCACGACCTCCACCTCCCGCCGCCGTGACCACATCACCCCCCCGGTCCTCTACGACCTCCCCCGGCTCCCGCTCAAATACAGGATTGACTTCAAAATATTACTCGCCACCTACAAAGCCCTAAATAACCTGGCCCCTCCCTACCTCTCAGACCTCCTCCCCCGATGCAAACCCTCTCAAGACCATCAG
>JAXDDW010000090.1:992500-995000 GCA_034670385.1 Hoplostethus mediterraneus
TGTGTGTTTCTCCTCCTCCTCCTCCTCCTCCTCCTCACCCTCACCCCTCTCTGCTGTGTGACTGGAGCTGAGCCATCCTCTGGAGTGGGTGCAGTGAACTGAGATGCTGCGCTCTCAGGCAGCCGTGAGTCTGAGTGCCGACCCGCCTGCTGCTCACCGCAGTTCATCACCCCCATGAACGCTCAAGCTCATCCTTACAAGGACCTTCCACGGACTACATTCATTCCCTAACCCTCACCACTACACGCCGAACCCTAACTTAAACTAAGTCGACTGTATTGTGAGTAGCAGGTTGGGCGCATGAGTCGAAGCAGCTTGGCCAGTGATGCAGGGACAGTAGAGGAACAATAGAGTCCTCACCGCAGGGAGCCGGCTAGCACTGGCACAGGCGAGGCTGACTGCAGAGCGATGGGGAGCTGTCACGTACGTTCGCCCGATCTGTCTCCGCTGAAGGTCTGGTGGTGAACTGAACTGGTCTGGTGGGGAACTGGTCTGGTGGGGAACTGGTCTGGTGGTGAACGGTGAGAGTTTCTTGTGAAGAGGAAGAGAGGCGGAGCTTCATGAAGAAATCACTACAGACCAGATCATAGTTTTTATTCAAAATTGCTGTTTGATACTGAGCCGGGAAGTACAAGGCTCAGATGATAGTACAAGTACACGAACGCTGTCAGTTTCACCTCCAGGCAGGTAGGTGGGTGTGTGTGTGTGTGTGTGTGTGTGTGTGTGTGTGTGTGTGTGTGTGTGTGTGTGTGTGTGTGTGTGTGTGTGTGTGTAGGAATTTGTTACAGGCAGAAAAACCAGACAATATTGAGAAAATAGACACAAGTAAGCAGCAGTTGGCTGTTGAATAAGAATAAAGTATCATTTACTAAGGGAATACCGTGTGTGTGTGTGTGTGTGTGTGTGTGTGTGTGTGTGTGTGTGTGTGTGTGTGTAGGTGTGTGTGCCAGACTGTACAGCCCAACACAAAATGAGGATGTATGAACCAGTGGTGAACTCACACTGCACCCACTTTCTCTCTCTGTCTCTCTCTCTCTCCCTCTCTCTCTCTGTCTCTCTCTCTCTCCCTCTCTCTCTCTCCCTCTCTCTCTCCCCCTCTCTCCCTCTCTCTCTCTCTCTCTCTCTCTCTCTCCTGTATTCATCCCTCTATCTGAGCCTTTGATCCTTCAGTCCGTGACTACAAACAAACATCGAGCTGCATCTCTTTCTTGGTCTGACCTTCTTTTTCATCTTTTTCATCTTTTTCATCTTTTTCCAGTCTGTCTTCTCATCCCTCCTCTTCTTCGTCCTTCCTCTCTCTATGACCACAAGTCTAAATCCCTGTGCTTCGTTTCCTCTCGACACCAGTTGTTGTTGTAGTAGAACACAGGAACTGCTCATAACTGGATTTATGGGGGGGAGATACACAAAATGAATTTCTCATTCAGCTGCCTCCCACTCCATCTCCTCAACACACACACACACACACACACACACACACACACACCTACATACACAATCTCTCTCATTCTGTCTGGGAACCTTATGAATCAGCCGTTAAACATGCAGTCAGTGACACAGCCCATAAACTCCCATCTAATCCCAGTAATACAGCGCATGACAGATGTCACACAAGCTGGCATGTTGATGCTGACTGGTGTCACCCGCAAGACAGACTGGTGGTTAAGGTGTCTGCGGGTTTGGGGAGGGGGGGGGGGGGGGGGGGGGATTCTGGATCTGTATGAGAAGAGCTGAATTGAATGATGAAATTTCGCCACAAAAAAGAAAGAGAAAAACATCCTGTCGGGTGGTGTTTTCATCTCCATGCTCCACCTGACAAATGCTTCATTTTCATTGCACAACAGTTCAAAAGTGTCTTTGGGTGTGTCAGTACAACATCTGACCTCCCAGCATCGTCCCCAGACGTACCCGCTGTCTCTCCCATGTGTACAGGAAGTGGCCCATCGTGGTTTTATGGTTAGTTGGTGCACTACAATACGGCCAAGTGCATTTCTTTGTTTTCATCTTTGTAAGAAAAGCATGAAATCTGGCCAACATTAGCTGACACTAATGAACTAATTTGCCCAACACTAATCAATTCTTGAAAGAGTCTTTTCATTTTTCACGTGGATGTTTTTTACATTTAGGAAGCCTGTGTATTTGATTCAACCCGGCTGATTTCTCATTTTATTAAAAGTATGCATCAGATTGTCTGGACTACAGCGGACACCAGCGAGTGTGATGACGTGCTGTGAATGGAGAGATGAAAGTGAAAGTGAATGAGATGCTGGGGAAGGAGCGATGGGAGTGAGAATGAAGGGCAAAGGGGCTGAATGAGTCTAGGACGAGATGGACGGAGCAGAGAGAGAGAGAGAGAGAGAGAGAGAGAGAGAGAGAGAGAGGGATGCTGTTCCTCTCCCATCCCCTGGCTGTCAGGTATTGATTGAATGTGGAATATCCCGTACAGGCTCCAGCTAATAACACTGACAGCACTGCAGGTAGCTGGTAAATTAGAAGAGTG
>JAXDDW010000090.1:1000000-1075000 GCA_034670385.1 Hoplostethus mediterraneus
GCATCTATCTGTAACCAGCATCTATCTGTTAGTATGGCACGAACAAAGAGGCTCTTTACAAGTAAACATGGACACGTCAGCATTTATGTGACCACTTCTTCAATGTAAACGGCCTGAGTCATCCCGGGAGCGGTTAGTTATAGCAGATGTTAGCAAATCTGAATTGCTAGGTTTCACTGTGAGGCACAACAAGGGCTTCGAGATACACGCAGCCTAGACCTCATGACTAATATTGTGGTGGCTCTTCGCTAGCTAGCCAGCGAGAGTGTGTTGGATGAAAAAAAAAAAGTGTGATGAGTAGAGTGAGTTTAAAATATTTATGGCCCAATGCAACCGAAACAGTCATCTGAAACAAATGAACAAATATCCTTCGGCAATGCAAAGACCAACAACCTGGGAACACAACACTAAAAAGGCGGCTGCTCAACGTCTACAAGCCTGAATCTGCCCCGAGTGTAGCTGTGTCTGTGTTGAGGCTGTGTTGAGGCTGGCCCCTCCGACCGCCGTTCGCTGCTGGTGTCACGATGGTTTTCTGGACAACATGCTGCTGAGGTGACAGGAGTGACATGGCTGATGTCACCCTGCACCTGGCACCCCTGCTGTTCCACGCCTGTTTCGTTACACAGGATTAGACGGCTCAGTAAGTGCTGCTTCCCTCCCTCTTCCTTGACAGCGTCACGCACACGCTTGTAGGTGTGCGAGTGCGTGTTCGTGCCGACGTGTGGGTTGTAACACGGGAACACTGTTTAGTACTTCTTTCTGTGTGTTTTTCATGGGTCTGTGAGGATGGGAGCTCTGCTAAAGGATTGATATTTTCTCCTCGGCTGAGATGAGGGAGAGTGAGTTTTTCCTATCAAAGCGTACAACGCTCCAGAGCACAGTGAGGAAAAAAAAAAAAAACCTTCCTCCATTTGCTCTGCTCTCAGAAACCAATCTAGCAGAGCACAAACTAGAAACACTATTGACTCAGGAAGGATTCATGCTAATGGAAGGTAACAAGCCTTCATGTATACGATCATGTGTACATACAGGCATAGGCACAGACATGCACACACACAGACTTTAAAGGAATGCACTGATGATTTTAACTTCCCACGACCACCAAACCTATTTTTACCATATCTGCAGTCTCGTTATGAATTGGGACAGGTCCCCTTTAATAGAGGTCAGCGGGGTCGCGATTAAAAATAAGCATCACCTCTGAAACAGACGCATCCTTGTGACAGACAGCATGAGAGGAGTACAAGCTCAGAGCTGTCACTTTACAAGCGAATGATTTGTTTTTGTTCTTCAACTTCTTGGCTACTTCTTTCCCGTTCTTGGCTCGTTCCCCAGTTCCCTGCAAAGATTGTGTACAGCGTCGGTGAACTGACAACAAGGGGACTTTTTGATGAGATTTTGAGCTGGAATGGGATCCTACGAGCGCCGGAAAGCTACTCTGTGACTGCTCTGGTGCACTGGACCACAGTCAGGGTCGGTCTGAAGAAGCAGGGAAGGATGTAGAGATGAATACAAAAATGCAATTACCAGTTTTCCTTTAAGTCCACAGATCTCTGTTTGTACATGTGAAATCTGTTTTAATCACCCCATAGGCTGGCTTACACCATAATCCCACCATCCGCTCCAAAACACCAGCTCAGAACAGCAGGCAGTAGCATATATATTATTCATAATACTACTTAATAGCCTCCTAACGATGTTTGGGTATTGGTCGATTTCCAAGTTGGATCTTTGCCAGTAAGGAATTAAACTTACCTCTGCATTATGTCGCAGCGGCAAGAAACAAAATGAGAACTGCGAGCTGATTTAAAGGTTCTCTTTGGTCCAGGTTTTTATCGAGGGAATGCTGACTGACTCTTTTTCAACAACACCAAAAAAGTTAAAGACGTTCACACCGAGCGGAGCCGCCCCAGTACAACCACAGTCTTCTACAGTCGACCACTGAGGGGTTAGGTGCCTTTGTTCAAGGATGTTAAACCATTTCAGATGTACACATAAACCTGCGCCGGTGTTGAATCAGCGCTACCAAATATCACGCTAATGGAGAACGAAGACAAAAACCAGTGGAACAGGCAAGAACGGCGTACATGTCAAAATTGTACATGGCTCAACAACAGTGATTTACAAGCCAAGTGGCACTTTCAACCACTCACGGGTGATGATGGAATGGGCGTGGCTACAGAATCACAAATCCCCTTTCAGTGTGACGTTCAACTACAGCTATTATGGTACATGAATGTACTCACGGCTACGGCAAGCACTCGGCAGCTAGGGCAAAACACTCATCGACACGCAGTCAGATGTGGTGAAGAGCACCAGAAGACTCCAGAGCTCCTGAATTCCCACACCTCAGTGGAAACGTCAGAGGAGCCAATTAGATGTGATCTGCATGTCAGGGAAGATGGGGGAGGGGGCGGGGCCTGAGGGGGGCCAATGAAGACAGGCGGGCTGGAGTGAAGCTGAATGTTTGATAAAGACTCACAGAAAACAGAAAAGAGATGGCAGCTCCGAGTGGAAGTTGAGCGAGGAGGGTAGAGGAAGCGGGTGTGATTTTACTGAGAGTCTTCCATTAAAGCAGCAGTCGGATTTGAGTCGGGTATCTTCCCGTATGTGATAACTTTGTAAATTATTTACCAGCATCGCTGCGTCTCTAGGAATAACTGAAGAGCATCCACTGACAATAAGCCTGAGGTACAAGTGCAGTTATCTATCCCAGATCGTGGCATACGGTGACAGCGCCTGTCAAACTTAAATCTCTGCAATTTCACACTTTCCCTGATAGCAGTCTACAGCAGGAAGGAGGAGAGAGAGAGAGAGAGAGAGAGAGAGAGAGAGAGAGAGAGAGAGAGAGAGAGAGAGAGAGAGAGAAGGAGCATCTGTAGCATCTTCCAGGGGGGAGATTGCAGCAGAGCATCAATTGGAAGGGAGGGGGGGGGGGGAACTGATGCAGCTCATTATCACTGTTGGCCAGGGGGGAGGAAGAAACAGAGAGAGAGAGAGATGAGGTGAGAGGAGAGGAGAGGAGTGATGAAGGAGGGGGAGTAAAGCAGAAGATTCAGTCGGAGTCAGGAGAATTTTAAAAGACAAATGGAGAAAACGAGTGCGAGACGGAGGACTGGCGCAACAATTAATAACTCATGAGCCGGTCGGTTTCTGTCCTCTCACACCTTCTCACCACCACCTCCCCCAAACTGTCTCCCTCTCTGTCTTTGTCTTCCCCTCACTCACCCTCTCTCCCACGCTCCCAGCTCAACGCAGCCGGCACAACGGACAGTAGGGGAGGGGAGAGGAGAGGATGCCTGCGAGCTCGGGGCCAGGAGACAATCAATAACCCAGACACACACAAAAGAACAGCACAGCCCCCTCAGCGAAGCGGCACTCCATACAGAGGCGAGCGTCTTTCACTTACCGTGCACTGTTCCCGTCTGACTGGGACTGAAAAGCATGACCGCTGCCCTGCCTGACGCACGAACACACACACACACACACACACACACACACACACACACACACACACACACACACTTGGTGACTCACGACAAGCTGAAACACCGATGCACCGTTGGAGCTGACGACTAACCCACATCCCTAGACTCTCTTACTTACACAGGCAGACAAGCAGGCAGACCATGCTGCCTATGTGATCAAGCCACGCTGACAGCTGCTCAATACACACACACACACACACACACACACACACACACACACACACTCATGAACATATACACACACACACTCAGCTGTTCCGTCATGGGCAAGGCCTGGAAAATTGAGCTCGGGCAGGACGGATGGAACAGATAGGGAGTGGTGCAAAAGTGCAGATGGAGAGAATGATGTGAAGAGAGAGAGAAGGAAGACTGGACTGCACGATTATGGCTAGAGTGATAAATAAATGATTCAAATGGTTATTAATCACTCAAGTATGAGTCTAATGATTTGAGGTTGACAAAGAGTCCTCGAGTCATGAATTACTTGAGTATATTTATTGAAGCTGAGCTCAGGAGAGATATACACACCCAGGGTAGGGTCTGCAAATCTCTGCCAGAGAACTCTCTGAACAGTGATTATTAAGAGAAAGACAGGAGGGGATAGTTTCTAAACATCTGCAAGGTTATTTACAAGCTAGACTGAACAATATGTACTGTGTTGAGGGTTTCTTGAAGGTTTGTTGAAGACATCATTTCTTCCACAAGGAACAAAACTTTGACTATTTTCAACTACAGCAGGCGGGAGAGTGAAGGAGAGATAAAGCCAGAATAGAAAGATGGAGCTTAAAGGGTAATTCCAGGATTTTTCAACCCGGTCTCTATGTCCACAAAATCGCCTAGTTTACCGCATAATAGATCCCCTGAAGTTTGGGAGCTGCTCCGGTCCATCGGCTCAACCGGCAGTCGCGTAACGGGGCTCAATGGCGGTAACGTAATCCGTAAGGGCAAATTCGGGCCGGTCAAAGTACGTCCACTAAAAGTGCTTGTTTTTGTCACTGACAGGCTCAGATTGTTATTCGTGTGTCTGACAACATTACTGAAAGGATCGCTACAGAAACAACAACTCTGAACTCTGAACGCTCAACTCTGACAAAGCTGTTTAATGAAAGCAAGAGGATTCACTCGTTGTCGGATAGAGGACGGTTGTTTACACGATCCTCATCTTGCAACAGTGAATCCTCCTGCTTTCATAAAACAGCTTTGTCAGAGTTGAGCGTTCGGAGTTCAGAGTTGTTGTTAAAAAAAGGTCTATTTCTGGTTAAAAACGGTCTATTTCTGTAGCGATCCTTTCGGAAATGTTGTCAGACACACGAATAACAATCTGAGCCCGTCAGTGACAAAAACAAGCACTTTTAGTGGACGTACTTTAGTGCCCTCACGGATTACGTTACCGCCATTGAGCCGCCGTTACGCGACTGCCGGTTGAGCCGATGGACCGGAGCAGCTCCCAAACTTCGGGGATCTATTATGCGGTAAACTAGGCGATTTTGTGGACATAGAGACCAGGTTGAAAAATCCCGGAATTACCCTTTAAGAGAGAAAGAGACAGAGTAAGAGTAAGTTAGAAGAGGAACGAGGGCGAGAGAGACTCTAAGGTGTGAAAGAGAGCGAGGGAGAGCTAGTCTGTTGATCCTGTAGATCAGTGGAGGATTGATCTAATCTGTCGGAGTATGGCCAAGTAGTCCCTCCCTGCAAACAGGAAGTGACATTAAAAGTCCACACGGTAATGCCAGTGATCAACCCTGACCCGTTCACTCCAGCGCCCATACAAGGTAGACCTACATGGAACTACAATCCTCCACAGTGTTGAGTGTGGGCATGTGTGTATAAACGTGTGAGTGTTTGAGTCCAGCCACTCCATCTGACCACAGCCTTGATAACCAGCTGACTCCATCACACACACACACACACACACACACACACACACACACACACACACACACACACACACACACACAAAAGCCCTACCCAGCTGACTTCAGCATGGTGTAAACACAACACATCACGTCGCTTGGCAACCCCCCTTAAAACACCTCCTCCTTCCCAGTAGGCTTGGCGAGAGGACGAGAGAAGGAGAGCGAGCAGAGAAAGAGAGAGAGAGAGAGAGAGAGAGAGAGAGAAAGAATTAACTTCATTACGTTGTGATGTGAGCAAACGAGCAATCCAGCGGGAACGTACCGATGGAAGTAGGTTTTAAAAATAGAAGAACGCTAACAAGGAGAAGAGAGGCTCAGCTTCAGTTTCAGATCGTTTACTTACGACTTTGCGGCTCCACTGAAAATCCAGTGTGTGTTCAGTTGTGTGTCTTTCTACAGAGCAGCTCTGCACTGAGAGTGGACAGTGGGCAGAGAGGGGTGGGCAGAGAGAGAGAGAGAGAGAGAGAGAGAGAGATTGGACCTGGCATGGCACTACACTACTGACCCATTTGTGCCCCCGACCATGCCATCCAATAAGCTGGGAGTCCTTCACTCCGCCGGCTTTACTCACTTGACTTAAAGACACATGAGCACCACTGAGTCCCTTTAACTTCCACCTTCATTTTCTATCGCAAAATTGCACACACACACACACACACACACACACACACACACACATACACACCTATCACTCTCCTTCAGCTTCAAATTAAAGTGTCTGAAACGGCCTCATGTATATTCATCCATCCCCCCCCCTCCTATTCATAATGGATGCCCTGAGCCTCGGGACCAGGCTGAGCCCTCTGTCATCTCCAGCACACCTCCACAGACTCCTCCAGACTCACAGCAACACCACCGTCTGACCTTGGGGAATAAACAAGTCTGAAGCTCAGCGCTGAGGGATGTCAGGGAGCGTTTTGCACGAGGTAACTGAAGTCCGATCCGCCGTTTCATCCTCTGGCGGCAGTGAAAATGATCCTGTCTTGAAACAAAACGTTCTACCTTTTCTCTTTGGCTCTAACGTCTTTGACTAGAACCGTTGCGCCTCGTCCTTGTTTTGCTTGTAACGCCTGTGATCTTTATAATCGCGCCCCGCGCTTTGTAAGTCGCTCCAGATAACATCAGCCAAATGGATGAATGCAAAATGGTAAAATGGAAATGTGTGTGACTCTCACGGTGCCCGCCACACATGCCCCGTCTGGGCCGGCTGCACTGCCCTCGGCATCGTTAGGAGTGTGGTGTCTCGCTTGAGGCCACAGGAAAAGATAGTGATACCAGCCATCACCTCAAAATCCAACCACACTGAAACAGATGAGACAGATCCGTAGACCAATGACCAATCAGAGTGCTGGGTGATGCTTTCCATATCTAGCCTAAATATTGATCCCCTGATCCCTACCGTCATCTGGTCCCCATGCAGGATGCTGGCCAAAGAGAACAGACTGAAGAGATCCTCCACCCCAACTCTGACTGCCGGTCCCCCTGGGGTCAAATCAGGTCAACTCTATCATTAATCACATGAGCAGATGAATGAGTGAACTCACAGCAGGGTGGCTTAGTAGGGAGACCGCCCGCCCTTAAACCAGATCAACCCAGGTTCAAGCTCCAATGTCTGCTGAAGTGCCCTCGAGCAAGACACTGCATCCCTAGCAGGGTGCTGTTCAGTGACTGACCCCGACCTCTGACCTCCTGGTGGAGCGAGGGGAAGACAAAAAAAAGAATTTCCCATTGGGGATCAATAAAGTATCACACTATTACTGAAATCACCAGGACACCGAGCTGTTAAGACCACAGGTCTGTGTCAACTCACACACACTCAACACAATCTCAACGCTGTGAGTACAAAAGTGCAACAACCTCGACACGTTGGTGGGAGCAGGAATCTCTCCACATGCATGGTACTGAAATCACTCTTGCACAATCAGCTTTCCATCCCCTACCACACATGCACCCACATGCCTCAACGCCGAAGCATTTCACGGTGTATATTTAGACCCCTGACAACTGCACGGCACATCTGCCTTCCCTTGGCAAGCGCTGCACCGACTTCCATGCACGTTAACACACTAACACTCTCTCTCTCTCTCTCTCTCTCTCTCTCTCTCTCTCTCTCTCTCTCTCTCGCTTCGCCTCGCATGTCGTCAGAGACCTGGAAAACACTTGACAGAGAGAAAACCCACAGCGACACCCTTCATCACCCAAGTCACAAAAAGCAGCATTTACCTTGGTAAGAAAGGACGGGAGGAAGAGAGGAGAGGAAGAGAGGAAGCCCAGAGCCTTACCGGTGAGAGCCCGTCCACAGGTGGGGGGGGGAGACGGGGGAGAACAGGGGGGAGAGAGGAGGGAACACGTCTGGTCCGCCGAAACCCAGCGAGTGCCCGCCTCCCCCGTGCTGCCTCCACCAAATCAATTTCACACTCCCTCACCTCCCCGCCGCTGTGATGTCATTCATTCATCCGTTTCCCCGTAGCCATGGCAACACTGCCGCTTGGAGCAGTTCATTTCTCTCTCTTTCAGTGTCCCTCCCCCTCTTCTGACCCCACCTACCCCAGCCCACTTACTCCATCTAAGGGGTACAGTTACACCCCCCCCTCCCCCGGTTCTGTCCCGTCCCGGGGCTGGTGTAGGAAGGAAGGAGCAGGAAGGGGAGGGGCCAGCAAAAAAGGGGGAGGGGCCTCACTTCACCTCATGTAGCAGTGAAGAGTTTGTGGTTACATAGGGAGACTTTTATTCTCAAGTCAGAATGGAAGACAAAGAGAGACCGGGCACACACACACACACACACACACACACACACACACACACACACACACACACACACACAAAGCTTCCATATGGGATTTGAAATACTGATGCGCAGATGCACACACACCCACACAAGCACAAAATACTTGCAAGCATGTACCCAGCAAGACACACAAACCTGCAAATACACACACACACACACACACACACACACACACACACACACACACACACACACACACACCTCCAGAGGCCCTGCAGAGCGGCAGGTCAGTCCGGTCCAGGTAAAGACCAGATCATCATCATCATCCTCATGTTGACCTTGGGGGGAGAGGGGGAGGGCACCCCCGCTTATTGAGAGACAAATCAAACAAAGACACGTACTTACACACCCCGCCTCCCCGTCTGGAGCCTCCCCCCTTTATTCAATTACCAGCCGTCCTCTCCCCCCTCTCCCCCCTCAGCCCTCTCCCCCCACCCTCCCACTCCTCATTACCTTGTATCTACATATCCCACACCTACCTACAGCGTGTCGCCCTGATGTCTTCATATTTTTAGATAACAAACCACCTCTTCTCTGCCTTTGTTTCCCCCTCTCCTTACACCCCTCCTCCCTCCCTCCCTCCCTCCCTCCCTCGCCCCACCACCTCCCTCGCGCCTTCGCCTGCAGGCCTGAGTGGTTTCAATGAAGAGTATTCAATCAAACGGAGGAGGAGGAACAGATAGAAAAAAGAAAAGGGAGAGAGAGGCACAGAGAGGAGAGGAGAAACATCCAAACACAACTGTGGGAGTGGGACAAAGGTAGGGAGGTATCAATCCCCCGTGTGTGTGTGTGTGTGTGTGTGTGTGTGTGTGTGTGTGTGTGGATGAAGGACAAGCAGACAGAGAAAAGGGAGAGGGAGGGGGAGGTAAGGAAGACACCAGGGCTCTCCTCTCAGTCTGTCACGTCTCGTCGCACTTCCTTTTTTTATTGGCTTCTCTTCCAAAATCCCTCCATCTGTCTGGATCAATCTCTACACTCCCCCACATCTCTCTCTCTCTCTCTCTCTCTCTCTCTCTCTCTCTCTCTCTCTCTCTCTCTCCCGACCACCATTAATCAATCCGTCTGTGACAGATCCCGTGCGATCGCTGACTGGCTCACAGCTCCCTCTCACTTCCTGTCACTGCCTTCGCGCGAAGACTCACACCGAGACTCCAAACGACGCCGAGAGTCGCTAATCTTAGACGCAGTGATGCTAATCGTCTCTCGAGATACGCTAGCTCTGCAACGTTAGCTCTGCAACGTTAGCTCTGCAACGTTAGCTCTGCAACGCTAGCTCTGCAACGTTAGCTCTGCAACGTTAGCTCTGCAACGTTAGCTCTGCAACGCTAGCTCTGCAACGCTACAGCGGAGGAAGCGTGTGCTGCGGGAGTCCATCTGAGAGGAGAGCTCAGCCTCCGGGCGGTGGGAGGCCAGTCAGTAAAGGTCAGGAGTCTGGAGAGGAGGAGGTGGGAGTAAAGAGGAGAGAGAGGTTCAGGGCTGAGTGGGCATTTAACCTTGGTGTGGAGGTATGAAGCTACAGGACTGCTGGTTGAGATCACGCACACACACACACACACACACACACACCAGGAGACCTCTAATCCAACACTAAAAGAAGCTGCTTCCTCGGTAAGGAAGTGAGGCGTCGCTTCCCCAGACATGATCTCTCTCTCTCTTCTCAACGCTTATCTGGCACTTACAGAAATGAGCGGAGAACGGGTGGAGGTGGCGGCAGCTCTTTATCTCCCCTTCATCCACACCTCCTTCCCTCCCTCTCTCCATCACTTCATCTATCCTTTCCATTTAAAGCCTGAAAACAAAAACAACCCTCAACCCGCTAACTCCTCCTCCCCGCCTCCCACTCTTCTAGCCGTCCTCCATCTCTCGTCCTCTCTGCGGGAGTTTATCATCATCATCATCATCGCCGACACATCATCATATCATAGCATTGTCTGAAGGGGGGGTGGGGGGGTAAATCATGCCCCATTAAGCTTTGACCTAATTTGATTAGGGTCGAACGCGAGAGACGACATGTTTGAGATCACGCACCGACACATCACAGCCAGCCGTCGTCTTTCATCTTCGGGGTGAACTCCCCCCGCGGCGCCCGGCTGGATCAAAGCGGGTTTTCTTTAAAAGGGAATGCTGAACTGTTCCTGTTCTGATCATCAGACGGGGCTCTCGCTCTCGCCGCTGTAACGTGCACTGTTTACATCTCACATCGGCCCGCAGTGGTGGAATGAACTCCCCACCGATGTCAGGACAGCTGAGTCTCTGCAGGCTGAAAACCCACCTAGAAACACTACCCTGACCCTTCCTCTTCTAGAAACACTACCCTGACCCTTCCTCTTAGCCTTGCCTATTTGTCATCAATTATTTGTATGAGATCTTGTTTATTTGATTTTCTTATTTGTCTCATTTGTTTAAGATAAAGTAGGTATCTAACTAATTGCACTCTTACCTTAACACTAGTTCTGCTCTTAGTTGCTTGTTTATGAAGGAAATGCACTTATGATTTCTGGTGACTAGTAGTTCTCTACCTATGTTGAATACACTTATTGTAAATCACTTTGCATAAAAGCTTCTGTTAAATGACTGTAATGTAATGTAATGTTTAGTTGCAGGCAGCAGAGCTCCATATTAAGACCTGGTGGGCGGACAAGTGTCGGCGAGTCGTGACGGGAGCGTTGCGTTTGGTGAACCTGCCCTCACACTTTCTCATCTCTCTCTCTCTCTCTCTCTCTCTCTCTCACTCACTCACTCACCCCTCCTCCTCCCTTCCATCCTCCTATTCCTTCTCTCTCCCCGACAAACACTCCTGCCACGACATCCTGAAATTCAATTCTCACCTGTCCCCCCCACACAGGCGTAAAATACAGCTCAGCCCAGCTCTCCCGGCGTGCCAGGACAGGACACACACACACACACACACACACACACACACACACATGCACAAATCCACCCAGGATCTGTCCTGCCTGGCCCAGACATTGACCCAGTCGCTGCCCCCAGCTGACACAGTCTCCCATAATAGCCCCGGGGGGAAGGAAGCAAAGTTTGCAAGGCCACCATCAGTCACATGCCGGCGGCAGCACGCCAACAACACAGTGAGGAAGTCCTGTATGGAGCTGTGGTGGTCCACAGGGAAGACCACTGTCATGTCGGGTTGGGTCCACCTTTGTGCTAACCTGTTTAAAATGGGTTTGCTTTGATGACATTCTACTCAACAGAGGAAAGACCAGAGTCAGGATGAAGCCCCACCACCTGTCAGTCGCTTTAGCTGCTGTTGGAAAAGGCCGACTCCCCTCGTCCCAGAGGGCCGAGCGCACGCATAAGAAAGGTCTTGGATTTCATCTTCAGATCATTTTTTTCCCAACTTGTCCATACACCTGATTGATAGAAGAAGGACTCCCGCCTGAATAGAGCTGTGGATGCGCTTTCTATTCATAACCTGTAAGCGCTTCTGCGTTGACTTGCTCGCGCTCGACACGGCGGCTGTGATCGTCTCGGTGTTTTTATTACCTCTCCAGCCCCGTAGCTTTCACATGTCCAGTTCAACCGTTAGAAACGAGACGTGTTGCTGTGTGATTCTGACTTGCACCCGTCACATTTGTTTGTGTGACATTTCAACGTGGCACATGAACGGTACCCAGCTTCACCCCCCCGCTCCCTCTTCTGTCTGCCCTGTCAGCTGTCAGCCTTCTGATGTCAGGCATATGAAATGGATCCATCTCTTTGGTGTCAGTGTGTGTGTGTGTGTGTGTGTGTGTGTGTGTGTGCATTTTTCTGGGTGGGGGGGGGGTCCCCTAAAGGACTTGTACAGGAAATCCAGTAAGCGTGGTAACCCGGGCCAGTCCAGCCTAAGAATAGACCGACTGGTAGACGAGAGCAAAGGTTAAACCTCACAAAGTTAGACAAAGGCTTTTGCCCGACGAGACGCCCGGAGTCAGAGGTGTAAGAGGAGCAAACAGGAACTCCTCCAGCTTGAAATTCCCGACGAGGAGGTTGTCTTCTCTTCGCTCTTCCTCCTACAGCCGTGATCCAACCGAACACGCCACCTATTAGACCTCCGCGAAGGACGAGCGCTCTCCTCTTTAATCATGCGTAAAAGGTCTCGTTGGAATACAGCGCTAGCCGCGGGACGCTAACATCCTAGCGCAGTGGGAGGCGCTCCTTTACATGAGTGCCACCGTGGGGAGGAGGAGGAGGAGGAGGAGGAGGAGGAGGAGGAGGAGGAGGGGTGGTGGGCAACTTTCCTTGAAACACCTCTGGAGCTGAGACGGCAGCAGATCCATCAAGGACCGTCCTCGGGGGGGGAGGGAGGGAGGGGGGGGGGGGGGGAGGAAGGGATTCATCACACAACTATCCCAAACTCACTCCTCCCCCCACCTCCTCCTCCTCCTCCTCCTCCTGCTCCTGCTCTTCGTCGTCCTGCTCCTCTGCCCCGACCGCATAAATCATCCCATAATTATCAGGGAGGGGTGTGACTAAGTCTTGAGAACATGTGGTTCAACAGCTGACCACAGCACAGGAGACTGAGCTGCAGCTTCAAGACATTCGTCTCATGCTGGTTACAGACCAGCGCAACACACAACCATGATCCATGACAGCGTGACAGGAGACAGGACCTGGTATGCATCTACTGGAACATTCAGGGGACATATATACATACATATATATATATATATATATGTATGTATATACGGTGGTGGTATTGAAGCGCTTCAGTTCAGACAGACAATGTATGATGGAGAGAGAGAGAGAGAGAGAGAGAGAGAGAGAGAGAGAGAGAGAGATGGTGATACCTCCGTGCACACCCTCACCAGTCTGGGCTGAGCAAGTGGACAGATGGGTTTACACACACACACACACACACACACACACACACACACACACACCCTGTTGAAAGGGGGTCTATGAATGAAGTGGCTGGTCTGGTCCTCCTTCTAAATCAGGTTTACCCTGATTGATTTGTTACACAGCTTTTAACAGTCACAACCCTGCATCATATCCCTCCATTACACACACACACACACACACACACACACACACACACACAGAGCGAACCGGTGGTGTGTGTGTGTGTTGGCCCTGGACCATCTGAAAGAGCCCATCTGTGAGCTCCAGTGAAACAAAGGCAGAGTTTGTTGGGGTGACAGCGCCAGAGTGATGCTCTGCTGGGGTACAGTATGTTCTCCACGCTGTCTGGCTGACTCTGTGTTTCTACGCTCTAATCTCTCTCGCTCTCTTTTGTCTCCCTCTCTTTCCTCTGTCTGTCTCTCTCTAAACACACACACACATCACACACACACACACACACACACACACACACACACCACATCACACAACCGCACAGCATCTGGGTGAAAGCCGCCCCAAGGTCCTCTGAAACTGGTACGATTCCCAACTGCCACCCAGCACCCCAAAGGCTTTTTGGAGGGGTGTGTGTGTGTGTGTGTGTGTGTGTGTGTGTGTGTGCATGTGTGTGTAATGTGCATGCCAACAAAACCCGTTTCCCTTTTTCTGCACTGCCAGCCGGCGCACGCAACATCTCAGAGCAAACAACAACAACAATAACAAAAAAAAAGAAAAACAAAGACAACGGACACTTAAGAAGAAGAAATTGTCTCGTCTGTGAAAATCACAACAACATGAATGCAGCCGGAGAGCAGAGCAGCTCCATCACAGCCGTGCACGAGCTCAAGCGCTCAAAATCAAAGTGAATTAAACGCTCATTTGGTCTCACACTCTGCCTTCAGGCCTCGCTTGATTGGTGCACGCACACACACACACACACACACACACACACACACAGATAGACAGACAGGCAGACAGACAGACAGACATGAGAACACACATGCAGGAGATAAGTGGTACCATACCTCACGGTGACATATCTCCCCCGTACGTCTCGGTGCTTTCTCTCCAGGTGGGAAGTAAAAAAAAATCCAGAGACGATCTGAAACACAGTGGGAGAGAGAGAGAGAGAGAGAGAGAGAGAGAGAGCAGCTCCCTCAGTAACAGCTATCTCTACATCTACACTCATAGGCTAAGATCCTCTGCTAACAACCCATCAGAGTCCTTCGCTCTAGAGAGAGAGAGAGAGAGAGAGAGAGGAGCGTGCGGGTATGGGTGAATAAAGGGAGGGGGGTCGCAGGGGAGAGAGAGAGAGTGAGTCAACGAGAGAGAAAGCAAGAGAGAGAGAGAGAGAGAGAGAGAGAGAGAGAGAGAGAGAGAGGTTTAGAAGTGGGAGGGAGATGGAGTCTAAATCTCTAATTACAGCTGCTTAACACAAGCCTGTAAACAGCTGGTGTGACTGGACGGGCAGACATACCGCACCGTGTTGGGCATGTGTTGATGTGTGCATGGGCACATGTGAGCTACAGTTGGTGGGGGGGGGCGGGGGGGGGCTGTCATTAATATGGTGTCTCTGATCTGCCTTCTTGAGGACCCGAGCAGAGGCATGCGCTCCCACAACCAGGAGCGCATGACTCAAGACACAAAACTGGAGAGGAAAAAAGTCCAACCGCCAAACGTTCTGGAGTTCTTCCTGCTGTCTCCTCAACTCCTCCTTTCATCCCTCCTCCCCCTTTCAACAGCCTTGTGTGTTTCTCCTCCTCTCTGTTGGTGCTGCTCTCCTCTGCTCATCAGCATGACAAAGACTAGCAGCTCGACCTGGTGCGCGTGGAGAGAGAGAGAGAGAGAGAGAGAGAGAGATATCTGTTCATACCTGTCTTCTTAAACCGGTTCTATATTTATATTGCTTTGGCAACATAGACGCACATTAACACGCCAATAAATCATATTTCTCACGACACAAAGTACAAACAAGTGGATCAGCAGACAGATATCACACCTCCCTCTGCAGCTCATATTTACAGCACACACAGGAGAAGTCCCACAGCCCCGCAACAAGAAGGGGAAGCATTTTAGCGCGACACAAAAAAACAGAGCTAAACAAATGCTTTTTGCTCTCTCTCTCTCTGTGTGTGTGTGTGTGTGTGTGTGTGTGTGTGTGTGTGTGTGTGTGTGTGTGTGTGTGTGTGTGTGTGCTCCATCTTGGAGCCATAAAGCAGAACAGAGAGTGGGAGTCAGGAGATGGGGAGGGGAGGGGAGGGGAGGGGAGGGAGGGGAGGGGAGGGAGGGAGGGGAGGCAGGGTTGTGGCAAACCAAAATCCTTCTCTCCTCTCATCCATTAGATTTTTTTCCTCTGTAATAGGCTAAAGGCCTTGAGGAAAAAGGCCAGAGAAAAGCATTATTTATAAAGATGACCTGGAACAAGAGGTTTCAAATCCTCTCCTCGTTCCCCTCACACACACACACACACACACACACACTCACACACACACACACACACACACACACACACACACACACACGGATGAACACGCAACTTGCAGGCCTTTCATCTCAACATGGTCGGATTCCAGAGGCAGAACCGTATGAATTATATATCAGCTTATATCCCTGCAGATCCCGTGTAGTTTGTTTTCGGGGGAGAAAAGCTCAACCCCTCCCGTTAAAATGGTAATGCAACAAAACAGCTCACACATAAACCTCCCCGTCCGTCACAGATTTTCAGATCGTCATCAAATCTACCGCGTGGCCAGCAGAGAGAACCTCGCGCTGCAGAGACGGTTTTTGTCGGGAGCGCCAAATCCTAAATGAGAAATCCGCGCGGTGCCCCCTAGCTGCCAGTTGAGCTGGCTGGCTCTGGATCAGCCTGATTACTTTGGGCTGACTGCAGCAGATCAACATAATCCCCAAATACTGGCGGAGTACATGGAGCGAGCATGTAGTCCGCTGCAACGTAGGGATGCAGCGATGAACCGATGAACCGATTTCACTATTAACCGATTTACAACGTCAGACTCAGCTACACCGACATTTCTGTTCTGACTCTCAAAACAGAGACATGATGGTCCTGTGGAAGTTGTGCGCTAGGGAAACACGCAGACAACTCCTTGTCGTCGAGTTAAAAGATTTGTTTATTTCGTTTATTTCAACATGACTTCACTTCCTAGTTGTCACAGACCACAAAACATCATCAGCCCCTAGGATGTCTGGGAAACGTAGTTCCCCAGTCTACTAACAGTAGCGTCAAACACCGAAGAACAGGGGTGAGATCGCCGTCAATTATTCGCTGTGAAATAAATTGATGCATAATAATCGTGAAACCGCGATTTTTCCTCAGACGATAATCAGCCCATCAAAATCTATAATCGTTGCATCCTTACTGCAACGCGGTGAGACGACGCGGGCGCTGTGCATTTTGTTTGTGTTTTAGGGGAAGGAAGGAAGGAGTACACAGCAAGCGAGTCTATGTCTGTTTTGCAAAATCATAGCGTGTGTGTGTGTGTGTGTGTGTGTGTGTGTGTGTGTGTGTGTGTGTGTGTGCTGCAGAGGCAGAGCATGCTGGGTTTTATAATCAGGATTCAGGGATCACCTTTATCCCCTGTCATCAGTCAGACCTGTCCTGGAGCTCACAAACAGCAGAGAGAGAGAGGAGGGGTGGTGGTGGTGGTGGTGGGGGGGAGTGGTGTGGGTGGGGGGGGGGGGGGGGGGGGGGGGACAGATGAGGACACGAGGAAGGTGGTGTCCGCAAAAAAAAACAAAAAAAAACGAGAAGAAACGGTGACGCGTCTTGACAAACTGGAGAACGGGTGAGACAGACTGAGAGACTGATTGACCAGGCGAATGTGTGATGTGTGTTTTTGTACCCATCAATATGAGTGTGCGTGTGCATGTGTGTGTGTGTGCGTGTGAACACACAGCGCCAGCGTGAGCACACAGCGGGTCTCATTTCCTGATTCCCGGGTCCGACGCTGGTTTCTCTTTGAGCGCCGAGCCCACAATGACATCAGCTTCCGCCAACACACCAGCCGTCGCCATGGCAGCACACAAAGACATTTCTGGCCCGGAGGGAGGAGGGGGGGGGGGGGGGGGGGGGGGGGCGGCATCATGCTTGACACATTCGCCCATTACAGAAGGGATCGCTACCCTCCTCCTCCTCATCCTCCTCCTCCTCTTTCTCGATTGGTGTTTGTACAGCCGCCCGCTCTGTTTACCAAACCATCAAAGAGCTCTCCGACTCCCGGGGGTTATGATGCCCTGGGTCTGGCTCGCTCTCTTCCTCGCTCTCATCTGCTCTCTCTTTCCACTAATGGCTCCTGCTATCCATTTAGGCCATTTGAAATCTTTCTTCCTCGCTCCTCCGTTCCTCTTAGACTGCCACCCCCCTCTCCCTCTCTCTCTCCCTCTCCCTCTCTCTCTCTCTCTCTCTCTCTCTCTCTCTCTCTCTCTCTCTCTCCCTCTCTCTCTCTCTCTCTCTCTCTCTCTCTCTCTCTCGTCAAATGGAGCCATGACTCCAAGGGCAAAATTCCCAGCAAAGAAGTGACCACCCACTGTGCTTTGTCCCACTCTTTGCCCTAACGGACAGAAGGCATGTGTATGTGTGTGTGTGAGAGAGCATCTCTGGAGCATGAAGGGCAGGGGTAAACAAAAGGAGTTATCTTGATAAAAACCTGCTCCACGCTCCTCTAATTGGACCAGTTGTTAGAGATGTGGCAGGTAGTTCCCAAGTGTGATCTTTTGTTTTTTTTCACTAGCAACCAAAAATCAACGGATTATAAGACGGCTTTGTTTATTCAGACTCAAGGAAGTGGCACTAACCCTGCTCACCTCTCTCACCTCCACTTCTGGACCTCTTCCTCTCCAGTGTGGCGGACCTGAGATGAACCAATATTCTCTATGAGAACAGATCAAATGAAGTTCGTGGGATCCTAATTTGTGACCATAATTACTTCTGAAGCAACTGCTAATGCCTCTCTCCCTCAACTCGGACCACTGTGGCTAACACTACAACCACTGCCAGAGTGAATTATGCACGAATCCCCGATACCGTTCCAATAATTGGGTCACTTGGCTTAGCTGAGGCGGTTTTAGATGGATATGAATGCCACAAGATATACAGAAGGAATGAAAAGTTTCAGTAAAAGGCAGAGGCTTCACAGCAGAGGCTCCACTGTGCTGCTGCAGGACTGCAGCAGACTAACTTCTCAATATACTCTTCGGGAAAAAACCTATGTTGGGAGCGGTTTTAAAAGGGATACATCACGCAATCATGCTCAACAATACTTTAGGCTTTGACAATTTGCAATGTTTTCACTGCCAGCTGGAGTTTGCTGGAGTCTCAACTTGATTGGCTGGGAGGATGTTTGAGAAAGGTGCTACCACAGCTGAGCGTCTGTACACAGATTCCCACCAGGTGTTTCTGTAAACAGGTTTATCCAGCGAGGAGATTTCACTCTGTTTATCCTAAGCGGTGTCCCCGAGCGTCTACACCTCCCTTGATTGTGCAGACAAACGACACTGTGTGTAAATCTAAATCTTCGCTCGGAGCTAAAACTGGTTTTTACCTGCTCGTCTCTGTACCTGCTCACCTTTACACAACTTGAATGGCTCTTGCTGTGCAGGCTTCTGCTCTGGCAACCTCCCTCCCTCTAGTGGCCAAAAATGGAACAACGACCTCCACCCAGATTCGAGATGATGTCATCTCATCATGCAGCATTTGTCACTTTATTGCATCTGAATTTTCATATTTCACACATGTAAAGATGAATCACACTATAGCTTCAGATGTTAATGTAAATCCAGGCTGTTTTTGTTTATGTTCCAATAGCTACAAAATAAAGCATATGAAAGGGATAAACATATTTCTGACACGATGGTGTTGCTACATGCAGGAGGAAAGAAATCATCACTATATTCACTGATTATTGATAATTTCATTTACAAGGGAACAACAATGATTTATAGATTTCACACAATGGGGCAGTTTGCAGCGGTTTGCGTTAGATTGTGGTAGAAATAAACACAAAAAGCTGTATATAACAAGGGTTATGCATTGTCTATGAACAAGGCTGATGCCATGCCCTCCTCTTCATATCACCCCAAGCTGATCAAGCTAAAACCACCAAATAACCATCAATACGTTCAACAGTCACATAGTCTATCATTCAGCCAGTGCCAAAAAATGGCTGCTTCTTGTATCCGTGTGAGAGGCAGCCAGATGCAGCCAGAATCACCAGCGTCGTGCCTCGTTCCTCACAGCCTTCCCATAACGGCCAGAACAGCGTCCCCGCAGTAGAGTCTGGGTCTCTACCGCAAGTCCAAGGTGAGGCGACACAGTTCAAGCCAGCTTGACAGCCCCCAGGAAGGTGGACTCTCCAACCAGGGCCACGTTGGCCGCGGGACGGCCGACCAGCAGCTCCAAGTGGTCCCCGACCTCCAGCTTCACAATACCTTCAGGAGGGATGCAACAGAATACTTAAGCCACGTTCTTTCACACGAAGCTATTAGAGAAATGCATCATCCGTATACAACCACAGACACATTCACATACAAGCACACCACACGTGCACACACACAGGCAGGCTCACCCCCTGTGTAGCAGGTGTTGAAAGGGTATTCGGGGTTCATGTTCTGGATGCAGCGGAACAGGACGACGTTCGGAGGCTCGTCTCCCACCACGTTCCTCTTCCACCGGATCACCAAATGGCCCATGATGAACTCCCTGTCCTTGTAGAACACCTGAGCAGACAGGGACACGGGGATGCATCTGTGATCTAGGTGTGATCCTGACTAGGGATGCAGCGATGAACCGATTTCACTATTAACCACGATTTAAAAGGTCACGGTTTTGTCACCGTAAAGACTCAGCTACACCCACATTTCTGTTCTGACTCTCAAAAAAGAGACATGATGGTCCTGTGGAAGTTGTGCGCTAGGGAAACACGCAGACAACTCCTTGTTGTCGAGTTAAAAGATCACCCTTCGTTTATTTCAACATTACTTCACTTCCTAGTTGTCACAGACCACAAAACATAATCAGCCCCTAGGATGTCTGGGAAACGTAGTTCCCCAGTCTACTAACAGTAGCGTCAAACACCAAAGAACAGGGGTGAGATCGCCGTCAATTATTCCTTGTGAAATAAATTGAAACTGTGATTTTTCCTCAGACTATAATCATCCCATCAAAATATATAATCTTTGCATCACTAATTCTGACATGGATCTTAACATACATCCAGCTGGACACAATGGCTCCTATCAAAAGGTTTTCTCTAGGTTGGGTGTTATATATGAATGAACTGCAACTATTTAACCTTTTTTTTTTATCTCATGTTATTTGAAGGTCTGTCAGCAGACTGCGAGCACAGGGTACATTTAGCACACCGTTTTTGTGCACTGTTCTTCTCGTATATAAAATCTGGTGATTGGCGCGCAAGCCAGCAGCACCCCCTGGTGTACAGACGGCGTCATGACAGCAGAGAAAACCCACCTGACCGTAGACAAAGTAGAAGCCGTCCTCTTTGACCAGCATACTGTCTCCCTGCACCTCCAGGGCAGAGCCTCTCCTCAGCCCCGCTTGCCAGGGGATAGCCGTGTGTGGCCGCGAATCATAATCTAATCAAAGACATGATATTATTAAGACCAAGCGAGTCAAAGCACCCAAAGGCCACCGTCTGCTCCAAGAGTGGGACCTGTTTGTTTTGTTGTTGCTTTGGTGTTTCACAAGCAAACGGAAGTTGTTCATGTAGGATGAAGGATTTTAGGATGTATTCACATTTCATAGGAGCAGAAAAAGGGCAGGAATGGATGGAAGGGTGATGAGGGGTAGCCATGAATGCAAACTAGCAAAACCCATCTGAAAACTAAATTGAAATATTTTTAAAGCCCCAGGAAACTTGGCTTGAAATAGAAAAATTAATATATGATATGAAAGTTTAGTGTCTAATTAAGCATCCACAAAAATCTGAGTGAAAATAAACGTTCAGAAATATTAGAAAACCTCGTTCAAATGAGTGGGGGCCAGTTGTCCCGCCCCCAACAGGTGCAACAGCTTGACAGTTTGACATGGGCGGAGCTATGTGTCAGGATGTCAATCAAATCCTGATCTGACACGCCTACACAGTCCTGAGAAATGGTCTGAACAGCTAAATGATGTTTTTGAACGAGGTTTTCTAATATTTCTGAATGTTTATTTTCACTCAGATTTTTGTGGATGCTTAATTAGACACTAAACTTTCATATCATATATTCATTTTTACTATTTACTATATAAGTTTCCTGGGGCTTTAAATACAATTTCATATGGAATAAAAATAAAACATAATGCAAATCACTAAACTATTGTAATACTGTACCTTTCCCAAAGGTTTTCCTGCTGCTGTTTGGCATCATCTGCAGGCAAGGCTGAGATACTGGGACAAAGAGAAGTTCAGAGGTGTTAAAAGGTCGGTCAGCGGGACCCCGGTGGTCTTCACATCGTGTTCTGTTCACGACACACCACCAGGTCCAGCTATGACCAGCGCCGCGTTAAGGCACTAGAGCATTAGTTTACCACACCATCCGAACATCTCAGACAGCCACTGGAAAATAAACCCAGACAAATTACACACACCGCAGCTTATGAGTCCTTGACACAACATTACAGTGGTATGAGAAGAGGAAATGGGTGAAGTTTTAGAGCTTAGTCACTGTGATATCCACTTTTATGGGATTACTCAATCTTGCTGCAATGTGGCCAATGGTAGTGCAAACCCCACCCAGGGGGCCGGTATGGTGCTGTGCCGTTTCTACTGTACTTTCTGCATTGCTGTTTCTTACCTAATGTTTGTATTTCTCTCGTCTTCCTGGGCTTAGACTCGGGTCGGTCCGCGGGCTCTGAGCCGCCTCTCCCGCTGCTCATCTGCTCCAAGGTCTTGACAAACAGAACACAGTACTTGGAAAAGCAGCACCGTCTGGATCATGTGGTATTAAATGTGTTGAGTTCACAACCCCCGTGTGTGTGTGTCCTGTGCTCGTAAATGCAGGTGTGGTGTTTGTTATGTCCCTAGGGGCTAGTGGTCTCTCACCTGGCCTCCATGCCTGGCCTCTTGTCGCTCCCCTGTCCTGTGACAGATGTCTGCTTTGAGCCCCGCTACCTCAGCTCTGAGAGCCAGCAGTTGGTATAAGGACAGGGCTGAAAGGGAGGAGGAGGTGACAGCAGCCAGGGTCAGCAGGAGCACTGACCAGGACAGCCTCCCTTCGCCCGGCTTTTGTCCAGTCCCGAGCTCCACACCTGTAGACGCTGCCATCGCAGGGCCCAGGCAGTCTCCTGAGATCTCACACTGGGAGCATGGCCGGTCCTGCATCTATCCTACGCAGCCTCTCTCCTCTGACGGGCTTAGTCCTGCGCTGGCAATGCTGGAGGTTTGCTTTTCTGAATCAGTTTTTTTTTTGTAGATCCTGTAGTTTTATCTCAATTCTTGCCTTGGACATTGACTCATTTCCTTAAGTCTCGTTTTCGTTTCGTCCTTCGGCACCCTGCTCCCCGGTTCAGTCTGAGTAACTGCGCACACTTAACGCACTACACAGAAGGGCAAAGCCGCCCAGCAGCTTCCCCTCTAATCTTCCGCTCAGCTAACCACACTCTCTGCTTCCTGCTTGACCAGCGACCCAGACACGCCTCTCGCGCTCCTGCTCTCCATCTCAAAGTCACAGTGGGTACAGCTGGTAACCCACAGGCACAACTCCAGCCAAAGATATGAGTCACATTATTGTATGGGGACGTATGGGGAGACATGTCAAACTGCGAAGGAGGAACTATATTATGAATGAATCCATTACATTTGAATTGCACAGCTACAGAGGAGATGTACTTGGAAAAAAAAGGAAGTGCAAAAAATCCACAGCAAGATAACTTCACTTTTTATATTCCCAGAACATAAAAAGTGAAGTAGTGGTAATGATCACATTTAGCACCAAGTGATTTATACAAATTTAGAACTACACAATTGGTTGACTAAACACATGTTATGTTATAAACTAAAAAAAACACCATACTGCTGGCTGAATTTAATATATTAATTTATTGCATGTTACTGTACAGAAAATAGAAAGTGAAAATGTGTGCTTAGAAAACAAGTTGACATTTTTGTTTTGACAGTTTTGAAATAGAAAAGAAACACATCCAACTCTTGACGTATGGAACATTACCAACTGCCTCACACAGAAGGAAACAGACAATGACCCTTGAGCTTGACTGTTCAGACACCCCCTCTACATTTCCAGTGAGTGTTCACCAGTTCTCATCCTGTTGTCAGACATATTGCTATCAAGCTCTGGACAGTTTCAAAATGGACCGACAAGTCACTGCAGATGTACACAGATTACGTCAACACTGTAGGGGATCATTATAGCGATGTACCAGACATGATTGCATGCCACCTTGCAACTTGTAAAATGTAAATCATGCCATCACTCTCCACCCACATTCATTCCCCTCTCCTCAGGAACATGTGAACAAATAAATGTGCTATGGTCCATTTGCACCATACGTAGCAAACTGATTTATTTTTTTGAAAAATAGAAGAAAAAGACACATTCAGTTCCATTTTTCTATATAAGGGTCTAGATGATCAACAATGCATTTGGCTAGGACAAAAACCCAGTATTCCATCAGAAAGGTATTTTTAGGTCAGCCACCAAACAATGCATCAAGCAAATGACGTCTAGCCCCGCCATCCTTTCAGAAACAGAGAGATGGTGCAATGCAAGCTAATGTCAAAAGCTAAGAGTGTGTAAAGCAAAGCGTGCAAATTTTCAAAAGCTGCATACACTCACATGGTCAGTTTCAGACTGTACAATAAGAGGGTGAAAAAACAATAAAATGTAATGAAATCAATGCATTTGGTATTATACATAAAAGCCTGAAGCTGCTCCAGTAGCTGTTGACTCAGACTATGTGCCACCAGTGAACCAAGTCACAGGAAAAAAACCAAACAATCTACACATTTCCCATAAAGCACACTGGTTAGTTTATACCCATACTGTACAGTGATGTAGTAACCTAGACTGTAGTTTAAGTTGCTATCACATTTACGCAGAAATTAATTTGGTGTTTTAATGTTTGTTGTATTTTGTTTAGCATACAGTATCAGATATGGCTGCTGATGCTAAGCAAATCTCTGTTGAGTGTCTGAATGGCTTTGATACCACTGCAGTGCAGTGTGCTGCATTTGGAGAGCGAGACCAGATAACAGTGTTTTGTTCCTCTAGCTCGACTCCAACCACTGGAAGACATGCAGGAAAGGTTAATTAGCTCGTTAAAAGCCCTCCAAGAGAGTAAAGCCGAGAACCTAGCCCCCTCAACTTAACAATTATGATGCTGATAATAGATCACAAATAATCCTACCATTTAGAAAAAACACAGGTCAGATTTAAATCCCTAACGGCAAACCAAAAACAGCGCAAACTCTCCATGCCAAACTCACTGGGTGGTGAGCCTGCTCAATAGCAGACTAGCTGGCTAGCTAGCTGTGTTTTGTCAGGAGAGTCAGCAGTTCATTCCAACAGTGTAGAAAGAAAAGAAAAGGTTGATTGAGTATACGTTTTTTCTACTCTAAGACATAACTTATATGTGACGTGGGGATGTGTGGCAAACAATTCTTCTGACCATTTCATCTCAGCTAACAATTACTTTGTGTGGCTGAAAGTTTAATATTCAAATTCACAAGCTTCTACAAGTATTTATCATAACCCAATTTCTGGCCGTCTTCAACAAATAAAACTTGCTCGGGTATAAATAGAAATCACTGTATTGTCATGACATGCCAAGCTGCTGCTCTGCTAACTATAGCTCAAAGATCTTGGACTACATGATTCAACATTTAAGTGAATCGCAACATAACAGTGCAACGCATCAATAGAAATAGAAATAGAAATATATATTTATACCCATTATCCGAGTCTTTGATTCTCATCTGTGTATCAGATAAACAATGACTACTTAACTTTAAATCCATTAGCATCATGTTTTCATTGAAATACTGCAGGTCTGCATTAATTTTGAATTCATTTTGATGTTTTAATGAGTTTAATTCCTTTCAGTAGACCTTCTACAGCAGAGTCTTGTGGTGTGTCTTACAGTACAAGCATGTATGCTCCTGCATCATTCATAAAAGGCCATATTCATGCATTCATAGCTGTAACAAAAAGAACTTATGAAGGCAATGTTATCCTCTCCCTAAACCTCATAAATACTCCATTAAATCAGTTCTTTTTGTTCAATATGATACATTTACAGAAAGGTAAAAACAGTGAAACAAAATAGAAACTCAAGACAAAAGCATAGAAAATGTTTTTACATTCTGTCCAAACTCAATTAAGTCCATCCAATTAGTATCACCGACAGCCTTCACCTCTTCCAGCCCATAACCTAGTCAAGAGAATAATTTCCCTGACTCTTTTTAGATAATGGTGACGCTGGCAGAGGACTGGGCACTCTCTTCGTGGGCGTGGCTCTTCAGCAGGTCTTTAATAAACTGCTCCAGGGCAGCGAAGTAGCCCTGACACTGCCAGGTGTCGTTGTGTGTGCCCTCTGGGAAGATGGCCAGGCGTTTAGTCCGTGCAGGTGACAGCTCATACAGTTGTTTCATCATTACCGGTGGAATGAGCTGGTCTGAAAGACCAGATACAAATAGTGAGGGCATGCGGCACAGTGCTACCTGCCGGTAGGACAGGAACTGGTTCCTGTAGCACCACAAGGGCAGCAGGCGCATGGGCAGGAAGGAGAAGAGTGTGGTTGCCATGTGGGGGATGCTGAGGAAGGTGTTTTCTACAATAATGGCCGCTACACGGTGAGGGTTGGCTGAAGCCAAGCGTACTGCCACAGCACCCCCTAGTGAGCGGCCAAATAGCACCACCTTGGTCTTGTCCAGATCAGGCCGGGTCATAACATAGTCCAGTGTAGCCTCTGCATCCAGGTACAGCCCATCCTCACTGGGCTCACCCTCACTCTTCCCATAGCCACGGTAGTCCACCAGCACCACATTGGCTTTCAGGTTGACTAGCATCAGCAGTGCATTGGGCACCCTGTGTCCAATATTGCCTGCATTACCATGGAAATACAGGATAGTGGGTGGTGCAGAGGAGGTGGGGCTGGCTTGATTGTTGGGGGCGACCCCAGGAGGGGTGTCTCCTCCTGTGTAGCGGAGCAGGATGAGGTTGAGTTTCATGCCGTCCTTGGTGCGAATGTACACATTCTCATGTGGGATTCCTGTTGGCATGGGAACATAGAGGCGAGAGGAGGAGGGTTGGTCTGGGAAATAGAGGAGCACATCCTGGAACTTGTAGAGGATGCCCGCCACAGAAGCCAGGATGAGAGCCAGGAGAAAGAATCCTCCGTAGAGATGGAAGGTGAGGATGAGGGCCAGGAGGGAGATGCGACAGGCACCCCAAGACCAGGAGGCCAGAGCCAGGGTGCAGCACTCCACTGCTCCCCACAGCCTCCGGGGCTTCTCCATGGCTACACACCAAAAGCTGAATCACACCACACACACTCTGTAAACACAGGGATGACAGGAAATATACAGTACAAGGGGGATAAAGGGAGGGTGGTGGAGGATGGATGTGAATGATCCAGAAGAGAAGCATGTGAAAATTCAAAGGATATAAATGTTTACAGTTTCAGTGAGTCTATAAAGTAGTGACAAACAGAATATATATTTTTTTAAATGTCCATGACAGACAGAACATGCAATCCCATTTTTTTTCAAAAGGATATTCTGTACAGACCAGTCAAACTGGTATAGGTAAGTTTTAGTAACCACTGACATAAGGACATTTTTTGTGCCTAAGAGAAGATTGAGATCAGACCTTTTTAAATAAAACAATAAGGGGGCTACATGTCATATGATTTGGTACATTTAGTTATAGTACCTCTATTTAGAAGATGCACACAAATGTGATACAAGTCAAAAAATAAAAAGACAAGATAGTACCACTTACAACTTCAATTCAATGCAAACTTTATTGTCCCGCAAGGGGAATCTGGTTTGCAGGCAAGGTTTAAAATTAAAACTCATGTTAAAAAGAGATTGAAAACAGATTGAAAACAAAGTGCTAAACAAAGATGATAATCGAGTGACAGCCCTTACCCAATGGCCATCAAAAACTTGCAGCTCTTGACCCTTGACAGACAGATCTAACATCCTAATTCAGGCTTGAACCAAACGCTACTCACAGCTATTACTAGATAGATAGATAGATAGATAGATACTTCATTGATCCCCGGGGGAGAAATTCTTGTTTGCGTCTGCCATCATTCTGAAAGGCCTTTAGAATAGGCTTAGGTTCTGGCCCTTAAACCATTCAACTAGTAACGTTAGCAAAAAGCACCTTTTAATTCCCTGTGTTTTTTAATTCCCTGTGTTATGCCATTCGTTGGCCTTAATCTGTCCGTCTATTAAACGGATTAGAACGAAACACTTACACAATACCGTATCCGAGTACGTGGGGGGCACAAATTACACAATCAAGCATTACTGGTCTTTGACTGTGATGCAAAAGTAGCTAGCAAGCAATGTGGCCAGTACGGAAAGCAGCAAGCCATTCCCCAGTCTAAGTAGCCCATTGCTGGAAATAAGAAGATGACTCCAAATGTAACATTAGATATAAAAATGCCTTGACCCCACCCACCAGGAAATGATAGTATCACGTATTAGATAAAAGCACAGGGGACTAGGGAAGCTTCCCCGAACGTATCATTCGGCAATCGATTTCAACACTGTCGAAACAGCTATGGTTAACCACCAGGCGATCACGCTGGAGAAGAGATTGGTACCAATAAACTCGAACTAACGTTATACACATATTACATGTTACGTTAGTTGTTCGTTAGCTCAGTGACAAGCGGCTAGCTACGCTAGCTATCAAGCTAGCCTTTGCTTCTAGCCTGCTAGTACTATCAGCTATATCGTCAACAGATAGCAAGCCAGCCAGACTTACCCTTCTCTCATTTTAGCGCTTCAGCTGCTTGCAAATAAACAAAATAGTGGCACAAACGGCACATTCGCTGTCATTAGCTCTGTAACAGTATCGAAATTACAGCATGAATTAAAATTTTCTAGTGAGCATGCAAGCTGGAAGGTGAGTGACTGTCACCGACAACCGGCGAAGCTAGCTACTTTGCTGGCTAGCATTGTTGGTGTAGCCCTGACAAGTCCCGTGTTGAACTCGGCACAGAAAACGAGGTTCCGCAAATAGATTTCCGCACACATTAATTTCAACTATATAGCAGCTCATCGGCAGCACCCACTACTAACGAATCACATCTATAATGTTTATAATATGATGTAATTCAGAATACCTATAGGCTTCATAAATGCAGTGATCCAATCTGCTGTCCAGCCCATGAAAACCACTTGACTGAACTACGTGTGCTTTTCTATTATTGCCCACCAGGTGCTGCTCTCAGAATGAACATTTCTCCACAAAAGTCACCACGTGGAGCTACATTTTACAGGGTAGAAGTAAAGTTTGTATTTGCTTAGTGTTTTTATGTCATAATTAGTACAAATCAACTGAAACAATGATCCCCTGGGAAGTAACTGTCTTCAAGGAGAAGGTCTCATAAGTAAACATATTTCTTTCTTTCTCAAACAATTACCTCATATTGTAGATGTGAGAGACACAGCACTGTGCTATTGACATGCACTGTACTGGCCTTGTGATGCTGGCAATGAAAGAATACATGGGGAAGAAAAGAAGTCGATCTGCACAGCGCAGCACAACACCTCACCTTGGTTCCTGTTTATTGAGAAGAATGACTAGACCCAGACTTTATATGGTTACATCAATAAAAAGGAACAAAAGCAAAACAACAGAGTAGTTGAACTGATTAACATTCAAATGATGACCCAAACATATCGAAGCAATCAGCAAAAAAAAAAAAGACAGGAAGAATATGTAGCTAAAGGCATGCCATTAATAGTACACATTTGAATATGTGATTGTATGTTGATGTTTTTCCCACCTCCCAGGTAGACTTTGTGGCATGGCTGTATTTAACATCTTGCTCCCACTCAGTGTGTCCTTGGAAGAGACAGATTATGTGCAGGCCAGCACAGCTGTTGGCCACTCAGCTCTGTCCTTGAGTTTGGTGGATTTGATTCTGGGGTGTTGAATTCAGCATCACAACCTTTAGACAGTGCATGTTGTTACAGGAGCTATACACAATAAAATGATTCTTTAATGTGGCGTGAGTAAAACGAGTAACAGATTCAAATATAGTCAGTGCATGAAAGCATGGATAACGTGTATAATTATCACTGAGACAGAAATGCCTGATGGTAAATACCTTTGGTGGAGGTATTTACAGCGTGACCCTACCTTCCAATATATCCAAATGGTAATCACCCATATTCTGTAGGTGGGTAAACTCATCCCCAGAGAAAGAGGTGGGTATAATCTGCACTCCTTGATTCCACCGCTGCCTGAAAGCCCTACAGACAATGTACCAGTCAACCTGCTAGATTTGATGTGCAGGCATGTCGGTTGGTGTTCGGTAGAATTTTGACATTGCTGAAAAAAACCCTGAGCCCTCATCATTCTGGAGTGACAGCTGATAACCTGGGCCAGCCCACGGACCTCAATGCACTGTTGCTTGTATTTTGACAAGGAGCAAGACTTAGGGGTATGACACGTGTGCATAGAGAGTTTTCAGGTCAGTCTTTTTTATTAATGCCACACGTCACAACACTCCATTTTTCATCTAAGATTTCCCTTGGAAAGCCATCTCTGAAGGGATGAGAGCTACGTCACTGAAATGAATAATCCAGACTATATTCTTGGAATTTGAGGCTGAATTTAAGATTATTTCTAATATTCAAAAGTCCATTCACCATTCAAACTATATTGTGAAGTGCACTCACTGCCAAGAAAGAAATATAATCAACAGGATTGCAGAGAACAGTTGTGATTGCAGTGCAGTGGCTCTGGTGAGTTTGTCTCTTTGGGTTATAGAGAGTGCTGCACTGCATTGGATTCAGTTCATAAGAGACTGACAGCTGGCATGCTCACTCTCTCACCTACGACTCAATTATCTTAGACACGTCAGTCAAAACATCTATTATACACACACGCGTGCACATGCTCACGCACACACACGTACACATACATACATGCACACACATGCATGCAAACACACACGCGCTCACACTCCCCCCGCATCCCACGACTCAATTACTTGAGATGTGGCAGTCTAAACAGCCGGAGGGCCCCAGCTCAATAACACAAAGTCAGCTGCTATAGGACGAGGAGTGACTGTGATGGCCTGGCTGGGGATATCATACCATCACGCCAAGGGACATGCTTGTCATTCACCTCACACCACACTGCATACCCTCCTGGGATGATGGAGAAGGTTTCTATACAGGGAAAGGGGACCTATGATTCCCATTGAGCAAATGAGAAAAACATCTTGTAACACCGGGGTGTGATAGCTGGCAGGACTGGATGAAACCAAGGAAAGGAAGTTTATTGCCTCATGATCAAAATAACAAAGCGAGCCAACAGGGCTACCAAACTAAGGACTAGTCCCGTACAGGCAAAAATAACAAACGACGCTAGAACTAGACTGCTGAACCAACCACAGCTCGATCATACGGGCAGCTGCTAGTCTCAGCAAGGCGAGCTCAAGATTCAGCGTCTGAAGGAAAGAGCACTGACAGTGAAACAGGGCGAGGCACATGTGAGAGCAATCAGCCGCAAGGAAGGTGTTGAATAAATTCAGGTCTAGACAGAAGTCCTTTCAATCAATCATGAATCACATGAGCACATTTATTAGCACATAGAATACAATGCAATACAATACAATACTGAGCTCAGGAGAGATACACACACATGGGTATGGTATGCGGATCTCTGCCAGAGGAGCTTCAGGACAGAGATTATAAAGCATAAGGAAAACAACAATAGGGCGGGTAGGTTCTAACACACTAGCAAAGTATTTCCTAATAAGGGGGAGGAACAGGTGATGGGGTAGCTTCTACACATTCTGCAAGGCCATGTGGTTATTATGGTACAAGGCTTACTTATTTGGGAACATTCTGGGTAAAGGCAGGATGGGGCCCTAGTGTGGCTCCATCCTTACAATATGCCTTGTACACAGTCTGACCTCTGGCTGACACACCGGGGCTCCAGTTGCCATCCTTCAGACGTGGTTTATGCTTATTCTGACCTTTGGCCGACAGTACGTGCTTTTCACCTCGGGAACAGTGTCACTACCACGACATCTTGACGCCGCACCAAGTGTGCAGCGTCAATCACAAAGACACAACATAAGCAGGAATATACAGAATCATAAGATACATAAAGGTGTACATACATTCTTCCACAGAAGGTATAGGACTGAAATTGTCACACATTTAGGCTTCATGCAAAAGCCAAGCCATTGACACCCATTGATTTTTCTATCACTCCAAATATTTTTTTCCACTCGTCCTATGACTTTATCTCTTCATACCGAGGAGTTCTTGAAATGTATTATTATGTACTGGGTTTGTGAAGTAGATGAGTTTGTCTGACTGACATCACCACCGGCGGTGCCTCTGTGATTTGCAAGTCACTGAATGCGATGCACAAGGTGATGGATGCGGTGTCCATGACTACGGGACAGTAAATGTGTCGTCACCTTGGAGACAGAGCGTTGCTTACAGTCAGAAAGGACAGTTACATGGGAACTCACTTTAAACCCTGAGTGACCCACTGTAGCCCTCGCTAGTCAAGTCAAATCAAGTTTATTTGTACAGCCCTCAACGCTGCATTATGAAAACAACAACTGACCACACACGACATCCCCCAACCCACCCTGGCAGAGGGGAAGTAAAAAATCTAAGAAACCTTTTAGGGGGAAAAATGGAAGAAAGGGAGAGGCTACTCAGAGAGGGATCCCCCGACCAGGACGGTCAGGTGTGTAATAGGTGCCGAGGCTGGGCAAGCTAATGCAACATAAAGCATAGAGAGTAAACACAATCAGGACACTCGGATGTCAACAGCAGCTCGGTCAGCATGGTCAGAAGAGGAACCAGAGAGGAGACACACCCAAACACAGACAGACTCATTCACTTACTCTCACTCACAGACAGACATGACCAGCATGAGTGGACAGGAGCAGATAGACCGGGAGAACAGGACGTGTAGGCTAAATGCCCACCGGCAGTAATCTGAGCTAACTGGTCTAGCCTTACACAATTAGTGACTGAGTCACTCCCTAATTGTGCCATGCTACGTTTAGCCAAATGATAGAGAGAATAAATAGGTTTTTAACCTTGATTGAAAGATATGAGTAGAGCCTGCCTCTCTGGCTGCAGCAGACTGTTCCAGAGATAGGGAGCAGGAAGAGAAGGCTCTGTTACCTGCAGCTTTCTTTCTGACTGAGACAGGTAGCCTAGGTAGCGTCCTGTGATCGGAGGGCGTGTGGCGATATATATGATTGTAGGGAGGACAGGATAGGCCTTATGTGGTCTATTGCTATGTCTCTCTGTCACACACACACATACACACACACACACACACACACACACACACACACACACACACACACACACACACACACACACAGACAACCAGTCAAATATAGCCAAAGTTGACACAAAAGTGACTGGAGCATTAAAGTGCTTTCATTTCTTTCCGTTGATTCCTAATTCAGGAAGCTTGAGAAGGTGCAGCTCCTGTGTCTCTGTTCCTCACGCCGATCAACAAGGTTTAATGGTACATTGTATAGTGATGGGCTAATCAGCTGAGAGTAATAAGCAGGCCTATCTTGGACTGCGGGCATGCCGCAAGAATGCCCTACACCATGTCTGCCAGGAATAAATTGGGTGGAAATTGCTGTACGTCTCAGGCAGCAATTAGGAGCCTCCTGTGGTGAACAGGCAGACATTAACTAATAAAGGCGACATTTCCCTCATTTCCCTTGCAAATGAACCCCCCTTCCACACGCATGAAGATATCTATCATTCTCTTAACCTGCAGATACAAATGTGTGTGTGTGTGTGTGTGTGTGTGTGTGTGTGTGTGTGTGTGTGTGTACAGGCTCGTGTGTGTGTGTGTGTGTGTGTGTGTGTGTGTGTGATAAAGTGCGGGGAGTGATGAGGAAACGGTCACCTTCAGGTACCAAACTTTTACCAACACTGGGTTTAACCGTTATTTCTACGACGTAGCACATTTATCTCTGTATCGCTGCACTGTATCGTTTCTGTAACCGTAGCAACGGTGGTAAAACAAGGCCACTGACTGGGGGAATCACATGTTTACCAGACAACTGAGCTTGATCTGACTCACATGGGAAGCGCCTGTGCATGCGTCGTGGTGAGCAGGGCGCCACACAGTACAGGCCGGTACGGTGTCCACTCTCCCTGAAACGATGCAGCGATATGTCTGGCATCTGTAGAGTGGAATACCAAAGCGTCATTGATCCCCTCGTCTCTGCCCGTCCTCCTCCGATGGCAGATAGATATCCACTAATTAGCACATTTGGCCATTGGGACAAAAATACAGACGAAAAGGGTTTCAGATAAATGTCTTGTAGAGGAGGCTCTCCAGACACCAGAAGAGCCGCTGTGCTAACATTGCCAGAGCAGCTAAATCAAGCACCTTGAGTGGTTTCAAATATTTGTAACTGTCGTGGAAATTGTCTGGAAGCACTCAGAGCTAAAACAAAATAATACACAAAACACTGATAGGTTGAAGTATTAAATATATTGTATACAGATATATTGGAGAGAAATACCTTGAACCAGGCCCTACAGGAAGTCAGAACCTCTGCATGGTCTCTTTCACTGAAAATCAGCTAACTATAATCTTTATAGTTTCTTTAGGAACAAAGAAGTCTCCTATGATTGGTTCACCTATGTTTAGATAACATGTTTAACAAGGTTCATCCTATAGGCTCTCTCCACATAGTAGTAGTCTGGTCAAGTTCAGTTTTGCTGCCTTATAGGGCCTCAAATCCAGGCCTCACTAGTTTACTCTGAAACACTCAGGCACATGTCTATGACACACATACCACATGTGTGTGGCAACAGAGCATCAGTACAACCAGAAACAGAACGATAAATGATAAATTCTAGTATTGTGTACAAATTTACTTTCACATAACTCACCCAACCCCCACACACACCCAGTTATTTATCCCAGTTACACTCACACTACAACAGTCACCCTGTGTTGGAAGTCTGTCCAGAGCTCATCACGTCGGGAACGCCAAAACACGTCCTCCTGCTAAGGGCGTTCTCTCTTCAGAGGAGGTGGGGGCTATTAAACAGTGTATCCTGATGGAGAAAAAAAAAGTGCAATATCAAGGGCATGCTGTAATTACAATGTGTTCAGTTCAGCCTGTGGAGACTTCCCTCTCTCTCTGCAGGAGAACAGAAGCAGCTGTCCTTGAGAAGAGAGTGGAGGTAAGGGGTCTCTCAGGGTGGGGCGAGCTGTGGGAACGTGAAACCGTACAGGGGCCATGTTGGTAACTGCTATCCATATAAAAGGGCACATTCACTCAATTTGGAGAGGGCACAGTCACTTTGCGAAGGTCAGTCAGCCCAGTAATAAGTGATTGTTTGAGTTGTTTTGGGAGATCACTCCTGACTGAACTGATTCCAGAGGACACGCAGACTCTGGTCGCCAGGAGAAACAGACGCGGTCGCGGTCCAGACTAAAGGTTACTGTTTTATCCTGTGGAGGAAGAAAGGCCATCTTTCATTTCTCATTTAATAAGTGTGTTTCTGTGTGTGTGTGTGTGTGTGTGTGTGTGTGTAGTGCAGGAGGATGACAGGCTTGTATTGGACATAGAAGAATTTTGTGTATTTTTGTGCATGATGAAGAGATATCTGCCATTTGTTCAATATTATCATCCGACACGTCATGGTACTTTTTAAACAATAGTATGGAAGTTGAGTCGGTTGATGAAAAACGCTTTTGCACAATGGATCTCGACATTTTACAGATTGGATTGAATGATAAACATTTCATACTTGATCCACGGATACAAAAAATACACTGGAACAGAAATGTCCAAGTATATAACAGTGTTGGTGTATGTGCTTCATAATTGTGACTCTTATAATAACCTGAACACATTAATGCTGTAATGTACAGTATAAGGCACCGCCAAATAAAGTCATTTAGAAAACTAAAGAAGAAATAAAGAAATAAAGAACATTTAAGAGGGTGCAGACCTGCATGTTGCTGTTTGTATGGTCCTTTTCATTTGATGTGGATAAATGCGCTGCTGTCTGCTTGGCCATGAACTGAAGGCAATATTGGATTTCCTCCTCTTTTCATGATGAGATTCAATGTATCTGAATGAATGAATTGACTACAGTCTACTTCCTGCTCTACATGTATTATGCACAACACCGCTGCGGGGCTTTTTTTATATAAATGATAGAAGAAAAAAATAAACAGCACTCTACACACAAATAAACACGTGTGCACACGCAGAAAACACAGCCAGAGCCTCGGTCATGCTCTGTATCTGATCATAGCCTTTAATTGCTCTGAACCGATGCTTCATTTGATGCGCGCGGGGAGAGGAGGCAGCCCTATTCATCACCGTGTCACCGGGGCATGCCCCAAACAGAGCATCCAGCATTGTGTTGCAAATGAAGAAGAGCGATAGCCTGGAAGAGGGGAGGGGGGGGGCAAATAAGCCAACAAGCGCCAAACATTGCTGCTAAACAATTACGCTGATTTATTTGTTGAAGTCATTGATGTAAGAGCTGACAGGAGCAGGGGGGGGGGAAAGCAGCGTTACTGAACTTCTATGAGATGAGTGACCGCCTGAGCTATTAACAAGCTGCTAAGCCAAACTGATGAGCGGGTTTATCCATTAGCCGTCCATTTAATACCCTCAGGCAAACAAATCACTGGACCCGCTGACCAATGAGAAACAAGCCATGTAAATAAAGCACCATTTATAAGGCCATAAAGTACAGCAGCCGGTTACAGAGCGCCGTTGCTTTCATAAATACATACAGGGGGAAATGACCCGGGCCGGGGAGAGTCGTACACCGCACAGCACGACTCGGTCACACAGCAGACATGTTTACCCGTACACAGCCCCGAGGCCCCGAGGCAGGAAGAGAGAAGAGAGGAGAGAGAAGAAGAAGATGACTTTATTTGCGACTCGGGGCGCACGCACAGCACGCACCAACACACACATGCAGGGTAAGGTGTCCGAGTCGAATGAGGTCTCTGCTTTTTTCCCCATCCCCTGCCGACCTTCCTCCAGGGGCATCCAGGGAGCAGAGGGCAGCCTCCAGCACCAGCGCCCCTGGGGGGACCAAATTCCAGGTGTACGTCGCCATCTTGGTTAGGGGCGGGACAGGATGTTGCATGTTTTTTTTAGATGGGGTTCTTTTTTTTTTTACAGGAGGAGACTCACGTGAGCACGGGGGGGGGGGGGGGAGAACATGCAAAACTCCACACAGAAAGTTTGCATGTTTGAATTTTGTTTGAATAGCGACGATGGCGTGGACAGGGAGAGAGAGAGATGAAGAGAGGAGAGAGGAAGAGGTCACCACCAGTCCTCCAGAGCTATGCGTTCTCTAATCACTGGGCTTTTGCATGGTGATACATCTGGCCTCCTACGTCTCTCTCTCTCTCCCTCTGCAGCCTCATGATCCCTGTAGTAAGTCAGTGTAATCGCCGTTGCCCAGGGAGCCAATGAGATTTAAAGACAAGACTTTAAACATATGGATCTGGGAGATATATCACCGCCTCCCCTCCTCATCCTTCCCTCTTTATCGCTACACTTTGCTCTCGGTTGTTGTCTATTTCAAGCTATTGCTCTCTGTCTCGCTCTCTCTCTCTCTCTCTCTCTCTCTCTCTCTCTCACACACACACACTCCCAGACACCTCCTCACCCCTGTGGCCAGCACAGTAAGAGCTTAATGAAAAGGTACTTTACACTGGCTGCTGTGCACCAGGGAGAGATCTTTAAATGTCACTGTTAATGGGAGGAATCAGCAGAGTGCAGGATGTTCTGAGTCTGTGTGTGTTCTGATGACAGGGTACGTTACCTTGGCGAGAGCGAGGATTACAGCTAAATGAGTTTTGGTTTATTTCTGTGTGTGTGTGTGTGTGTGTGTGTGTGTGTTCGCCACTCATATACAGCTGGAGTTCATGCGGTTGATTTATGCCCCCCCAGGCCCCCACCCCCCCCCTCCCCGGACCCCCGGCTTGATTACAGAGTCTCACCACAGCGACAGGCCATGACCCCGCTGTGACCCCATAAACTAAGCCCCGCTGCATGATGGGAGCTTGAGACTTGAGATGATGCCGATCTTTCGCCGGGCTGATTGATTCAACAACAGGCATAATTTCAGCATATCATTTCTCCTCCTCTAGTCTCCTTCCTGCAAACGGAGCCTCTCGGTGGTGCAATGTATCACAGCTCCAGCAAGCCTTGAGGACCCATGGCGAGCGGGGATTGATGTTTTTCCGAGGAACATTGCTGAGGGGGTGCTTTTTAATGGTTATGCCAATGGTTTACATGCTTGGTGGAAAAGGTAGAAAAATGAACACATAATCACGCCGTTCTCTACAGAGCCTACCTTACGAAACGACAATACAGTGGGGGGTTGAACACCGGGCACTTCCTGTCAGGTTTTTCCGCCGGGCCGCCGTTGACAGGGGGCAAAGCGTGAATGTATCGCTTTTGACCTTTTTCCAAACTTTACTCAGTCTGGGGTAGATATTTACAGAGCCTCACAGAGAGGGGGCATGGCTGATGGAGAGAGAGAGAGAGAGGGATGGATGTTTAGCTGAAGAAGGAGGTCATGAGCGTGCGTTCTGTGATCCTCGTTCACATCAAAGCTGCATTTAGGCAGCAGGTTTAGCAGTGGGGTGGGTAGCAGCACAACTCAAGATGGCACACTCTTTACACTTCACATGGCTCCAGGTACCTGAATTGCTGGTGCTGTGCCTAAAAACAACTTTTACGGGGGCTAGCTGACGGGTAGCATGTGTCCTGTTAAAGTCTCACTTAGCTGCAGGTTTTACTTTGCCAGGACGGCTACAGATGAGTGCTGCGATCAGAAGTGGAGCAGGCCACCACAGGGACACGGGGAGAGGTTCGCACGTGACCGGTAGACTGCAGAGTGTGTCTGCAAAGTCATCTGAGGTCGGCCAGTCTCCGTGTGATGAGATAGATGACGCAGAGCAAGGGCTTGGGCTGAGTACAGCACAATGCCACACAGGCTCAGGCTCACACAGAGCATCCACCGCCCTGCATACCAGATCAGATAGCTATTGAACCTTGGCTTTCTTTGCAAACAGCACAAAACCGCCCAGAGAGAAACGAGCGAGGCGCTAAAGCTAAATGCTAAACCTTTAACCGGGTAGGTGATTCGAAATAGGAGAAGTAAAAGACTGCGAAGTAAAAGACTGCGAAGTAAAAGACTGCGAAGTAAAAGCTGCGATAGTTGCGTTAATACAGCTACTCCTAGCTATTTCAATTGCAGATCGTTTTTTTTTTTTTTTTTGCAAGGACAACATGGAGAGGACCCTGAAGACATGAATGAGCAAGAGATTGTAGAGAAGGGAGGAAAGGAGGAATTGGCATGGGCTGTTGCTATTAGCCCTGTGAGCTGTGTTCCAACAGAGTGGCAGGGGCTGGTTGGTGACGTTCTGAGGCTCAGCATACTAACACTCCAGGCAGGGAAGGAGGGGAGAGGGGCGGAGAGATGAGCGGCGTTGGCCTCTCTCCAGCCCTGGCCCCAGGCACAATCTGGGAACTTGTATGTTTATTCTGGCGAACACCACTTCTGCCGGATGAGAGGTGACTGGATTTCGGTACCGAATGCAGCTCAGCAGCCGCGCTAGCTAGGATTTGACTTCAATCCTTGCTCTTCAAAAGGATGCAACGCAAGTTTGTTTTTTGTTTTTACACTTTCCTGCTGGATCCAGGGGCAGACATATCCCTTTCATCAGGGCGTGCTTTTCTCTGACAGGGCAGATTAGTGAGAAGCGAAAGCATTTAGAAATGCCAGGCTCATTTTCCCTGCTCACACATTGAGCTTTTACCTTGCCTTGCTTTGATAAATGGTTCATTCAAGGCCTTCATTTGTTACCTGTTGCCCCACTGAATTCAGTATAAGGAAAATCCTTTTTTTTTTCACACCATGGAGCAATGCAAAGTGAAAGTGGGACCAACACCCTTATGCGGGCACAGAATAAAATCACTTCTGATTGCTTTGATCTGCCAACTGTTAGTCCAAACTCTGGGATTTAATGTAAAGAGAGAAGAGACGGAGAGGGACAGAGAGATGGAGAGATAGACAAATAATGAGAGAGAGAGAGAGAGAGAGAGAGACTGTCTGTGCATGGTTATGTTTGTCCAAGTTCATGTGCTCTGTCAGTGTCATGCAGAAGACCTCTCCCAAGGGGTGCTGTGTGATGAGAGCCTCAGGATGGGCTCCAGCTCTCTCCTCAGTGTCAGCCCTAGAGCTCCTGATGATCCTGCCTTCTGCTGCGTTACATCGGGGCTAAAGCTGATGTTACCAGGGACCTGTTCCCTCCATCTGGAGATCTGGAAGAGGATGGAGTGGATGTAGGGGAGTTGGGAGGCGGGGGTCTGGCTGGGGGTGGGGGGCATGTCATGTGCAGTGGGGATGTGTACCATATATGTGTATTTTGGGAAGATATATGGAGTTGCAAAGGGGTTAACAGAATGAAGACTTTCAGCCAGTCTCCATGGGTTTGGTGCTGCTCAATGGACTCTTGAACTGAAGACCTCTTGAAAAGAGCGTGAGCACCTCTGGTCCCACTGATCAAAGATCCTTCAGCTAATTAAATCTTTTTTTTTTTAAAGAGAGTGCCCAGTGAGCAGGTGATGTCTGTGTACATACAAAACTCATTGATATCAACATATGAAAAAGCTTGTCCTTTGCATATGCCCTCACGAATCTTTTCTTATGCAGCAGACAGTTTGAAGTCTCAATAGCTAACAGTGCACACTAGAGAGCGCAGGCCACAGAGTAACAGAGTAACAGACAAGGTATCCTGACATTATTTGCACAGTACATCATTTTGTAAACACATGCATGAATATAATACTTGTTTAGGAGTGGAACTCATCAGTTAATGTGATTTTGGCTTTAGCTGGTGAAGTTGGACAGTGTTCACCTACTACAACTACAACAGGTCTGACCGTCAAGCTGTTAAGCTAGTCTACTAATGTCTTTGATACTGCACAAGGCATAATCACATTATATTCTATGTATTGGTAAATGTCATCTGAGCATTTTCAAGACTTGATGTATGATGTGTTGATGCTCACTCATGTGTGTGTTACTCCCACAAAGTGACCTCTGCATGTTTTCTTGTGTCTACTTTTTGTAGCTGTCGTCATGAAGCGCAGATACGACAAGCAGCAGCAGAGCATCTGAATCAGGCACCTGGGAGGGCGGGGCCAGAGGGTACAGACATGCATGTTACAGGGTTCTATAATTGTGTTTTTCAGGCATGGGAAAGTTATGGGAAATTGTTCTGACACACACACACACACACACACACACACACACACAGTAGCATTTTCTTTAGATTAAAAAAATACTTTTAATAAAAAGTTTTGAGCCTTGAGTAATAAATTACCGTGAATTGAAAAGTTCTGTGTTGATATTGATCAGCTGAAGTGAAGACGTTGATGCTGGAGGCTACTAAACTTTTACAATTGGTCTGTTTACAATTGCCACTTTATTGGGTCAGACGTGTTCACCAAATTGACAGTGATTGACAGTGAACTTTCAGTGTGGAAAATATCAAAACAGACAATACAATATCCAGTATACAACAATATCCAGAAAAGACGTATCAAACCCGTCTGGCACCCCAGCAGATGTCCAGCAATCATGTCATGTAGACGTTTTTTAGGAGGACACTCCAGTTTGGTACCTCAGACAGCAATAGACCACAAATGGACCCATGAAGTCAAGTGTCGAGATATCCAACACTTAATAAATTCACAAATATCTTGATTGTTCATCTTCATCCACATCCTCCTCCTCCTCATCACCATCATCAGTGACAATAAAAACAACATAAACAAAGACTTTTCTGTTACATGTTTAATGGAGGTCATTTCATCATTACAGAAACATACAACATCCTACTGGGCGCCCACAGAAGCGAAGCCTTTCCGAAGTTTATGCAATACTAATGGAACCAGAGTGAAGAGAGTTAAGCTCACTGTTTGATTATCCCGTCGTTTCAGCAGCCCTCTGGGCCTTTCCCAAAGAGAGCAATCGTTCCCCATGCGAGAGATTCTGCAGAGGCTGGGAGAACACCAGGATACAGACTCAGGCCATCAGTGATGTAACATCAGAGTAAGAGAAGAAGAAGGTGTCTTACACACACACACACATGCATTGCACACACAAGCCACACGTACATACATGCACAACAACACATACACATGCAAACACACATTTACAGTTAAAGATGATATGACAAGAAGATGTGCATTCTTCATTCATACAAAAATATCAGAATGAAATAAAACATTCTTAATAAAATATTCTTGCAATTGTTTTTAAAATCCAGCATTACCAGAAATGCATAAGCGTGCATAATGTTTAAGTCCCCAGTCACGTGACATGCATTTGAAACAATCCTAACCATGTACACCCTGACTTCGGTGCACGCGTTACATTTATTTCCCACACAAACAAATCCCCTCCATCCGTGTATTTGTATTCTGTTATTTCTTTGCAGGGTAAAAGCTGTCTCTCACCACAGGCACTCCTCCTTTGAAGCTTCAGGCTGTGGGTGTACATGGATATCTCGATTGCATAGTGGGAATATAGGCCAGGAAGCACCATGAATACGGGAATAGGCAGCCTCCCTGGAATAGGAAGGTGGTGTTGATAAGCTGAGGAGGGATTCCTGGAATAGTAATGGGCCGATCGATCAGGGTCAGAGCTGTATGACGGCGTCTCCCTAATCCCCCTCCCCCATCTCCCATCTCCCACGACCACTAGAACACTACACCAGCTTCACCAACGCCCTCGAACACAACTCCCATGCACATGCAAGCACATATAAGCTGCGAAAAGAGAAGGAGTCGTGTGTATGCATGTGACACACACACACACACACACACAGACCTGAGACAAAGACATACACACACATATACACGTGCACACACAAACTTGCTCACTAAACGACATTATCGTTACTGGGTAGAGGTAATGCATTTACAATGTGTAACATGTCTGCAAAAACTCACCCTCTACATGCAGTACACGCACACCATTCCTGTCTATGGGACTCTGATGATAATGGAGGTGGGCTGTCTAGACTCCCTCGAGTATATGAACATGATGTGTGTATAGCTATTTGAAGCCAATGTGGAATGTTGTGATGGATTCAATAAACAAATTCATATACTACTGGAAAGCAGATACACAGACGTGTGGTATGCAGCAGGCAGGAGAATACTGGAACATTTCACGGTGTCAGGACCCGGCTAATGAGACCGACCCTAAATTACACATCCCCTGTCACTTCCTGACATCCACTTCAGACGGCACGCCAAGGACCGAGGGAGGTGGCCTCGCCGGCCAATCACAGAAGCCCCCCCCCCCCCCCCCCGTTCTGAAGCCCGGCCCCGCCTCTTTTGCTTCTTCCCTTCTTCTTCTTCCTTTTTCTGACGTCAAGCAGATGAAAGCACTGAGTGGGAAGGGAGGGAGAGATGGAGAAAGAGGGAAAGAGAGAGCGATTGTGAGCGAGAGATTAAGAGAGAGAGAGAGAGAGAGAGGGAAAGGGTCAGTTGAGTGGGAGAGGAGGAGAGGGAGTGAGAGGAAGACAGATAGAAACACAGACAAGAGCTGCAGAGAGAGTGAATGTGGAGAGAGAGGGCGTGCAACCTAGAGGCAGCAGCGGATGAGCGGGTGATGGAGGAAAAGAGATAAAGTTAGAGGCCTTCTTAAAGAGGTCCATTTCCATGCTGACACAGTGCGTAGGAGGTGTGAAGGTTGTGGACTTAACACAAATTGGCAAATGGCCATGTGCGCAGTTGAGTGATGTCACCCGCCTCTTTTCTCCCTCCCTCTTCTCCTCCCCCACTCGTCGCTGGTAGGTCCAGTCCAGCCCCCTCCCTCCCTCCCTCCCTCCCTTTGCTCCCTGCCTCCCTCTACCAGGCACGCTGAAGGGTGGAGACAGAGACACATTGCACTGATGAAGTAGTGAACATGAGGATGGGAAAAAGGATCTGTGACAGCCAAACTTGAGGAGACGCTCTGAGCGTTCGGGTTATCAAAGAAGCGACATTCTCGGCATGAACTGGAGTTTCTCGCATGGCTGACTCGATAAAAACAATCCAGGATGCGGTTGCATTTTCTATATTTAATTTAAACACAGAAAGGCTTGAAAAAAACAGAGTGAGAAAAGGTAGTGAGACTTCTAGCTGACTGTTTTTGATAAGCTGATAAAACATTTTTTAAATAGATTTCTGAGCTAAATCTGTGTGACTCAAATACACTTTTGATCCTTTTAACAAACCAGACAATACAATGATATAAAAAAAGAGATAAAAGGCATATTGATACTGAATTATACACTCATTGTCTGCATTTGAGGTCCTAGAACCTGAAATAGAAAGAGGTAATGCCCTCTCCAGCGCAAATTACCTTTGATTTAACAAGAGCTATCAGTACAATGAGATGATATTATCAATCCTGCACATGCACACACACAAACCTTTTTTATAGAGCACACACACATACACACACACACACACACACACACCCTAGCATGGATGGTGGATGAGTCATGTCTGCCAGCCCTTACTGTTACTGTGATGGCTCCAGATTGGACAGCCAGAAATCTACATTCACCTCACAGACTGAGAAATTCTCTCTCTCTCTCTTTCTGTTGTTCCCCCTCTCACACACACTTAAACAAATATTCTCTCTCTCTCTCTCACACACATGCACATCAGGTGGGAAAGCGTAGGGTGTGGTGTGAAACTCTCTGGTGTGCCAGACACACATATGTTGTTGACTGGCCACCTCTCAGGTGCTGCCAGAAGTCAGGCATCCAGCGTGGCCCAATCAAATTGCAGATCTGGAAAAGGTGGTACGAGACTCTTGGCCCGGTCCCTATGTCCATATGGCTACCAACAGAGAGGGGGAGGCAGGCGCATATACTGTATCTGCAGAACACAATACATACTCACACAGGAGGGGAAACTAACAGACACATGCATGGGCACACACTCAGGCACACACACACACACACACACACACCCTAACACATCAGTAAACAAACACACACACAGTTAGGGTCAAAGGCAGAGCATGAAAGTGAGCAACTACGGTGAATGCAGACGAGACAATCCCAGCAGAAGTAGGACATGTATGCCTGAGAGGCATGATCACAGCATCCTGCAGTGACATAATATGTGAGAGCAATGAGTGATGAGCACACAAGTACCCCTAGCAACGGCACAACAGATGTTTGCCATCACACCATCCTTGGCCGCGATACTGGGGAGCAACCGATCGAACTCCGACCGAACCGACTTGCGAACAGAATGCAGTCCCCGGTGAAGTTTCAGCTCCCAGAGGTGAATCGGAGGTCAACGCGGGGGGGGGGGGGGGCAGGGGGTCAGCAACATAAGGCAAATTGAATTTCCTTGTCTGAGAGTCAGCACTCAACTTGGCAATAAAGCCACATGGTGACGTGTTTTGTTTCATCTACTCGAGGCCGGGGGAAACTAGCGGCCTACATTATCGCTCCCTGAAACAGCATTTTTATCTGAAAAGCATTTGGATAGAATTTATTTCGTTTTTTTTTTAGTTCTGTCTGTCAAGTGACAACAGACATTGTTTAAGCTTTAACAGAACAGCTGCACACTCAGCAGTAAGGTACAATGGCATCAACAACAGGGACAACAAAGCTCTTTTCTCAAAGTAAACCTCTGTGACAGGAGATTGGGACTGCTGCAGCTGGAGAGATAGACAACCAGGACAGCAGTAAGTAGGTCCTAGGCGCTGTCCATGATGCTGAAATTCAATGTTCTTTTGATTTGACATGTCTAAAAATGTGGCATTGTGTCTGTGGCAGAGGGGTAGTGCCCTGTAACAGTTGGTCTTAGGTGAGCACTTTTTTCTCTCTCCGCAACAAATTATTCGTTAAAGGGTAATTCTGGGATTTTTCAACCTGGCCTCTATATCCACAAAATCGCCGATCATACCGCTAAGTAGATCCCAAAAGTTTCGGAGTTGCTCCGGTAGATCGGTATCAGGTAGATGAAAGCAAGAGGGTTGACTTGTTGCAAGAAGAGGATGGTGTAAACAACCGTCCTCTTCCTGCAACAAGTGAACCCTCTCGCTATAGACTACCTTTGTCCACCGTCCATTTCAGAGCGGGACTTCTCCTTGAGCTAGACTTTAGTTTTCTGGTTAAAAAAGGTCTATTTCTGTAGCGATCCTTTCAGTAATGTTGTCAGACACACGAATAACAATCTGAGCCTGTCAGTGGCAAAATCAAGCACTTTTAGTGGACGTACTTTGACCGTGTTTATATGCCCCTACAGATTACATTGCAGCCATTGAGCCCCGTTTCGCGACTGCCGGCTGAGCCGATCTACCGGAGCAACTCCGAAACTTTTGGATCTACTTTGCGGTATGATAGGTGATTTTGTGGATATAGAGGCCAGGTTGAAAAATCCCGGAATTACCCTTTAAACTGCCTTCCGTCCCGTCTTACACACACATTAATCAGGTAATCATCTCTTGTCTTGTCCCCAATACGCAGGCCATTAACATTAAGCGACACACTCCCGTCTCTTTGGTGGCACTCCAAGCCATTCACGCTGACAATGATTTAGTAGCTTTAAGGACGAGGATAAATACTGTAATTTACTTTCTCTCTCTCTCTCTCTCTCTCTCTCTCACACACACACACACACACACACACCTACACACATATACACGACACAAACTAGAATAATTGCACATAAATTGTGTGTTTTAAACCCCTTGGTCAAACACAATAGAGTTGATAAGATTGGACCCCTGGGCGGTCGCAGAGTAGATCCTGTCTCATTCAGCAGCACTACCTGCTTCTCCCAGGTGTTGCCAGAGCCTGCTTACATCCTGGATTCACAACCTCATCCGCGGGGCGAGAACAACTCAATGTGATTTCATGATCTCTCGCCACGTTGTGTTTATGACTGGGCCGGAGTATCCATCTGATTGAATCGTGGACGAAGCCTTTCTGTACACAACCCACTGCTCTCCTTGCACACATCATGCGCCTAAATGATCTATAGCGTAAATAATGTAGAGGATGGAAGATCGTTGTAATGTTCCAGCACTTAGACCATATGATGTTTATCTGAATTTGGGCTCAGAATAGAATGACTATGGAAACAGTATGATGCCTTAGCTGCATTGTTATTCTTGTGAATGGACTCGTGCCTCTCCTGCACCAAAAACAAGATGTCGCCAATATCCAAACTGTGTTTGTGCCCAAGACAGTATTTTCAGACTATTGCTCGCGAAGAGCAGAAAGGAGAGCCACCTTTTTTATTAGCCACCGTTATATATATATATATATATATGTGTGTGTGTGTGTGTGTGTGTGTGTGTGTGTGTGTGTGTGTGCACACGCGGGGGCGCGCATGTGTGTGTATAGGTAATAAGCTGCTCCGCCACTGCGCAACGATGGAGCTATCGCAGCGATGGAGATGACGCAAACAGACCCAGCTCCCCGAAAAAGTGTTTCAAGACGAACATGGCGGCAACTTAACCGCGGTCCAAGATGACAATGGCCAAAGGGAGAACAGATTCCAGGCTTTCCGCCCAGGTACGGGAGAGAGAAACCAGCCGGCGTGCATCGAAGGGGCTCGTTGCTTTCCTTTAAGTGAATCTGCAAACCGACGGGGTGAACGGCGGCAGACGCGCAGCATCAGCACCGAGAGGCTCGCAACAGCTGGTCTCTCTGCGCCCCCGACGAGCGAACAAACCCGAGGAGGGAGGTTGGGAGCGGGGCATGCGGTCAAAGAGGACGCCGTTTCCCCCCGGAGAGCCATGGAGAACCGGGATGCGGCAGCGCGAAGCTTAATCTGTGCGGGCGCGTTAATTGGATCGGAATAGCACCAATTGCTGCGGGCGCGATAGAGGAGCGCCCTGGACCGGCGGAGGCACGGCACCCCACCGTTACAGAGGAGAAACAACCGGAGTCCATCTCCCCCCAAGTCAATGAGTATTGTGGCAGAGGAGCCCCCGCGGTGGAGTCGACCAGGGCTGCACTTTCCTAAAATATGACCAGGGGTGCTTGGATGCGTCGACAGCATGATGAAGGCTTAAAATACTGGTTTGCACCCCGAGAGAACGAGAAGCCGTTTACCGAGTCGGAGCGGGCCCAGAGATGGCGACTGTCGCTGGCCTCTCTGCTGTTCATCACCGTCCTGCTCTCTGATCACTTGTGGTTCTGCGCCGAGGCGAAGTTGACGCGAACCCGAGACAAGCGGTCGGACAAGGGGCTTGCAATTACGGACACGGGCGAGTACCGCCTCGCCAGAGAGGAAAATGTTATTTTTCTAGGGAATTCTACCAAACCTCTGTGGCGAATGGACACCTGTCACCCCGACAGCCTGTCCAAAGACTGCTTTACTTTCACGGACGCGAAGACCGTGTGCCTGGGCCTCTCCGGTGGAGGGCAAGAGGGGACGCAGTTGGCGTACGTGAATCTGAGCGATTTGTACCTTTCTTTTTGTAATTCCTACTCACTTTTGGATTTGTTTTACGGGTTTACGAGTCCGGACGATATGAATTGCACCCTGGATATGGCCATGGGGGTGGATCTGCCGGGATGCAAAAAGTGTGTCCGGGCTTATCAGCTTCTTGACCAGCAAGCGGAGAAGGACTACCGGGAGTTTGAGCTGCTGGTTCAGAAATACGAGACAGATGCATACTCGGTCAGGACGTGCATGGAGGAATGCAAGGTAGGACTCACGAGGCCGGGTCGCGGGCGCGCGCGCGCGCACACACACACAGGCGCACACACACACACACACACACACACACACACACACACACACACACGCACACATTTAAGGGGGGGCGGATTCAGAGTTGTCATGGCAACCGTTAGGCCTATTTATCACTATGGAGGTATTTTTAGGCAGTTAGAGTTCATCATACTTCTGTTGCATCGTTAGGCCTATCTGAGTTTGCACAAACACACAGTTGCATCATGTAAATGGCATGGGGGACATGGAGGACAAGTCAGCAGAGACTCTTACAGTTCTTCATCTCTCTCTCTCTCCCCCTCCCTCTCTCTCTCTCTCTCCCTGTCTCTTGGACTACTTTGTGAATGGTAGCAGGCCTGCACTGTAGGCCTGTGAGAGGGGCAGAGAGAGAGGGCTGCAGCATGGTGCTCATTGCAATAACGTTAATAGCCACGCAGTGATTTCTGCACCTAATCCAGCAAGAGGCTTTGCATTGTTCCCGGGTTTGCTTGTTGTTGTTCGGATGACACAGCAGCCCATATCTCGGGCTCTGCACTGTGTGTGTGTCGCGGGCCACAACAGGCAACAACAGCAGCAGAAACAAGCACTTCACACTCCTGGGCCTACATTCACCACACACACACACACACACACACACACACATACAGGCAGCTAACACATATTGTCAAGGCCCTCTTGGCTGTGTTGAGCAAAGCAAACATGAATGGCAATATGGGGCAGATACGTTGGTTAAATAACACTTGTATCTGTTCCATTTGTTGTGCACTAGCCTGTTACAGAGGCTCCCTCTCTCCCTCAGATGTGCATCCTGAATGTACCTGAAAGGCCGTGCAGGAGGAGCAGTAGGCTTCCAGGTCAGGACGGGATTGTTTCTTCGGCTGCCTTATTATGCTTTTAAATCCATTCGTGTCAATTAGTGTAAGGTGACAATATGGTGACATAGTATTGACACAAAGGACAAACTCATCTCTCAGTTGATACTATGTAGGTGTGGAAGAAGGTTTTAACAATAGGTTATATGGCAACGGACAATTTCTCGTGGCTGCTCGTTTAGCAATTCCTTGAAAACGGTTCACTCGGTTTCTGATGTCAAAAGGTCTCCTGTCTGACGATCCCTGCTCCCTCTAGCCTAGTATTGATGTGTCACACTGATTCCTGTACGAACATCACCCCCACCCCTAAACACACACACACTCGCACCTCCTTTAAGCTGATGCCCTCTCGGGTGCAGGTCCAGGGTCTCCTGTGTTTGGATGTTCTCTTGCAAAAGATGATCCCCATTGCCGTATCACAGCTGGACACCCCAGGAAGGACAGCAGACAGACGTGGCGTTGAGCTGACACACAGTACTATAACAGTACTATAACAGTACTATAACAGTACTATAACAGTACTATAACAGTACTATATGCACATACTGGGTGTATGTAGCTTTGTTTGTAATGGGCAACGTGATACCTCACTTCCCCTCCAGCTGGGATGTTTCGGGTCTGATGTTTCAAGTTCTTGAACGTTAACATTTTGAAGAATTATGACAACTGTTGCTAACAGATTGTCTGAAGCTGCATCATCGTTACCTGGACATACACCGGTCAGGTCAGGAGCTTAGATAAACATTATGATCTAGCAACCCAATGGATGTGGATGTTCTACAAGGCCAGCAAAGTGCAGTGTTGATGTTGAGGGGCTGGACTTGACCTTGACTGTGAGAGCTGCTGATCCAGGGGGTGTGTGTGTGTGTGTGTGTGTGTGTGGGTGTGTGTGGGATGGAGGAGGAGGAAAGGGGGGCGGGGGTAGTTGGTAATAGCAAATATGGCGGCTGGACCATCACAGCCTGTATGCATGCTTGTTTGTGAGAGAATGCCTCTGTCTTTATATTTGGTTTGTGAGACAGTAGCTGCTTGCACATGTGGATGTATTTCCTATAACATCCTCGGGCCGTTTGCTCCTTATGCCACCTAATCAGTAGTTTGCATGTGCACTCCTTACTCCCTGCTAATGTAATAAGAGCCAGGCAGCCAGTGGGCTACAGCAGCCTTTTAGCCCCTTTAGCCCAATCTGAATTGCTAATCTGCTTCAGTGTTAGTGTGACCTTTGTGAAAGCACAGCACTCCGGGCCTGAATCACAAACTGTCACTCCTTGAAGAACCACTCTGCCGGACAATAAAGAGACACTAGCCATCTTGAAATAATCATCTTGTTCATTCTCCTTTTAGTTCTCTCATGCAAACCCTCTCTCTCTCTCGCTCCACATCCGCACTTTCATCTCCCTATTTCATTTGCTTAAGGTTTATTTTCAAACAGTGTAACTGAATAAGCAGAACGTGCAGGTGAAGAGCTGTATCACGGTATACTGAACGTGTCACCTCACCTGCACGACAGGGGTGACGTTGGGGACGAAGCTTCGGGGAGGAGAACCGAGAGGTAGCAAGCGAGACAACATGACAGATCTGTCGGAGCAACAGTGTGTTTTGTGTTTGGGGGGCGTTGTCATGCTGCAGGACCCAACCTCTGTTCAGCTTCAAATTACCCTGATATTCTCCTGGACAATTTCCTGATACAATTTTGACTTCATTGATCCTTCGATGGTTGAAGCCATCCAGGCCCCCCCCCGAACCACGATGCTCCCGGGACCAGGTTTTGCTGTCGGTATTCTTCGTTGGTGTTATGCGGCGTGCTCTTGCTGTGCTCTTTGCTGGACGCCCACTCCGAGGGAGAATTTTCTCCATTTGTATACAATGTGTCTGACTGTAGACGGACGGAGGCCCGAGTCTTAAGAAATGCTTTTGTGGCCCTTTCCAGCCTCAAGAACTCTTCTCCGGAGGTCCTCTGAAATCTCTCTTTAACCGGAGCATGTTCCACTTCAGCAGAGCTCCTTTTTCTTTTTTAGAGACTCTCGGTAACCAAACCTTGAAGGGTTTTTATATGACAGCACACCTGTAATCCACACCTGAATGTCGTCTTATTGATTGGATCATCTGACTTCAATTAGAAGTTATTATCCTGGAGGTTCACATACTTTATCCAGCTTAGGCTGTTAATGACAAAAAAACAATTTTAACAATAAAAACATGTAAAAGTACATTTTTTGTGTGTTATTAGTTAAACCACATTGTGTTTATCTATTTATATGACTTTATAGATTGTATAGATTTATAGATTAGACCATAGGAAGCAGTCAGCATGAATGCAGGTGATTAAAAAGGGTTACAATGTTATGTGAGCTGAACATGCTGTACATACACAGACTCACACACTCCATGTGTGATCTTTACACCCTTTGATCTCCATATGAACCTGGCTCTTTGGACACATGCAAACACATACACATGCACACACACACGCACACTCACTCACACACACACACACACACACACGGAGCCCCATGTGCAGTGTTTCCTGCTGGTCCAGACCTGCTGTCTCTTCCGGTGTAATTTAATTTGCACTCCCATAATTCTCTGTTCCTCTGGTGGCTTTGTCTCTAGGGCTCTGTCTGTCTCAACATGTTGATCTCCTCTCATCTCCTTCTTTCTCTCTCTCTCTTTCTCTCTCTCTCTCTCTCTCTCTCCCTCGGTCTCCCCCCTCTCCCCTCAGAGAGCACCAGATGTGCCTTAAAGGGGGCCCAGTATCTGTCGCTACATCACCTCCGGCCCTCTCTCCCTCCTCCTCATATACTCTCTTCCCACCAGGGGCCTTGGTGTTTCTCTCCCTCTCTCCCCCTCTCTGGAAATCTGTGGGTGTTGAGCGCTCTTTTACTGCTGGAGTGATAGATACTGATCTGGGTTAAGGTCCTTTTCTTCTCTTCAATTACAGGCCTGTCCACACAGTGCCCGCCGTCTTCTGCCTTCACCCAGCCTCTCTGCTTCTCTGCTCATTCAATCACTTTTCCTCCTTTATCTCTCTCTCTCTCTCTCTCTCTCTCTCTCTCTCTCTCTCTCGTTCCTCTATGAGGTTTACCCCTCATTTCATTTAGCTGTTTTTCCAGGTTTATGCGCTAACCCCACTCCCGTTCAGACAATCTCAGAAAGGATGTATTGTTTGAAACACATCAGTACGCTTTGTGAAGAAAAAGCCACCGTACTGGAAAGAGTGTGCAGTGAAGCCGAGCCTTTCCAGAAGAGGAAAAAGTCTTTGTGAGAGTATGTCAACATGGAATTACGTCAAATGTCTGGAAGTTGTTGTTGACATACGTTGTGTTTATAAAGTAACTCAAATATGTGTTGTACTCAACGAGACACACAGGTGTGTTGAGACAGGAGGCTGTATTTACTTTAGGGAACGCGAGGCTTTGACACAATGTTCAGTTCTGCTATCGACACATACAAGCACGGACCCCCCCTGCAAATCCCGAGATTCAATTAGGGCTTTTGTTGGTTCTCTCCCCAGCTCAAACAGACCCTGGGAAACTCCCCTTCACATGAGCTGCCAGTGTTTGTCTCTCCCCAGGCAGCAGATAAGGAAACGTTGTCTGCTGGAGAAGAGCTCAGCAGCACTCCCGTGGAAACGCCTCCCGCGTCGTCCCGTATTCTCCGTCTCCGCGGCGCACCGAGACCGTACAGCTTCCCCTCCTTCCTCCTCCTCTCCTCCCCCTCTCCTGCCTCGGGGCCTTCAGCTCCCATCAACACATCCACTCCCGTTCCTTGTCTGTCACCGTTAGCCCTCGTCCCTCCCCTCTCTCTCTCTCTCCTGCAAGGCTCGCGCTCTGAATCAGTCCTGCTTCGAAAGAGCGCGTGAGAGTGCTTGTGTTTGTGCTTGTGTTTGTGCTTGTGTTTGTGCTTGTGTTTGTGCTTGTGTTTGTGCTTGTGTTTGTGCACGCGTGCGAGCGTCGTATTTGGCAGTGCGACATGCGCGGACGCCGACGAGAAGTGACATGCGTTTAGAAAGCCTATTGATCGCCGGGACACAAGCCCCTCACTCCACCTGTAACCAGATAAAGGCTGCGGTGATTTGTTTTAATGTGCCCGATTCAATCCGGACAGATGACACTGACAGCGACACATTTATACACATTCACAAATACACACTCGCTATCCCCCCCCCCCCACCTCCGTGTGTCGCTGGTATGCTTAGTTGAATGATTGGATGAGTGGGTGATGTGTTATATATGATTTCCTGTGAGAGAGTGGGGGGGAGAGAGAGAACAGAAACGACTGCGACTGAGGATTGACTTCATACAAAATTCATAGAACATGGCACACATTCATCCTCTAATACAGCGGTGCTTTGTTTGCTACTCATTTCCGGTCTGTGACATCTGTAGCACCCCCACCCCCACCCCCCCCCACCTCCATCTCTGCCCCAGCACTCCTCCCTTTGTGCTGAGGCCCTCTGGGTAATTCAACCTTCATGCAAAAGCGTGACCTGTGACCTGTATTGTAGAGTCAAGGAAGGAGAAATTGCTTTTCTATGTAACGAGTCACATTGTCGATAAGAGGAGTCAATCAGAGCTGCATTCAAAAGGATGGTGCGGGAGGCACAGCGGCGGGTGCACGTACCTGCTGGTTGCATGTCTGCACTAATACTTCACAATATCAAAAAGCTGTTTACTGGAATAGAACAGAGAACAGAATAGATTAAGGGGGGGTAAAGAGAGCTTTCGAGTCATCATCAAAACAACAGAAAGAAAACCGACACCAGCGAAAGTGAAGTGTGCAGAGAGAGAGAGAGAGAGAGAGAGAGAGAGAGAGAGAGAGCTACAGTCTGAGCATCTCTCTGGCAGGAAGACAGAAAGCGGTCACAGTTCCCAGACTCTGGTGACATTCTCACATTACTGAGTCATCATCAGCTGCTCACAGCATGGCCTGATTCAGAGACAGCAACGCAGAACAGTGAGAGAAGAATAGACACACACACACACACACGGGCACACACACATCGTTGTACACATTTGTATATACACTCGCGCAAACACACACGGCATGAACACACACACACAAACACACACACACAGCACCGCCGACCACACACACATGTGAGAGAGAGAGAGAGAGAGGCTGACAGGGATACAGGAGAAGGTTGGAAGAGGGGAAGAGAGAGAAAAACAAATGAATGGATAGATTAGAGGAGAAGTGATCTGGAGCAGCACCACTAACATACTGTATTTTCACCAGGTTTGGTACAAACAATTAATTTGAGCACCTGCGCCTACATCCTAATCCTTTCCATTTTAATCAGGCTAGTGTTTCTCTGTGTGTGTGTGTGTGTGTGTGTGTGTGTGTGTGTGCGCGCGCGCGTGCATATGTGCATGCGTGTAGGGGTGCAGGGCATGGTGGGAAGCCATGTTGTAATCTCCCCACTGTTATTTGTCATTGACTTAGCACAGTGAAAGTGAAAGGGGGCCGTGATGCTTTGCGTATTTACTATCAGTGGAAAAGTCGAGGTGGTTTGAGATCTCCGCCGCGTGATATCGGCCAACGTGATACTCAGGAGAACTGCAAGCACAGTTGCTATTACTACAGTAGTACAGTTACAGCTCCAAATGTTTCCAGCCACAATCCCGAGTACTTTTTCCTGTCTGGTAATTCTAGAAACCAGATAACAATATGACATTATTTCATAACTGATACCTGGGGAGCGAAAAGACTGGGCTGTCAGTGAGCTGCAACCCTTTTCCCAGCCATGTGTGATGCAGCATATATCTGCCTGGTGCTTTCACATTTCAGTTTTAGCTTTTAGGATTTGAGCTTTTTGCACAGACGACGAGATGCTCTTCCCATCTCTGGTGACTCGTAGGTCTCTTGCCTACCTTCGCTGAATGCACTTATTGTAAGTCGCTTTGGATAAAAGCGTCTGCTAAATGACTGTAATGTAATGTAATATTATGTCTAATGGTGATTGCTTTTTTTGTATCCTCGGCTCACTGGGGTTCCCCCCCCAGAAAACGTTCCCTCGTGGGGTAGAAACCTCCAGAATAGCATTCGGGTCACGTCACACGAAACCTTCTCATTCAAAAACGTTTCCAAATGAGTTTGTGTTGTTATCACAGCCCTCGTTACGAAGCCTGGAGGAGCTGGTTAATTCACACGGTTGCTCCAGTGGCGCCTAGCAACCGCATCACCATTGAGGAGACTCTGCCCGGTATATGGACCATGGTAAGTACAGGGACTACAGTATGCGAAAGACCCACGCTGGGTGATAAGACCGAGGAATTTGTGAGTGGGCTGAAGCTAAGCACATCCTCACAGCCGAACCTCCCGCAGTCTGACACAATAATTTGATTGTTGAGCGAGAGGGGAGGGGCAGAGAGAGAGAGAGAGAGAGAGAGAGAGAGAGAGAGAGAGAGGGAGAGGGGGAGAGAGACCCTCTGTGTGGTCCTCACCCTGTGATTGTATTAGTGATGGGTATAGACAGAACCAGGAGAAGGAACAAAGGAAGAGGAGGAATGGAGTGTGTTTGGTGGTGGTGGTGAGGGTGTGTGTGTGTGTGTGTGTGTGTGTGTGTGTGTGTGTGTGTGTGTGTGTGTGTGTGTGTGTGGGTGAAGCAGATGGATTTAAGGCTTGGTGGGGTCAATGAACAATGTGCTGGAGTTTCCCCTCTTTTCCCTGCAAACCTTTCACCCCTGTTCACCCCTGTTCACCCCTGCTGTACGCCACGTGTCACACTCCAGCCACGTCACTCCTTCTTCCCCCCCCACATCCATCTCTCCTCACCCCCGATCTGCTTCATCCTTCCTTTTCTCTCTCTCTCTCTACCTCCACTCTTACCCATCAGTTCGCCCGGTGTCAGTCCCTGTGCAGTTTCGCTCTACAGTGGCGTTGAAGGCCCCCTGACCGATTCCCTGTTAATAATTTATCTGTCATTGCTTTGAAAAGCATCGGAGCACCCCCCCCCCCCCCCCCCCCACACCCCCCCCCCCTCCTCCTCCCACCGCTTCCTGCTTCCTCACTCTTCTCACCCTCTCCCTCCCTTCTTTTTGCTCACAAGCATGAGCATGCCCACACATTCGGTCGTACAGTGTTTACAAATGGTGTAGAGACAGCTACTGTATGTGAGTGTTCATGCGTTTGCCTGGAGTGGCCTGTGTGTGTGTGTGTGTGTGTGTGTGTGTGTGTGTGTGTGTGTGTTGGTGTAGGTATCAACTCCCTACCGTTCTCCTGCATATAGTTTGACCTCAGAAATGACGTTTTGTCCACATTGTTCTTCCCTTTCTATCTCTCTCCCTCTTATTGCCCTGCCCCATTTTTCCCATGGTGGCTACCCATCTCACAATCATCTCCCCCTCTTCGTCATCTTCTTCCCTCTCCTCCCCCTATCTCGACCCCCGTAGCCCTAATCCTCCCGTGTAGGCTCTTAGCTGGATGAAGCTGTCTTCCATCTCCTCTCTTTATTACAGGATTTGCAGCGGTGCCCTTTCATATCCCCCTTTTTTAGCCCTCTTAGGTTCCGCAGAGAACCCTCGCTATGTGGCCTTGCTCCTCGGAGGACATAAAAGGGAGTTGCACAACTGAAGAACGAGACCGCAGACGATTAAGATCCATCCAAGAGATGCTACGTTGATACTCGGTGTCAGTGTGGGGAAACATTCATCCCCGGGTTGTTTTGAGGAGAGCAAGAACGTAGTCACAGGGAAGTACTTTGTGTGGGGTATGAGAAAAGGTACATTTAATGTGACTGTGTGTGTGTGTGTGTGTGTGTGTGTGTGTGTGAGAGAGAGAGAGAGAGAGCATGAGGGAGACTCTCACAAACTGACTTATTGATTTCCCATTTGAAAGCAGGGGTGAGATTTTGGACAGGAGCGATCGGGAGGTGCAGTCGTAAAGGAGGGTTGCAGTAGTGGAGAGAGGAAATGAGGCGGAAGGAAAAGACATAAAGTGATGAGGGTGGGGGGGTGGGGGGGGGGGGGCGCACACCCACACCCACACCCACACCCACACCCACAATACCATAATATTGATGATGCTTAGAGAGGTAGTGATCTGGAGGCAGATGTAGGAGGAGAACGGACAAATGGGGGAGGGCCGGTGGGCAGTGGGGGCTCGGCCTGTCAAACACACACACACACACACACACACACACACACACACACACACACACACATGTGCTCATGCATGCACGCACACGCACACACACACACACACACAGTGATCTGAGATTGATGCATTCAGTCAAGACACAGCTGCTGGTAGCTCTACTCTGGCACAGGAAGTGATGGTGATTGATTGATAGGGGACGATGAGGGTCATATCCTGTACAGAGGACAGCAGTGCCACTATACTGACAGAATCACTTTACCTCCCTCGCTCTCTCTGGTTTCCCCTCCATCTCCATCTCTCCTCCATTCATGTCACCCAACCCCCCCCCCCCATCCCAACATCTCCTCCCTGCTGTCTTACCTTAGCCTCTCTCTTTCTGGACAGCTCTCCCTTTCTTCTCTATTTCTTTCTTTCTTTCTTTCTTTCTTTCTTTCTTTCTTTCTTTCTTTCTGTGGGGTGGGCATGCGTGTGGTGTGTAATGTGTGTGTGTGTGTTCCTGTGTGTTCTTGGGGCTCAGTGTAATCACAGCTCTAATCTGTCTGCTAGGAGTCTGTGTGTGGGTGACATTAAAGCTCTCATTAGCACTGTAACTCAGCACCAATGTCACTGTGAAGACACCAACGACACATCCACTGCAGCAAAATCAACCCACCATGTCTTTGTGTGTGTATGTGTGAGAGTGTGTGAATGACAAAGAGAGAGAGACAGAGATTCTTAAGTGAATCGTTTGAGTGATTTCTGGTATCCATTTTTCTTTTTTTACATTTTTAATGTGATCTAGATTTAATGAATCTCAAAAGCAATATTAGATCAAATAGTATATGGGTGCTTCATTTAATATCATGCCCAATGAAAGTTGGGGAATAATGTAGTAGTGTTATGTGATTTATTGAGCAAAATGAATCATCTTTTGCTCTCCTTTCTAACTTTTCATTAAAAATCATTTTTTTTAAATAGACACCCTACTTGATTTAGCCTAGTGCTGAAGCAAGGCAGAATGAATGAGGGAAAGAAGAGGTGGAGAGGAGGAATAGTTGGGAAGGAAGAAGAGATAGGTTGCTATAGTAACAGGAAACAGGGTCTGGAATGGAGAGAAAGATGCTGTGTGGATCATCTTATTGAGTACAAACCACAATAAATGACTAGTACCATACAGTCTACAGTAGTAGTATGTAGTATGTCTACCATTGCTACCCTATCATTACCAAATATGTTGACTGTGTTGCTGTACATTTATATATTTTCTTTCTTTCATCAGTCATACATCAACATCCTTTTTTTACTCATCCTCTGACCACCTCTGAATACTGCTTGCATAAGCATGGCTATGAGTGCTCTGCACCAAGTTAGCTTGAGTTGTTTGCAGCAAGCATATTAAGTAAAAGTACCAGAGTGTAGAGCGAGTGAGAGAAGTGGGTCAGGGGAGGATATGGGTGTCTGCACCCAGGACGGCTCTGTCTGATTCACACTTACCAGCCAATCAGCCACCGACATTAGCACCCTGGCTTCTCTAGCATGCTAACTCACAGGCAGGCGGCTGCCCTACTATTTGTGCTGGGTAGAGAGGATAATGCTAGCATGCTAACACACACAGCTAACCAGCTCTATTGTGCACAGTAATGTGGAGGATATTGTCTTGCTTTTGGCATAGTGACATATAGTCAACCTGCTCTGCTGTTTAAGAACATAGTGCCATCATACTAATGCACAGATCTTGATTGTTTTGGTGTACTGCTAACATGCTAACATGCTAACACGCAGCCACGTTGCTGTGTTAGTTATGGGAAATAGCCTTGATTTGAAACTGTGGTTGATAAGTGTTTCCTGAAAAAGACAGATAGGTGTGGAGAGAGTGATGTTACGGAGCAGATCCATCAGACTTGTCTCTCGTGTCCTTGGTGACGCAGATCTGCAGTTTTTCTGCAGTAAGAAATGAGAGAGAGAGAGACAGAGAGAGAGAATACATTTCCAGGGTCAGGGGCTGAGACAAACACTGGCGCTCAGGGAATGAACATCTGACATCTGCAACGGGGACTTGGCTGCTGCAACAGTAGTTCATTTTTCTGGTAGAAATGGGGTCTCTGATTTGCATTATGCAGCAATCTAGCTGCAGTGCCCGTCCTGCTGTAAGGTACAAAGTTGACAAATATTGGGTTCACATTCAATAGCTGGCCTTGATTTGGTGCAGATGCTGAAACGAATAGATTTCTTATTTGGGTCTTTGGGCCGAGGCCATGGGAGAGGGAGATAAAGGTTTTGGAGGTCAGGGCTAGATAGTTTTGGCTGACATTAAGAGACAAATGCAGATTGCTGAAGCGAGCCAATAATGTAAGTGGGGAAGAAGCGGGGTACGTAGACTACACGACAGTTTGTCAAACAAGTTGCCAAAAAGGGAATGCTTTCATGTCACAGCAAGCTTAATGATATGAGATAATAGTATTGTTCTCCCGTTACGGAGGTAAGGCAGGGAGCGAACAGGCTGACTCAGTCATACAGAGTTAGCTGGATAACCACCCCGGAGTTTCATTATAAGTATCTGCTGATTGGTGCTCATGTTCAGCAGCATTTTACCACTACAGCAATATCATAGAGAGACATGAATTTAAAACCAAAGAATTGTCCACAAGCATGCAGACACTCTCATACTTGTACCACGCAGGTTTTGGGCACTTGTAATTTATTGCAATATTTTCATTTGGTGGAACTTTAACTCCACTACCAAATAGAGAGTTTTTAACATTTTAGTCATCTTTAAGTGTAAATGGACCACTAAAACCTTGATCAATAAAGGTTAATGCATTCAAGATGGACCACTCAAAACCACAGCATTCAATTGCACATTTCTTTAAATACTTAAAGCTGCACTATGTAACTTTATGTAATTTAGTCACCGACGGCCCAAAGTGGCAGTAAGAGGTTTGTATTTTTGAAGACTTCAATACCTGGAAATCGTATTGCTCTCTTACTTTCCTCGGACCTAAATTTCTTCTGCTTAGTGGTCTGTTGGGTTGGAGGTGGTGAGTTAGGAACATCCTTTCGTAGCAGCTTCAGTCATCTGAAGGGAAGCTGGATTTGCTCATAAATCAGCGAGCTAGCGCCTCGGCTATCACTACAGAAAGCCTGTAGCGATAGCCGAGGCGCTAGCTCGCTCACTGCTGTTTCGGAGCTATGTGCATTAGGGCTTGTAGGTTTCGATTTGTCACTTCCTGTATTCAGAGAAAACGTTCCCACCTGTGTACCTACCCGACTCCAAAACCTCATTGGGGTGAATGGAGCGAAGGCTGCGTTCCTTCCCCTCTACTCTCTCCTGTATACCAACAGCTGCACCTCCGGTCATCAGTCCGTCAAGCTCCTGAAGTTCACAGACGACACCACGCTCATTGGGCTCATCTCTGGTGGGGATGAGTCCGCCTACAGGTGGGAGATTGACCATCTGGTGACCTGGTGCGGTCAGAACAACAATGTCCTAAAGACAGTGGAGATAGTAGTGGATTACAGGAAGAACCCAGCCCCACCTGCCCCCATCACCCTACATGACTCCCCAGTCCGCTTCCTGGGTACCATCATCACCCAGGACCTCAAGTGGGAGCTGAACATCAGCTCCATCACCAAAAAAGCACAGCAGAGGATGTACTTCTTGCAGCAGCTAAGGAAGTTCAACCTGCCAAAGTCAATGATGGTGCACTTCTACACCGTCATCATTGAGTCCATGCTCACCTCCTCCATCACCATCTGGTACGCTGCTGCCACTGCCAAGGATAAGGGCAGACTGCAGCGTGTCATTCGCTCTGCTGAGAAGGTGATTGGCTGCGATCTTCCATCTCTCCAGGACCTGTACGCCTCCCGGACCCTGAGGCGTGCAGGTAAGATTGTAGCCGACCCCTCCCACCCCGGACACAAACTCTTTGAGTCACTCCCCTCTGGCAGGAGGCTGCGGTCCATCAAGACCAAAACCTCACGCCACAAGAACAGTTTCTTCCCATCTGCAACTGGCCTAATCAACAAGGCCCGGGTCCTCCACTAACATGGACTCTTGTGGATTGTTGTAAATTCAATCACTTTTTAAAATAGAGAGCAGTCCACTTAAATTATTACAGGCAGCAGGGCAGCCTAGTGGCTAGAGGGGCTGTCCTTCAACTGGCTAACCCAGGTTCAAGCCCCCATGTTGGCAAGCATCCACCAGGCTGGAGTAGACACTTCAGGGGTGCTGTTCTGCAGCTGACCCTATGCTTTGACATCCCTGGAGGCAGGCAAATGAAAGTGTCCTTATGGGGGTCAATAAAATATGACATTGTTATTTCAGATAGCAAGGAAGATGTAAAAAGTATCACTTTGTTGTCTCTTATTCAATGAATGTAATAATATTTTATTTTGAATGCCTGCTAGCTAGATAGCTCATCCAGCTAGCCTCATACCATTAGCAACAGTGCTGCTGTGATCTACCTCCAGACTTTGCTCTGAACACCTCCAGAGGGCGAGACTACGATGATACCAACAGGAATTATGACAACGCGCTGAAATTACACATTTTCAAGGTCTTTAAGAAAAAGTATTGACATCCAACTCTCATGTCCACTAAAGGCACACGGTCCATTAGTACAATTCTGTTTTTCTTTCCTGTCTGATATCTCTGACAAGATCTTGTATGTGTGTGAGTGTGTGTGTGTGTGTGTGTTGCATGATCTGTGGGTGTATCTCAGATCTGTGTGGAAGTGCTTATGTGCTTATGTGCTGTATATGTGCCGTATATGTGCCCATGCCTCTACTCCGACTGTGCATGTGAGGTGAATGCATTAGTAGAGGCAATAAAGTTGGGATGGGGTGGCTAGCTGAGTGCAGATTTGAGGGCCAGTGAGCCTGAATGCCCCCCGGCACAGCCGCTCATATTAATGTCTCATATTGTCGGTGTCCCACAGAAATCTCGTAAGTGCAACCCCACCATATTTTCTCAACTGTAAATGACAGTTGATATGATTCCTGACCCTCGGACTGCGCACATCACTGTATCTAACCACATTTCAGTGGCAGCCTGTCATCGCGAAAAAGCTATCCATTCCATTAAAATGTCATCAAATAGAATATATGTATGTATATTTCCCATGCTTCCTTTTTTGGTAAAGGCAGAGGTAATGGAGAAAGGCAGAGGGGACTGAGACATCATCATTTTATGCAGTGACACATGCACTTTTGTTGCATATTGATAATACATGGTAACCAATTTATTTCCATTCCCCTCCAAAAAATATTTTTGGGACATGAGATATCTGCAGAACACTGGCAATGTTGAACATTTGTTGAACAGCTTTCCCCTCGATGCTAACTGGCATGGAGGTCACAACATAGAAAGATCTGTATTCTAATGCTAGTTCTAATTCTAATGATCTACTATTAACAGTGGATTTTGAATGAAGAGAGAAGGCAAAGGTCATGCTGCTTCACAATGTGTGCTGAATTTTCTGGGGGACATTACAGCAGCTGCAAATGTGCAGCACACCTGGAACTACTGTAAGGCTTCCCCTTCAGTTGTTGGAGGTTTGCCCATGCAATTGTGTGTGTGTGTTTGTGTACAGTATATCCATGTGTTTGTTGCTTTGCACACTCACAGAGAAAGAGAGAGAGAGACAGAGAGAGAGAGAGAGAGAGAGGGGGAGATGCAGTGTCAGCTGTGCACCTGTGTGAGTGTCTGCTTTGTCCCGTGTCAGAGCAGCGTCTTTGAAGCGTGATGTTATCAACCCCCTGTGATGAAAGGCAGGATTTGTCCTCTCCAGGTGTACCTGGGGGAGGAGGAGGGGAGAGGTGAGAGAGAAGTGAGAATTGAGAGGGAGAGGGTGGTATCTGCATGGACCTGGGCCCACGCTGAACATTTGTGATTGGCTTGTTATTAAGCCCCTTTATGCAACCCCGAGTTAAGTCTCCAGTCTCGGCATGAGCTGCATTAAATGTTAAATCCCTGGTGGAAGAGTTTTAAATATTTTACAGAATCATCATCAACCCTTTTCTATCATCTCTCAATTATCTGCCTGCAGTAGCGACTCTAGTAAACCATATTTGATAATTACTATGAATTACTATGTGGCCAAAAAGTAATTCAGTCTCCACAGGCTACAGTGTCTCTTTCTATCTGTCTTTTGAAATATTACAATGCTTTTTGTATTTCTCTTTTTTACAGACGTGGTTTGAAAAAAACAATCCAACAAACTGTTGTTTGACTTGGTTTGAATCAAACAATCATTTCAACAAAATGATCACAGAGATCAGCTTTTGACAATAGAATACTGGTGCAATACAATGCGATGCGATACATTATGATACAATACGATATGACAAGATACAAAAAAAACTATGATACCGTCGATATTGTCCCAAAAGGAATTCAGCTTGCAAAAGGCACAACAGTGGGCAACGCAGCCATCAGGTAACAGCATGGAGTTATCAGTCTGGTCAGCCTACTAATGCACATGGAAAAGCCAGCACTGAAAATGAAGTGCTCAAGGTACTGAGCAATGAAGCAACATTCATTCATTTTAACAACGTTTGCATTAGTGTTATTGGTGTCGATGATATATACTGATTTTTTATTACTATATTGATTTATGGCTGTAAACAACGGCAGAAAAGTTCTTGACTGAATCTTAGGTTGTGTTTAATTCCACCTGCTTATGATACGATGCATAAAAAGACATCTGTAACAAAACCACTGGGGCGGTTGCTTATCGGGGTCCTGAGTGTGACTGACGTGTTCTCACCTTCCCAGATGAACTACATTAGCGGTGCTAATGGCTTTAGGGTTCGATTCAACCGCTCCGAACAGGGCAGGTGTGAAAGCGCCCACATATTGCTTCGTCTTATCTCCCAACCGTTCTATTCTCCTCAACATCTTCATACCCCTCTTATCCTTGGGAACCTCGCCTCTTTATGCGTTCTTTTTCTAATCCCACTCCGTCTGTGAGTGACGTTGAACACGACAGGTCAAGCCAGGTGTATAATATAATACGGAGGCTCCCTGCTCCCTCTGAGGAACCCGGGTCCCTGTTAGGTGACAGAGCCCCAGACGAATATTTCTTTAAACGACACCACCTCGCCACCGAGAAGGAGGAAACCTGAAACCAGGAAACTGTGAGGAAGAAAAGGACCATGTGTGTTTGTGCGGTGTGTGAACATGGTCGACAAACATAGTGGCTAGACCCCTGATCATGTCTGCCTTCTCACTTTGTAGTGGATGAATCTGCGTGATTGCGTTGAGTAATTCATTGTGGGACTATTGTATTGTAAAACTGTTGAATTTATGCTGATATTATCTTATTGCTGGCTGACAAAAGATATGCCACCTCTAAAGTAAAAATCAAGAATTGCGATAGGTCCTGGGCCTGAAAGATGCATGCTGGGAACAAAATGTTTGTTCAGGTTAACGATTTAGCTAACACAAGTAGTGACAAACCAATTAACAGTGAAAAAAGGAAGTAAGCAGCAAGGCACACCGTTAAACAGTGCTATAGGTTTTACACTTGTGCTCCCATGTGTGCTCACGTGATGCTTCTTGATAGATTCCTGCACACGGCTGTACTTCGACAAACCACTGGGACTGACATTTTCTGAATGTATGCATTTTCTTGCTTGTTGTTTTGTGTCTGTGGCTAATAAGTACCTTGCCGGGGGCCTCCAGTTCCCCCCCCCACACCGAATCTCCAAGGCCAACCGTGCACCCCGCTGGCTCAGGTTGTCTGGAAACCCACCCTAATATAGATCAGGCACCTGGGAGAACAGCACGGGGTCCTGGCCTGCGGCCTGTGCCGGAGCTTTATTGATAGGCACTGGGCCGGCCTGCCAATATCGCAGCAGCACCCAGGGACCTTGTGGCTGTCATTTAGTGTGTGTGTGTTTATGTGTGTGTGTGTGTGTGTGTGTGTGTGTGTGTGTGTGTGTGTGTGTGTGTGTGCGTGTGTGTGTGTGTATTTATGCCGTTTTCCTGGTCTCTCTTTCCTATCTTGATCCATCTGCTCTGCTGGGAAAAAGGCACTTCCGAACAGCTATGCAACCATGTCTGTGTACACATACACACACACACACATACACACACACATTTACACACACACTGTTTGTGCGCCTAACACTGCAAAGCATTTAGTCATACAGTATTTTCAATGAAAGAAAAATTCTCTGTAGTTGTCTCCAGAACACCCTCATTTCTCACATCACTCTTTACCCCATCTGAACAGTGATATTGTACCATGTGATGTTAAATCAATAGCTGTGTGTTTACATGTACAGTGAAGGAAAAGCATGTATGAATCCCGTAGCTAGACCCCAACAGGGATGGCATAGAGGTTTGCCTTCATCTATATATAGGAACCGGGAACATTCAAGAAGTGGGGGGGGGGAGAAGAAGAAGATGGGGAATATGAAACACTGAAAGAAGGAAGTGGGGAAGGAGTCAGCGAGGGCAGAAGGAGAATGAGGAGGTGGTTAATATTTCATTAGTTAATTAAAGAGCGTGCTACGTCCTGTAGGAGTGTACCGTAGCTCTAGGCTCCTCTGTGTCACTGTGGCAGGCACAGTCATCACTTACTGTACCAGCCCGTTCCCCCCCGACGGCCTCCGCTGCAACAACAACACAGCAGCATGTGAGGTTCAAGGTAACATGTGGAAGGATGGAGAGACAGGGGAAGTGATCGAGGAGTGAAGGACAGCTTCTGGGTAAATGCTGTGTGTGTTTGTGTGTGTGTGTGTGTGTGTGTGTGAGAGAGAGAGAGGTTGTTAGAAAAGAGAGTAGGTAAAAGAATATCTGATCTTGTGCGTCAGTTCTTAATTTAGCCCCGCCGCTATATAAAGCATCGCCGATTAGAAAGGTGATATTTTTGTGTTCCTTCGTGATATGAAAGTGTCACTTTAGGTCTAATAAAGATACAGATGTCTCACTGATGAATCATAGATGTCACTATTGGTGTGTGTGTGTGTGTGTGTGTGTGTGTGTGTGTGCGCGTGTGATGCTCGACGAAATAGCTGTCAGTGCTAGCTGGTAGAGGCAGGCAACTCCCTCTCTCTCTCTCTCTCCCTCTACAGGTGGTGGACTGTTTTGGCCCTGTACATTTGGCTACAAATCTTATTGGAAACCATTAATTACACACCCTACTGCACACACACACACACACACACACACACACACACACACACACACACACACATTCATACACTGATGCACATGAAAAGGTCTGGTTTGTTTTGCGACTGCCCTGTGCAATAATCTCTTGCCAGGCAATCATGAATAAAGTTTTCCGCGGAGAGCAGAGCAGAGAGAGACTGATGCATGTGAGCTGTGATTGATGCTTTATTGAGCCTATGAACCCGGAGGGGGAACAGCAAGCCTCGTTCCCCTGCTCTCCTCTTCTCACAGCGAAGACCAGAGGAAGAAAACAATGAGAGCAGGGACTGAGGTCGGCACGTTAATTACAAGTCTGTAAGATAAACACGAGTGTATTGTGTGTGTGTGTGTGTGTGTGTGTGTGTGTGTGTGTGTGTGTGTGTGTGTGTGTGTGTATAGTGTTTGAGGGGGTTTGATTCACACTGCTGGAGCCACCCATTCTGAATAAAATATTGGGGTCCAAAAGTCTGAGTCCACTACCAAGAACTGTTTGTTGTCATCAAAAAGCAAATACAACTTTTCTACTCAGTTGATGCTTCTTCTTATTAAATATGAATATATATTATTTAGAGCCGATACAGATCTAAAGTTTTAGATCTTTCTAAAAGTGTGAAATTGTAATCTTGTTCACACCATTTGGTTTCCTCAAGTTGTTGTCACCATTTATTTCATTCAGATATCAACACATGTATGCTCCTAATACACAGTACACACTTTAACAACTAGTACCAGATATTGACTAAACTAATATGGTCCTTTGTGCGTTATTGTTGCTACTGGTAGTACTTTAACTTTGAAAAAGTTTAAGAAAATATTTGTAATTATTAATTATTTTTTGAGGCCTTTAATGTGACATAATGTTTGATTAGTTTTTGCTAAATGATGAAACAAGGGTAGTTGACTTTTGGACCCCAACGTATCTCATATTTCTTCAAACATAATGTTCGGCTGAATAACTGGTTTTGATGTTTATCAGCCGGCTTAAAAAGGACTGCAGGTACTGAGTTACTACGGCATTGTTGCTTGACCGTAGACAAGAGAAGAGACTGATACCTGATACCACCATCTTTCTCTGAGCAGGAACTCAGTGAACAAGCAGGGCTACAGTCAGTGGTTCAAGACAAACAGAATGCATGTGCTTTTCATCAGGATCATCATCAATAAACAAGCAGGACACCGGAGAAGGTGCACAGTGTGATTGTACCGTGTTCCTCTGTGTTCCTCTGCAGTCAGATAGCTGGTTTTCTGTGAGCGGTTTGAGGAGACGCTAGTCTTCGTGAGCCGGTTGTATCTTTGATCTGCGAAACAATGTCCTGTCAGTCCGGGCCGTCGGTGTTTGTCTCTACCTGCCGTCGTTCACAGAACAGAATTTGTTTTCACACTGGAAAATTAGCATGCTAGCTTTCACCCTCACATCAGGGTGTTGTTGCTGCTGTTTTTAGTAGCTTTCACTCCTACACTCCCGCTTCTAGCCAGCAGTGATTCAGGACTACTAATTGTCTTTGTGGCATTCGGGAATCCTGAGGGGCATCAGAAAATAATCCTGGGTGATAACTCACGTTCCTACTTTCTGTGAGATGAGTTGCTTGTAGGTACATTGTGTGTGTGTGTGTGTGTGTGTGTGTGTGTGTGTGTGTGTGTGTGTGTGTGTGCGCGCATGTCTACAGTATGTGTGTCCATTGACCCAATTTCCCCACAGGAATCAATTTTATCTTATCTTATCTTATACAAGTGTGAGCATGCCTGTATGTGTGTGTGTGCGTACGTGTGTGTGTGTGTGTGTGTGTGTGTGTGTGTGTGTGCGTGTGTGTGTGTGTGCGTGTGTGTGTGTGTGTGTGTGTGTGGTGGTGAATGTGGTAGTGTAACTGGGCTGATTCCCAGGGCTGGAGTAGATAGTGATGACCTGGCAGTAGTGTTGCTTGGCTGGGAGGAGGCCGCTGGCCCCGTCCAGCCCTCTACTGTACTGATTACTGACTCCTGGCACACCAACCCAAGCTATAGGCCAGGGCAGCGTCAACCCATAATCACTATTGATTACTGATAATCCACTTAAGAGAAGGAAAACGGCTTTGTTTTGGCAAAGAGGGGCAGATGGCAGCATTTAGATTAGCATTTTTGCAATTCAGCTGAAGCACTCAGAGACAGAGACGAATCACAATGTATTCAGATGTGTAAAGCAAGTGAGATTGTATTATTTCTCCTGTGTGTGTGTGTGTGTGTGTGTGTGTGTGCATTTATTCAAGGCTTGGCAGGCCTATGATAATGAAATGTGTGATTTATCAACATGTTAAATAACTTCTCCTCCGACGGACCGCCGTAGAGAAGCATCAGATGTTAAGAGAGAGAGAGATCGATGGAGAGAGCGGAGAGAAGAAACAGGGAAAGGAAAGAGAAAAGACTGAAAGGACAAAGGATGGATAGGTTAAGAAAAGCAGCCCCAGTAAATCTGCTGTGGGAGGTAGAGAGAGGAATGGAGAGACAGGGGGAAGGAGACAGGCAGCGGTGTATGAGGCACAGCTGAGTTGAGGCATTAGGACGCTGATGTTTTGGCACAACCTCTGGAATGACACTGGAACTGAAGCGCAATCACTGAATACTAAAGCAAACCAAAGGAAATATGATGTCAAACAGCAGAACAAAGTGAGAAACTCTGTCAACAGGTGGAACAGAAAGGGAATGTCAGGGTGTTACATGAGCCAGGATGTTCCCCGAACATGACTTACACACATTGCGCTCGGAAATTAGGTTTGTCATCATTATCAGCAGAAGAAAAATACATTGCGTTGTGGAAAATGACGTTTCTTCATTATCAACCAATCACATCAACGCGGCAACAGGAAACATTTTTTTTCCACTGGATGCTTTCGATCATCACGCTAACACAATTACATCAAATTGGGGTCTAATGAACCGGTCATGTGGACGCCGTGGACGCCGGCCACACAGACAAATGTTCATTCAACTCAACAGTCAATTAAAAACAGTACGAAAGTGACAAACGAAAATACGTCTCGGTTCATAAATAGTATTTGGAACGTACGCAAGAAGACGGTTCGTCGCGAGAAAGCAGACATGTCGTCGTGTGGCACAATCCTGGCCGTCGACTCCCACGCTTCTCTGCATCTCCACAGCATGGAGGATCCACTGTCTGTCAACACGCTAATGGGAGACAAACCAAACAGAACGGACCAATGGGAGGTGGGTGGGGGGGGGTGGGGGAGCCCATATACAACTACAGAGAGAGAAATTAATATCGGATCTGACCGTTTTGAGTTTGAACGTCCTTGCCGATAATAGCCGCTGCTTCGGATCGAGCCGAGTGTCACGTTTCAGTGTTATTCCGATTGTAATGCGATTGCGAAAGACTGCCGTTATTGGGAACGCTGCTGGAGGAGGAGGGGGGGGGGGCAGGAGTTAGAGGGCCATCACAACAGAGGTGGTAAGAAATGGCGGATAAACAAACTGCGTGTTGGGCAATAGACAAAATTAGTAGGATGTTTTTTTTCCGAAAAACAACACGCCGACAAATTGGTAGAAAATAAAAGCTCGACCGTCTTTTCCACCCTCACCTGTTCCTCCCTTCTCGCAGCGCAGTCGATTTAAGTGTGATTACAGAAAAATGAAATGTGATTAAAGGACTGAATACGAGTTAATTGTATTTGCGGCGGTACACACGCGGGGCGAGGTCAGCGGTGATGCGGGTGATTAATGCCGTAGCGTGGTGCAGTTAGCCGTGCTAACAGCGCTGCAGGGCCAGAGGCTGATGCTTCCTAGCCTCTGCAGACGGGGTCCCGTTGGAGGCTGAAGGCGGCGATGGCAGCTAAGTGGGCTTTGGATTGATGCTACCTTACAGCAAGGCACTGCAGAGGGCTGACTCCCCCCCCCCCCCCCCCCCCCCTGCCCCCCCTCTCTAAATCCGTTCTTCTCTCACCTGCATTGCACCAGTTATTTCTCACCTCCAACTTAACATCTCTCTCTCCTGTCCTATAGATTTAGCTCTCCAGAGCCCCCCCACCTCTCTCCCTCCCTCCCTCCCTCTCTTTCTCCTCTCTCTCTATCCCTCTCTCTTTTGCCCTTTCTCCTCTCTCCTCTCTGAGTAAACACTACAGGGACATATTCACGTGATGCTCGGGGGCCCGCGCTGGTTCCAGGGCGGATGAAGAAGAATGGCAATCCTCCGTTTAGCACCAGAGCAGGAAACAAATACCTTCTACCTTCATAAAAACCTGTTTTTTTAAGCTAAGTAAATTGCCCACAGTGTGCCAGCCCTTGATAGCACCAGGAAAGCCATGAAATGAACAATGTTATTCAGGCTCCTCTGTGACTAACCCCGGGTCCTGCCCTGCTCCTGGAGCTGAGCAGGGCCGGTTAGACTGCGAACTCCTCGGCTGCTGGACCGTGACTGGCTGTTCGTGGGTTCAGCCTCGGGGAACAGGACCTAGCTTTACACCACCCGCACGTGTGTACATGTGTGTGTGTGTGTGTGTGTGTGTGTGTGTGTGTGTGTGTGTGTGTCAGTGGTGTGTGATCGATCATGATGGTGGGATGTGTTTACTGCGTTTGGTGGGGCCATTGTAAATCAGGACCTGTCTTTCCCCGTCGCTATGGCGATGACATCCTGATGCACTCTGGGCTGATTTAGTAGTCCGGGGGGACCTCTAAACACACGCCATGGATGCTCTCTGGGCTCAGCTCGCCAGGCTTAGGCCTGCCATAAATTCAGTCAGTAACCGGTTAGAGCACCTGTGTGTGTGTGTGTGTGTGTGTGTGTGTGTGTGTGTGTGTGTGTGTGTGTGTGTGTGAGTGTGTTCCAATGCAAGTGTCATGTTCTTGATACTAGAGCTTTGTTTTCACTTGTTCACTTGCATTGGAAATAAGTGGAATTATTTAATTCCATTGGTAGAAATCTTGACTTTTTTTTTTTTAGTAAAAATGAGACTTGTTATGATGGACATTTTTACAGTGTGCACATAGCAATAACAATAACCGTAAGTGACCTGATCCCATTACCAAATCACCCATATCCCTCCAGATTCTTCAGATCCACTGGTTTCTACTACATTTTCAGTGGGGAATCTGTTCAATGATAAAAGTTTCCATGATGTCCATCTTGTTAGGCAACAGTAACACAGAGCTGAGCTGCACTTCCTCCTCTGGGAGGTTTCCCACGCCGAGTGTGATGTAGGTTCGAAATGGCTGCCGTGGGAAGAAGCTCTGTATAATTTATAGTTAAAAAGCGTTGATATCTCAATATTGAATTTCAATTCAAGGAGTGCAGGGATTTACAACATGCACCCCAGTGGGCATCATTAGCACCATTCTGTACCAATCGAGTTACACTGGCCTGACCAGTTCCTGACCACCATGTCGTATGCTGCGTGTTAAACAGACACACACACACACACACACACACGCGCACGCAGGCATGATGGCCCCTAACATGGCATTTAACCTAGGTGCACCATCCCTGACCGCCAACCTCCAACCCACACCACTTGCTGTGTTTGTAGCCATAGCAACATGGTGTGAAAGTAAATGTTTTATGTTGCAGCGTCTGTTTCAGTGGGAACAACGACTACACAAACATCCCGCTCACACACACGAGATAATGCTGTACCACAATTGTTCGGTGTGTTTGCTTGCCAAGTGTTTCAGGAACTGCAGCCAAGGATGGAATTAACAAATTACATTTCCTCTTGTTACTGCAGTCAAGTCGCTTTTTCAGTCATTTTCAAAGTCCAACAAGTGTCAGAGAAACAGTTCAGCTCTCATTGGTGTGGCAAAGTGTGATACATGGGTCAAACATTGCTTTAAATGCTAGTGATACTTTCAAACGTGTTTGTGTACAATTAAACCGTTGAATTGGGATAATACATTTTTTTTGATTTTTCTCTTTTTTTTCCATAGTGCTCAACTTGTCTCACAGCTAGATTTCAGATTTTCAGATAACATTACGTGAAACAGCACTATTTTTATTAAATGCATCATTAAAAAAACATTAGACTTATAGAGTATTTCAAACAAACGATAATATAAAAATAATGTATTTAAAAAATACATTTTTCCCAGAGGTTTTTGTCACTGGTGTTATCAGAACCCTTATTGTACGTTTTACAATGAACTGCTTCCTTTCACAACATTTCAGTGGAGGATCGTATAAGATGAGTTAGCACATACAGTAACTCCTCTGTGTCACTGGTGTTACGTCTTGTATGCTGGACAACTGATCTTTCTCTGATTCATAAGTAATTGATCCAGGTAACCCTTCCTTGGCGTGTCAGCCATGTTAGGAAATCTACCATTTTGACCAAAATGTCGCTGGTGGAACAATATCGCCGCGTGATACCATACGTGTTGTGACACTAGTGACAGATTTTGATATGCCATGAAGGATCTCAACACTTAATAAATAACATGAGAAGTAGATATTTGTCATTATCAGAATTCATTTACGTATAATTTGTCATTTTTCTACTGTGGTACGGCTAGACTGAGTGAAGTTGAGTGGCAGATTCTGTATGACGACAGGGTAACTTATCAAACGCATGAGATACACAGGAAAAACATGAGCAGAAAAAGAGAAAACTGGATGTCTCAGAGAGAGGAAAAGAAACAAGCCAGGCACTGAACAACCCACCACCCACCACCCACCACCCACCACCCACCACCCACCACCCACCACCCCACTCAACTGAACCTATCTCAACATCACTTATAAGGCTTAGTAGTCCACGTAGAACAGCTGAGTGGTTTGTTTCAAGTCAGCAGGGTCACAACTCCCATGAGTGTTTTATTGTTGAGACCAGTTTAGACAGTAATGGGTAATGTTGTTAACTAGGTAGAAACCTATAGATGAGCACTGTTCTTACCAGTGTTGAGAGCTGGTATGAGGACGGGTGGTGGTTCTAGTTTGTAACTTCCTGTTGAGTCTTCTGGAGGTGTTGAGGGCCTAATTCAACCATGATCTGTGGTTGGATGTGAAATACCTGCTGTTACCCACTGTTCATCTAAGCCCCAAGCCAGGGTTCTGCATAGGTGCTCACCCTAAATAGCAGAAGGGACTGCATTAAACACTGAGCACCTATAGGGCTGATAATTAATCACGTCAGTGGCAGTTCGCTGATTGGAGTCGCTTATGAGGGGGAAGAAATGAGAAAAAAGATATTAAAAAAGAAAAAAAGGTTTCATTATAAAAGCCTATAAAATATTTTTGGGAAAACAACAAATATTCTAGTCTCAAGAGAAAAAGTCTGAAAACCAGCACCCAACTATAGCACCCAGGTATGTGATCTAGTTGGGTAACTGAAGGTTGGCTGGAGCCCAGTGAGAAGTGAACAGGAGAGTAGGGTGAGTTCGGCACAGAAGATGGATGGAGTCCGTTTTTTTGTGTATCAACTAAGGCCGTGGTTCCACCTGTCTTGTCAATGCAATCTCGGTCATCCGATCACGCCAGGCTGCATGAAGTGACAGGTGTAGACGCACAGAGGTCGCTTTGTGTTGGAATCAGCCAGGCCACCTCGCAAAGGTGGACGAGCTCGCTTTGCGTTTCGGACCTCTGAATAGTCTAGACGCAGTCAGGCACCTCAAAACGCAGACAACGGGGACACGTCATCAAATCACGCCCAGTTCCTTCCAGTTCTGCCGCGAATCTTGTTATTTAGTGGGAGGAAAAGCCACGGATGACGAGAACGATAGCAGGGCCTGGACCAATACCAAAACAAAATGTTTACTTGCTTTGTGGTTCAGTTTCAGTTTTGCGCCGCTGCTGTTGTCTCCTCAATAGCAAAGGCCTTGTACGGGCCCTAACCCTACTACACACAATTCTTAACATAAAGTAAAGGAGCATAATCTCCTGCACACCCAGCACCATTTTCAGGGATTGTTGTTATGGTTATTTAAATACCGCGCGGGAACCGGAAATCCGAACACATATCTGGCCAAAGAGCTCGCATTTAACTGTCAAGTGTAGACGCAGCACTTGTGTGCTCCGATTAGCAGACGTCATGAAACGACAGGTGTAACCGCGGCCTCTTGCAGATCATGTTTCCACGTAAAAAACCTTTTCTATGAAGGCTGTGTATTATACGGGTATTTATGCATTCATATAATGTTATAATACACTAATTAATGCTTATGTGTCTGCTTAGGACACATATATGTAATGATTCATTATACCCATACCCATGTTTTATACGTGTTATTAGGCATATAAGACCAAGTCAAAACGCTTTGTGTGTAGTGCTTTGTAATGGTGCGTTAGCGGCCCGGTGAAGGTCTGGGTCATGAATCACCTGACAACAACAATGTGCTGCCATATGGAAGAATATCAGCTTGTTAAACGAAATCTATCTTAAAATATTGCTCACTTGTCTGCCCAGTGATTTTAGATCACCTATATAATATGATTACGCCTTCCAGAACGTATTGGTTTAGTGCCGTAGTTAACCTTAAATATTTCTTATGACATTACAAAATATAAAAATCAATATCACATCCTAAAGCTTTGCAGTTTGCGAGTGATTCACTGACCAAAATTTTATTTCCACAGTCCAGCTGATAAACCATTATAAAGTGGATTAAGTGAGTATGGGTATAATATATTGGCCAATAATCATATTAATAAAGCCTTAGAATGACATGACAACTATTTATAAATGTTGTATATTTCTAAGTCTCTATGAATGCCCTTGAAATGCATTATAAATTTAGCCTTCATAGGGAAGTGTAACCAATGTTTCCCAACAAGTACAAGTGCTGTCAGTGGAACTAGGTCTGCGGTTGTCATGGAAACCGCTCTATTTATACCGGGTGATGTACGACTGCTTCCTGTTTGCTCTCCCCCTCGGACAT
>JAXDDW010000090.1:1077500-1090000 GCA_034670385.1 Hoplostethus mediterraneus
TCCCTGGCGGAGAGAGAGAAGCCGCGGAGCTGCACATCTCTCTGTGATTTGTCAGTGGAAAAAAAAAACGTGATGTATTTGTCTCGACCTTGTAGCTTCAGCAATGTTTCTTTTTTCATCCTCACCACATGCGTCTCGAGTTGTTTCACAAATTGTTGTGTATCGGTCAGGATCCCACTTAACATCGCTTCATGTCACCCCTCTCTCGTCTCTGCAGCAGGTAGAACTTAACTTGGAGAGTATCGCAAGAACTACCTGAGCACCAAACACATTTGATTAAGGTTTCAGGTCTACTATTTGAAGTGTGCATGGCTCATCTTGCTAGTCATTCAAAAGTGGACACTTGACTTCCAAAGATAAATTAAATCTTTTTTTTTTTTTTTTAAATATATTAAGCAGTATTTTTTCCCCAGGTGTGACTGAAGGAATTTGGTGTACTGCACTTGGAGTTAAACAACAAGTTGAACCCTGCTTTGTCCCTAGAGCAGATGACAGACAGACGGGTGGGTGGAGTAACACAGCGAGCAGGACAGTGGGAAGAGAAGGGAAGACAGAGTATAGCTGAGGTAAATGGAGGATATGACTCAGGAGTAAATTGAGCAGAAACTCTTAGAAACGGGGAGATGAAATATGCTCACTGGTATGTTATGTCAGAAGAATATTAAAACGTCAGTCAAAATATGACCAGCCACTGTCAAGGAGGCAGATAGACCAGCACACAAAGACGTGTGCACATGCAATGGACACACACACACATACATTTGAAGAATATGAACTCCCTGATACAGACCTTTTGCTTATACGCTGCACAAAATGTCTTATAAAGTCTTTGAGTCTCATACATTCTGTATGTAAGAATTCTGTCAAAGGGTTGAGATGATTCTGCTTGTTTCCAATGTAGTTCCAGCTCAGTGAACTATCAACTTCAAGCAAGGCAGAACGCCCCTAGTTTCAAGAAAATGACACGTGATTCAAGAAAAATCCTCACGGTGGCAGATTTCCTCCCCTTCAGTTATGAAAAATAAGATACTAAAGAAGAAAGAACAAATATAAAATCAAATTTCATGTTAAAATCTATATTTTTGCAGTGTACATGTATGTAGATGCATTAATTGAGCATTCCGCCTCTTCAGAAAACATGCTGTAGATCATTAATGCGTTAACTGAAACTGAAACTGAATTTAAAAAAATAAATTTGTAAACTGAAATAAAAATAAAAACGATATTTAATGAAAACTGTAAAAAATGCCCTCTACTGGCCACAACACACTCGCAGGAAAAAAGCCGTCGCAGCGCGCAAGCCAAGTTTGGGATTATTTCGAGTACGTAGCGTCAACCGACAAGTCAAAAATGTTTGTTTCTTGTGGACAGTGAGGTATGTAGAGTAAATACAAAAGGGACAAATCCCACAAATCTAAAAGTGCACCTGCAAAGCAAACACCGAGATGTCTACAAAGACTTCCTAGAGCGGGAACACGAGAGGTGGCTAACACAGTCGGGCAGACGCTAACAGCCTCCATTCAGAGATGCGAAACCCGGTCAACAAACTTACCAGCCTATCAAAAGCGCGACGATTCCTTTGTTGATGTGTTCGCTGAAACCGGAAAACGAGACCGTGTGAGTCAGTTGCTTTTAGGGAATTCAACAGATTCAAAACACCAGGGTCTGCCAGGGTGAACGGGCAGATCGCTGCGGAAATGAATACAAAGAAATCCTTTGAAATTGGAATGAATTCTTGGTTGTTTTTCACCGTCTCTTCAGTCAGATGCAGCTTATGTTATCCTGCCTATTCATGTATGTGTCATCTGGACTGCATACAGTGTAAATTGAGTTTTCTCCCTACACCACCTAGTGACCCGTATTGATAGAAACAAAAATAAAAACAAACATATGTCAAATAACTCAACTAAACAAACATTAGAATTCATTGAAAAACCAAAACTGACAACTAACTAAAACTAAACTAGATTAGAAAGTGAAATTCAAAATAAAAGTCAAATTAAAACTAAATTAAAAACTAAAAACTATAATAGCCTTGGTCTGCGCACACACACACACACACACACACACACACACACACACACACACACACACACACACACACACACACACACATACACACACACACACACACACACACACACACACACACACACACACACACACACTAAGCTACACTAAGCGATTCAGCATTGATCAGACCCTCAGAGGCCGGGCCTCTTAGCTCTTGTATTAATAAGTGATACAGGCCAAGGGAGCAGTGGGGCGCACGTCTTCACTTAGCGTATTAAGGCAGGAACCTTTTCTCTGAGAAGGCTTAGAGGCAGAAGCCACTTATGGGAGGTTTGTGGCTACTGCACTCGCATGCAGATGACATTTAGCTGAGTAAGGAGTCGGGGGAGCGTCTTTAGATGATGGAGACATCAAGACTCGCTGTAAGCTGACAAGGCAAAGTCGTAATATCATCCTGCATAATGTGGAGAAGTAGAGCGAATCCCCATGAGACGCTTGTTGCCCACATTATCATACACATCTTTTAATCGCTGCATGTTTTACAGGGGTGGTCTGAGTTAGGAAAAGAACTCTCAGTATTGTCTGCTGCGTGCTGTAGGCAGACGTCCAACACCCTGTTACGGAGAAGCATACGTCCCTGTGTTTTCTCTGAGGCATGTAATATCTGACAGACTGGACGAGTGACACACATATTTAGTAACGATAGCAAATCACAATAATGCATATGATGAGATGTGGTATGATTGTGTCGAACGGTTACGACAGACGTGAAGCCCGCTCGTGTTGATGCTGCAGCCGTGGCCCGGCATGCTGTCGCGCAGGCCTACAGGTCAGGGCTGCCTCCAAGCAGCCTGCCAGGCAGACAGTAGTGGGTGGGAGCCAGTCACATACAGATGACACAATCCACTGTGACGCCACAATGCTGGCACCGCCGAGCACCAGCGGGTACTCGGGAAATCCACATCCTGGCATTGTTTTTATGTAACCGTCATTTGTACTCTCTGGAACTTTTAAGCCAGAAATGCACTGGAAACATAATCCAAGGACTGTAAAGTAAATGGGTCATTTAGCAGTGCGTGCATGGTTCAGATATATGTGGGTAAAATATGAACACTATATAGTCAGCTGGTCTTCTAACGGGTCACCAAATATGAGAAGCAACTGTAGAATCAGCTGTGACACATTTTTATGTCTGTTTAAAGAAAATATGATCTAGCACCGTTTCCCATCGCAGCGGTGAAATGCAGGTGCCAGTGCAATCGCTTTTGGGTCAGTTTCACAGATATGCATTAAACCTATTCCTGGGCTAAAAAGGCTCCTTGCCAGAAAAAAAAAAAATGTTAGCCTGGTGCTACACGGCCTTGTCTACGAAACACAGCTAGGTTCAGCTTTGCCAGGTATGATATTTCTATAGGAGAAAGAGAATAGCAAAGTTCACTTCCCCCGGGGGGGTTGAGATGTAATGACTTAGTGAATGAATCCATACAGAACGCTATTGTCGTGTGTTGGAGAGGGCTTTGCGTCAGTCATTGTGTCGTCCTGAGCGGCTGATGGAGGATAAAAACACACGAGTCTCCCCTGACCGAAGCTGCTGCCCACATAATAGACTCATCACTAAGCAAGCAAGGAGCTCACAGTGGTGGAGCAGCCATTGTGTTGTTCCCCTCATGACGATCAGTCCTCACACATCTGCCGGCATCGATATGGCTGTGTGTGTGTGTGTGTGTGTGTGTGTGTGTGTGTGTGTGTGTGTGTGTGTGTGCGCGTGCGCGTGTGTGTGTGCACGCCCATGTATGTGCATTGTATGTGGAGGTGGCAAGCGCGCCGTGATTTCCAGGAAAAAGGCTCGTTCTGTTCTTGTAGATGTGTGTGGGAGGACTCGGTGTCGAGTGGCGTTGCGCGGGATACACGTAGTCCGTGGATACTCACAGGGAATTAAGGAATTACTTCTTCTGTTTTTCAATTTAAATGCAAATGCTGGGAATGGGGAGCTCCAAAGTGGAGTGTAGACACACCGGGATGAAGGAGCGAAAAGGGACCCGCTGTGAGTGTGAGTGTGTGTGTGTGTGTGTGTGTGTGTGTGTGTGTGTGTGTGTGTGTGTGTGTGTGTATAGGCAGGTTTAGAGGCTCTCTGGCTAGTGGTGTAGAGTTCCTGAGAATGCGTCACCCGTGATTGGCTGTTGTCATGTATCCGGGGGCAACACCTGGCAGGATCATTACGGCTGCCGCACACACACACACACACACACACTGACCTGAGGAAGGTCAACAACGTGTGCGCAGGCAATCGCGAGGGCGTATATATATACGTAATTAAATCATATAATCACATGTGGACGTAGCGTGCATCGATACTGTAAGTGCGTTTACGTGCACGTGCAAGAAAGAACGCGTCATCTTTTCACTGCTGCTTATACTGCCCGTCCATACTGTCGTCACGGTGACTCGCTACAGCTCTGGCCTCTGCAGCCGGGCCGGTAGATGCACGCCGCTTGTAAACGTCTCGCGTCGCTTTCCGTGAAACTCCCCGGAGTGACTGGTACAGCCTCATGTACATAATGGAATAGAACAGACTCATTGGGCGTCGTGACTCTGCAGATTTATGCTCCAAATTTTCAATTTCATAAAGCGTATTGTCGTTGGCCGAGCCAGTCGTGGCTGAATGCATAGACACTGCTCCGCCACGAAGAATCTATCACACTTACGCCCTAGTTTTATTTGTGAAAGTGTATGAGGTGGCAGATTAGAGGGAGGGAACGAGAGAGGGAATGAGGAAAGGAGGGAGGGAAACATGGGAGAACATGGGGGGGGGGACTGAAAATAGAGAGCAGGGTAATGTTATAGTCAGGAAATATGAAGACAAAATACATCTGAGGGAGCAATAAGGGCAATAAGAGAGATTTGTAATTTAAGGTCGGTTGCCAAATGTGCAGCGGGTCGCCCACAGAGGCTTTATCTCCGTGGGATTGTGGAGAGGCTGAACAACACAGTGAACATTGATAGCCTCATAAGCAACAAACACACTGTTAGGCTGTAACTCTGACAGCACCAGCCTCTGACAGAAGGGGATGGACTCCATTCATAGACAATGTTCTACAACCAGTAGACAGACTCTGACAGACTCTGCAGAAATCATCAGTTAAACATGAATTATTTCAACACACACACGCACCATGATGCCTTAGCTTAGCTGGACACACAGCATCTTGGGTTAGAACTAAAATGGGTTGTGAAGGCCGATACCGATATTTTAATCGATGCCGCCGACAGCTGATATTTTGTGCCAGTGGTCAATATCTTTTCATTCTTGGCATAAGACATATCCGTGCATACTTGTGTGGAATCTGATGAAAATGTCACATTGCAATCAGTTCATGTTCTGGGTTTCCCGTAGACAACCAGTCTAGTATTGATCAATTATCCAACAAATAATCAAACAAACTGCATCATATCAGAGGTGGGCCGATATCCAGCCGTCTGATCAGTATGACCCTATCTTGTAATGTACCGTCTTCCAGACTCATGAAGCCCTGAACTCCAAAGCTCTGTGCATTAACTTCACAATTTCCCATGATTCTATGCTAGCTAATATTACTGGTCACACATAGACATTTGGTTCAACTCAAATATTAACATAAGCCTCTTTTTTTTTTGACATAGCTGCAGAGAGGATGAAGTTGTAGATGAGCCATCTTCAAAGAGCTCCGGCGACCTCTGACCCCATCACACAGGGATAAGAGGAGAAGAGAGATTCCCTGCGGTCTTTTTTCTTTTTTTTCAGTTTTCCCAAGAGTACTCACATACACACAAAAGCAGATTTCTGAATAGCTTTGACTCAAAATGCCTTTTTTCCCTCCAAGGTTGGAAAGATATTGTTATATCAGCAACCGTGTGGTTGAATAAAAGGTTAAGACCTCTAGTTTCTTCTAGAGGATGTTCATAGAGGTCATCATCCAACCAGGCCTCTGCTCTCTGAAGTCATCCCGCAGGGATAGTGATAGTTTTACTGTGAGGACTCGCTTTTCCTACCTCAAATGTAGTAAAAGTACCTGCTCTTGATCTACTCGGTCTCATCTTTTATTTGCGGTATCACATGAGGTATATTTAGCAGCGAGCTTGAGCCCTGTTGCTCGTCTTTAATCTCAGATTTAATTTGAACTACGCAACATTGTTCCAGCATTACCATTGAGCAAGTTACAAAAGCATCGCCGTGTTTAAATCCCACCGGAAGGATTTGGGGTTAAGATATCTGCTTTGCAATTTCAATCCTATGGAATTTAAACCAAGAGTGGAATTAGACAGCGACAGCGGCGAAGGGAGTATACAATAAAATAGTATACAATGTCTTTGCTTCACACCTTTCCATTTGTCAAGCCAATTTGTTCAGTTTAACCCTCATAAATGTCAGTAACATTCAAAATAATCTGTCTTTAGAAGTTGCTTTTATGCTTCTACATGCTGTGATCTTCTCTCATCTGGCATACTGTATCACAATCTGGGCTCAAGCTAACATAACTACCACTAAGCCTCTGCTTTCCATTTATACAAAAAAGCTTTGAGAATATTGGATAGAAAACCCTCAACAGCATCACTATTTGCTCAGCTTTGAAAACATTAGGCTTGTTCTTAAGATCACTCACAAACGTGCCCCGGTCTTTCCCAGCCATGCAAAAAAAAGATGGTTAAAACCCAGTCAGACATACACCTCGTACTACAAAATAAAAGCGTCTGTGTGGCTGTTTCTCTGTATATGTATGACACATGTTCCCTGTAAAATAAGCTTGGAACTTATGTAACTTGTGTCTCCAATATCACATGTGACCGTGATGAAACAAATAGAGGGTGTCTGGCCAATACAAGATACCGGGTTGTCCAAATATTGTTTTATATGTTTTACATGATACTTGACCTGACACCGACTGAAAAACATTCATTTCTAAGAGCTCTAAGTTTGCCTCTGATGTCAACGTGGCCCAGTGATCCTGCTGCAGCTCAGCACCAACTCCTATTCTTTGTTAGATTGATGTGCATGGGCCCTGGGTTCTAGTTTTCAGCTGAGTGGACATTGAACAGAAAAGACATATCGGCTATCAATTATTGAGCCTGAGCTATTGATTATCTATTCTTGCCGTGCAGAGACGGAGCGGTGCGCTTTCATCACAGCAGACGGTCGTTCCTCATTAAGCGGGCCCTCTATGAGAGGGTGACAGTGATTAGTGCTGTTGAGACTGTGAGTATAGCATTAGCTGCTGATATATGGAGCACGAGTTTGGAAGTGGAGCAGAATACACCCAGAGTCTCTTCCTGCGTTCCCTCCTCCTCACAATAGAAGCAGTAGAGTGGAAAATCTCTGGATTATGGAGAGGAGCGCCTGACCCAGGGGGTGTGTGTGTGTGTGTATATGCACATTCACACACACACACACACACACACACACATCCCTCTATCCCTCCACCCCACCTCCAACCCATTTCTGTAGGAAACCAGCTACACCTGTGCACCTGCGTTAGACCCACAATACAGTGATCAGCCCCAATATGGGTGTTGCAGGTATTGCAGTGTTACTATTATGGGGAACTGCTCCTGGCTCTCAAGCTGCTCTCCTCTCCTCCTCTCATCCTCTCATCCTCTCATATATCAACCCTCCTAACCAGCGATGAACTGGGCCCCAAGGCTAGCTCTCCTCCTAGCCGATGACGCTATTAGAGGGTCCATTTTATCATCCCAGCCCAATGGAATTACAGCCACGTTCTGAGCACCGGCCTGTTGGGATGGATATCGGATGTGAGGAGGAAGGGAAGACTTGGAAGACAATCCCTTCGTACGAATGGCACCCCCCCACTCTTCTCTCTCTCTCTCTCTTTCTGCCATCCTCATCCAGTTTCTCCCCCATGAACATGCAAGTGTACGATGGTCTGTGCAAGTGGGTGTGTTACATTACGCACCGCGGTGTGCAACGGCGCCGGATTGTACCACGTAGTGGTTACGCCCCGTACCCACCAGACGCACAAGAACACAGACGCGTAACTGCTTTTTCAGAGCACATTATGAAAACAGAAGTAAGCATAGTCTTAATTAATTGAACAAATATATATATATATATACTATAATAAAGAAAAGCATTATAAAAACAGGAATAACTGGTTATATGCAAAAAGTATGACTTGATTTAACTTCATTCATCCCATAATGGTGATTGTCTCTGTTCCCTTTTTCATTATGGCCTATATTAAAATAAAATATGTATTAAAATAATGAATAACACTAGTAAAACTATTCGTAGGTTGAAAAACATTCATATGTGGTGATATGATGCAGATATTGTGCATAGACAATGTATTTCTATCTATAAATAAACTCAATGGGAATCTACAAAACAAAATAAACTCAATGGCAACCTGCAAAATAAATTTCCTAAACATAATAAAACAACCCGCACCAATGAAATCCATGCAATAATCTTTCCAAACACAAAAGAGGTATGTATAGAGGTAGTACTACACACAAAGCACACGGTACTGTCGCTACTCCAGCCGCTAGAGTCTAGACTAGAGACGATCGCCAACATTCTATTACCGTAATACCTGGTGGTAACAGAGCTGTGTGGGGGGCAAAAAAACCTTCTTTTTTTCCCCTCAATACCTGAAAGTGGGGGGACAAAAAGTCTCGGTGTCCCCCCTATCCCGGCGCCAGCGGCGGTGTGGATCGATACTGTGAGATGACAGGGAAAGCTGGTTTGAGTGGGCCCCTGGTTGTAATAAGTCAACAGGGAGCGGGGAACCATGTTCCTACACAAGCTGCTGTAATGGGACATATAGCTTGGATTAATGAACCTGTCATTGGCCTTAACATACGGGCCACCATCAGTTTGTTGGACTTCAGTGCACACACAGCTCAGGTCTATTTTCCAGCAGATAAGCAGAAAAATGCTTGTATCTGCCTGAGTTTGCGTTTTTTTTGTTGTTATTTCTCAACTATTTCTCACCTCATGCCAGGGTGCAGTGAATCAACACCTGTTATCTTGTCGTGCCCTGCCTACTCTTCAGCGTTCTTGTTTTTGTAAAACCATCACATATTGCCCCACTAAATGCTTGCATTTTATTTATTTAGTTTTTCCAATTCTTAGTAACTTTTTTTTATTATCTCCTTCATTATCTGCTGTTGTGATCTGTTATTATAGCTCTCGGCGTGTGTACGTTATAGCCTATGTAGTAGAATTGAAATTCATTGAATCATTTAATTCCTCCACCCTAAAAGTGCATCGGTGCATGTCTTCGTCCACGGATGCTGCTGCTGCTATTTTGGCGGAGGGATTTCTTATTAACGCGCTGGACTTGTTTCTCTATTGTTGGTTACTGAGGCTGATAATGAGCTGATGGTGGTCATGGAGACACACAGAGATATGTATTATGGGGTACATTTCCTCTGGGAGCTCCAACGCTTTACTCAGCTCATGTTAATATTCTCCTAGCTATCATTATAATTCAGTGTAAACTCGATGCCTGTCCTTGCAGTAGGCTTACCAGCAGTGTGGGGGCTGCTCTGCTCCGCTCTGCTCTGCTTGCACAAACTCTCTCCCTGATAGAGGGATGGAGCTTATTCTGGCAAGCAGCAATCAGATTAATAAGTAAACAAGCTAGTAATTGGCCTCAATGAAATATTCAAATGATACGGCTGTTTACTAAAAGGATACTCATCCTGGAATTTGAAGCATCAACCACCCATGATGATATGACGTGTCATTACAAATACCTTCTCTCACTCTCTCTCTCTTTCTGTCACTCTCTGTCTCTGTCTCTTCTCTTTCCTTATATTTTAGTATATTATACGACTGCAGCATCCTCACCGATGGAGGAAGAATACATATGTGCCTTACTTCCAGTCGGATGCATGCAGCATGTGTGTTTTTCATCCGTGCGGCTTCCCTCAATATGCATGTGTGTGTGTGTGTGCCTCCGTATGCATCAGATCCCCGCGTTAACCCTTTGATCTTGCAGCATAGCGTACGAGCGTGCGCGCGTGCATGCGTGTGTGTGTGTGTGTGTGTGCGCGTGCGTGCGTGCGTGTGTGTGCGCGTGCGTCCCTCTGATCTTGCTTTCAGTCCAAGCGCAGCGTTGCAGAGCACAAGCTGCATAGTAACCCAATCATTAAGACATAAATGGGAACATCAGAATCTATCTGCAGTCTCGCGCACAGCAGTCCTGAGAGAGGCAGAGGGAGGGAGAGAGAGAGAGAGAGAGAGAGAGAGAGAGAGAGAGAGAGATGGGGAGGGTGGTTGGGGGGAGGCTGGCCAATTTATCTTCAGTCTCTCCTTCCTCCTCTTCTAATGTTTGCATCTCCCCCTTTGCTCATCTCTCCCACTTCCTTTCTTTCCCTGACAGACAAAAGCACAGAGGCAGAATGTGGCCTGGTTGAATATATCAGTGTGAGACTTTCCGCCTGTAGTTTTTAGTCTAATTGGGAGCAGCAAAGCGGCTATGTCTCAGGCTTGGCCCAGACAATCTGACCCCATCAGAATCTGCCGTTGCTTTCTATTTCGGTCCTGCGTTTCAAACGCCGGCCAATCCTGGCCCACTTTCTCTGTCCATATGTGTGATAAAATGAAATCAGAGAAAAGACGAAAAGGTGGAAAGAAAGTAGCTAGAGGAGGAGGAGGAGGTGTGAAACATGGTGGAGGCATTAAGGTTTTGAAGGATAGTGTGTATGCTATTGATATTGCTGCAAAGAGTCATTGTACTGTATGTCTACAGATGTGTAAGAGTCAATAGATGTTTGATCTGGATGAATGTGTGAAATGTGGATTGCAGACTGAAAGAACCCAGAAAGGGTGAGCATGGGAGGGGAGGTGGGTAGGAGGAGCAGAAGGAGATATGGAATCATGGGAGGGTGGCTCAGGACCACGAGTCATAGTGGTCAAAACGGGAATGGGAATACTATAGGATTCCCACAGGGAACACGGCCTCTTTCTCTCTCTGGGAATGCAGAAGTGATGCTGATCAGAGCAACGCTTTTAAGCTCCAGGTGTCATGGTGACTCAAACTGCACCAGACTCAGCAGAAGAGAAGAGATCAAAACCAGACATGTCCCACATACTGTTTGTGCATGCATGTGTGCGTGTGTGTGTGTGTGTGTGTGTGTACATGTGCATACATACACATGCACAAACACAATATGGAGCTTTGCCCTTGAGCTGACTGCTTCTTTATTGGATAATAACATTAAAAGATCATCTTCTCAGAAGCATCATTGACAAATCATGTTTTGCGTTTGACCAGAGCTGCTCCAAAAATACCAAAGGTAAAAAAAACATACACTTCCTGTCATAAATTATGAGTTGAGGAGCGTCGCCCCCGGTGTTCTCGTGTCTAGCCCGTCTCTGGGAAGCGTTCTCAGGATGCAGTGAAATCTGGGTTAGAGGAGCATCTTCACAGACACGCGTCTTGTCATGACTGCTCTCCGCTTTACCTTTGATCCGGAGATGGTTCCCTTAAACTGACACACACACACACACACACACTGAAAACACACTCATATATACATATCGCTGTGATTCATCACAAATAGCAAGTGTGGAATATCCATTTCCATATCAGAGTCGTGAACATGAACAGCGTCGGGAGTCGCAGTCTGGAAGGGAACAGCCGAGCGATCGACTAACCTCACAAACCATTTCAAGTCCACAAAATATTGATGGACCAACTACTGGGCCGCGGCGGGGCGGCCATGCTCCTGTGCTGCAGCAGGTTTCCCGTCTGGAACAGTGTGTGTGTGTGTGTGTGTGTGTGTGTGTGTGTGTGGTGTATGTTAGCCAGCCAGTCCTTTGCTCAGAGCCAGCAGAGCCTGGGCCAGTCCAGGCAAGTCCTCCATTATTAATTACTCCTCCGCTCTGGTCGCTGTTCATCTGATAATTAAACACTGGCTGTCATTGATTTCCTGCTGCAGAGCAAGAGACTGTATGTGCTCACATGTGTGTGTCTGCGCATGTGTGTGTGTGTGTGTGTGTGTGTGTGTGTGTGTGTGTGTGTGTGTGTGTGTGTGTGAACTGCCTACAGTATGGGAAGACTAGATGGAGTCATGGCTTTAGATTTCTAACTCATATCTGCTGTATGCTATCAAGATAACAACACACACACGAGCATGTTTTCACTTCCTGTACTTGATAAAAACAAATAGAGAAAACCTTAGATGACATTCCCCTCCCCTCCCTGCCTTTACACCCATTTTATGTTGACTTATTTCCCTCCTTCTCTTGCTCTTCTACTTCTCTCTCTGCCTCCGTCTCAGTCTCATCCTCTCTGTTTGTATGTTTGTTGGGAGTGGAGTGCTTCCCATGTGAGTTGTCGTCTATTCTGGGCAACTTTGACCGCAAGAATATTCAGACATCTGCCTGCGTTTGTCTGCGTGACCTCTCTCCTCCCCCTCCATACGTCTGCCTGCATTTCACGAAGCCGAATACCATCTTTGCTGCGCGGCTCCATCATGTGATC